>CM071922.1:29298278-29525605 GCA_036785865.1 Coffea canephora
ACACACCAGTACGAATAAGTTCAAGAGTAGGGTCAAAGCAGAGCCAAATACTTCAGGTTCATGGTGTATGAGTACGAACAAAAGTATAAGTTCAAGTTCAAGTGCAAGTTCAAGTTCAAATTCAAGGGTCATGAGTACGAGTAAGAACACACTAGCCTAACCTCTGTCCTGCAGCAATTCACATTCTTAAACAGTCACAAAATTCAAGTCCACATTCCATATATTCAGTCAAATTAGGTCCATTGAGGATACGCAAGAGCACACTAGCCTAAACAGGTTCAAGTCTCAAGTAAGCTCAGTCTAATCGGTTTCAGGCAGTTCGAGTTCTCTTACCAACCCACTGCAATACTTTCGGAGTTCAAACTTCCTAAGATTGAAATATTGGCACAGAACCAATCATAACATATGTTGCGCACAAGAAAATCTCACCAAGTTTCCGGTTAGGTTAATCCATTATACACTAGTAGATCGGATCTTCGGGTTTATGTTCGATTCATATTCAGTACTAGGGACCTATTAAATTATATGAAACTGTCTATCAATTTGTCTCACAAGTACAGGGTTGTCTAAGCCCTCGGTCACGGTCCCCTTTTCTCATTCCTGCTACCCTACTTAAGAAAAGTCTATAAGCACAGGAAAAGGCATAACTAAGCATAAAGAGCGTAACGCGTATACAAGTTGCAAAAACATTTAAAATCAGGTCATGATTCATTACATGTATCAAAAGTTATAGCACGGTTAGAAGTTACAAAACAAGACCAATATGTCCAATATTGCACATAGGCAATTAAGTGCCACAAAAAATAGAAGTACATACAAGCAGGATACAAAAGGCCTCACAGCGTGCACTACCCCTTTCTAAGTCCATAGTTAAACCAAAGGGGCCAGACATCACTAATTTCAATCAGATCACACGCCTTTACGAAATTAGATCCAATAAAGCCATAACGCAAGCTAAAACCAAGATTATCCATTCGGAGTTCAAAATCTTTAATAACCAGCCACCAGTCGGAACACCATCATCTCCAAAAATAACCAGTCTTAGGGTTTTGTAATTAAAGTTTCAAGCTCCAAGTTCAAACCCAAGAATAAGTACAACTTGCTACCTTACGTGCAAATGGAAACCAAATCAATTCACACTAACTTGTACTCTTGAATGCAGTTGCTCTATATCTCAAAGTTGCCTCAGTCCGTACATTTAAAATTGGCTCACTCTTCTTGAAAGTCAAGAATTTTAAAACATAAGAAGAGTATTTCAAGTAATCAGAAATCTTATCAAGTTCAGGATTCACATTATTAAACATAAGCTTGCCATTCTTTCAAAAACTCAGGATATATATATATATTTTTCTTCGTGTAAAGCATGGACAAATTCAAGTGTGAGATTACACCAATATACAATCAAGGGGAAAACTTAGTTTAGAAAATGTAAATCTTGTATTAACCCATCATATACAAAGTTCAACAACTCATTAGTTATTCACAAATTTTCAAATTTGAAATTCAAGTAAAACTCACCTTTTTACCAAAATCGGAAAATTACACATATTTAAAGCATATATATCTTATTTCCACTCATCGCTTACAAATAAAACTAGTACATCCTAGTTTTTCTTTAAATTTTCAAAGCAGAATTTCTTTAGAAGATATGTGGGCGGAAAATGCATTTTATTCCTTTGTACTTTTATCTTGGTTCAAAATCATCACACATGGAGTTTGACTATCAAATCTCGGTCTCTTATCCTCCATAGCCAGTACTAATAATTATCTCAATTCTTTCCACACTTACAAATATAATGATAATTCAAATTCATCCAATCTTTCACTTCAAATCTCTCATCCCATATCTTCCTTCAATATAACATCACCTAATTCCTCAGTTTCTTCTGCAAGTCCCAAATAAGAACTCCCAAAATCAATTTCTTTAACCCCTAAGATACAATAGATCCTTGTTCACATAATATCCAAATTAATCCCACAGTCAAGCATCCTAAACTTTAAGCCTAGGATACGCTACAGAGATCTGAACCAAAGGGTATCCGCGGACGCCTGCCCCAACTCACCCAGGACTCAAGCAATTCCATTCAATTTTAAAATCGAAACTAAACACTTCGATGAGATCAACACGAATACAATAATGCAAAGCGTTTCAAGCTTAACAAGTCACTTAATGTATCACCAGTACATCGGGTAATCATGAAACGGCTTAAAATTCCAAAGTACACACCAGGGACCAAACTTTTCAAGGTTTACAATATTCAAAGTACAACCCAAACCAGGGCCTAGTCAAAAAATATATAACAGGAGTCTTAACAAAAGTACAACGGATGGTTCCTTCATATTTCTCCAAAGATTCGGTCCTGTTAAGGAAAACAAAACTATAGGGTGAGCTAAACGCTCGTTTGAGGCCAAGAACACACATGCAAGCACTTAGTCAAATAACAATCCCCAATTTAAAAATAAAATCACGTCTTTTAACAATCAATTATTCAAACAGGAAAAGTAATCAGAAACAATTCAAGGATATAGTAGCTCTCAGGAGCTAATTCCACTCGCTCTGCCGAGACATTCGTATACCTTCCCGCATTAACCCTCCTGTCAACCGGGTCGGTATTTTCATTTCCGTAGATCACCACTTACTTCCCTCCACCCACCGTACACCCCAAGGGCCCACAATGTCCATTATGGGCGATTACTCAACGAGTATGCCAAGCAAGACCTCTTATTAGGTCGAGCTTATATGTATCTCATGGCTCGCCCAAATCCCCGACCAAGCCCATTGCCGGCTCAAGTCTAAGGACGGCCTATGAGTTTGGGCGTCCCCCATTCATTTTGAAAGTCGAGGAGGTCACTCCAGCGACCAAGCATTCATGACATAACATTGCATTTCATTCATTCATTTCATTTTCATTTGAAATTAGAACGAGTGCGATAAAGTACGCACCCGCCTTATTTTTAAAACTTCCAACAAATACCACAATAAGCAAGTATCAAAATTCACACACTTGACACCACGAGCAATTCAATAAGAATTATTTTCTGGGAGTTCAAGTGTCCACTGTGAGATTCTCTTGAAGGTCTCCTTGTGCGCCTGGCAATTAACAGTGGATAATCACATAATTAACCCACTTATCAAGAGATTGTACACTAGTACAATCTAAGGATTATTTCGCAAAAAGGAACCTCAATTACACGTAAATCGAGGTTCAACTTACCTTTTATTATGTACAATATTATTTGAGTTTTTATCATGAAAATCGTGAGCAAAAACGTTTAAAAATATTAAAAGAATAAAGAGTTCTTGAGAAAACTCTATTTCTTTGAGATTGGAAAATTTTCAGTTTTACGATGAATCTTTGAAAAATCGTAACCCGCTCGGTATAAGTCGAGAATTTGAAAACTTTATACCGTTAGAAACCTCTTAGAAAGTAATATAAGTTCCTAGAAGACACTTTTCCATGAATCGAAGTGAAAAAGTGGTCAAAAATGAGCTTGAAGACCACAGGGTTGGTTTTTATGGCAGAATTAAGTTGGATTTCGGCCAACTTTGGAAATTCGGCACGAATCACACGTTGCAAACCGGCCTCTGAAATTTGCAGCTCAATTAGTGTTACAAGTGAGGTTTATAACAAAACAAGCGGATCAAGAATCGGAGTTTCGAGTACCGAGATACGGTAGCCCGAAGTTGGGGAAATTCAAGACTGGAGAAGAATTTTCCAGATTGAACCTCCAACACGAAGAATTTAATTGGGTATCGAAACGAACTTGGATTGGTACCAAAATTGGCAGTATTTTACTCCCATATGAAAGGTACCACTCTATCAAATTTCAGGGAAAAATACTTTCGGTAAGATAGTTAATTAGTCAACCAAAGTTCAGGAAAATTATAAGGCAATCTGCCTTGAGACTTTCATTACCCATTTCAAAATGTTTAATCAAGCAAACTATCCAATCATGGTTCATTTGTGAAATAAAGGCCCAAGAAACATCCATAATGCCTTTGGTAAGTGTTTAGTATCAAGAACATCAATTAACAAGTTCACTCAAGATCTTGTTCCAAACCAGTCCAACATTAGGGTTTTTCGAAAAACAGAGCAGTCCACTTGTTTTGGTCACAATTCAGTCAATATAACTCAAAATCGAGCATGGCTTATGCCGTTGGAAAATTACACTCATAGGACTAAAATATCACAGAAGAAATCGTTTCCAAATTTGGCACCAATCTGGTTCAAAAATCGGGCATCAAGTTGCTGCCTGAACACTTCATTCCAGACGAACAGAGCAACAGGACAGCGAACTTAAAACATTTGGTTCGGCTTGTTCACAAAGAATCAGAACGTGCATTATATACCAAATTAAATCCAGGAATGTCTAGTTTCCAACGCCACCAACGGCACATGATTTCGACATCCGAGGACAGAGTTATAGCCAAAATACTACCACTGTCAGAATCATACGCGAACAGTTTTCCAGATTGCTAGTTTCTCAAGAAAAATTCATTTGCTCAATCAAACCTCAATATTTTCCAATGAAATTTTTCACACATCTAATACATCCTATAAACATCCAATTCAAACCATTAAACCATTAAAAATTGGCCTGGAAATGGCCGAACATGGCAGGGGCAAAATCGGAAGTTTTTGCTTCTTACACCCAATGAAGTTTCTACTAATTACCCACCACTAATGCATCATTATAACCACTAAACCAACAATATAATCACCATCAATCATCACATCAGCAACAACAACCCAAGTGTGGGAATTCCAAGAGCCCACTATCACATTTTTTACACCATACACAAGCTAACCAAATGCATGCATGAACTTAACAAGGTAAGATAGCTTCCAAACTTCAAGTTTTCAAGAGTGGATCATCACTTACTTTGGGTTGATGTTCAGCAGAATTTTCAGCCCTCTATTACCCCCAGAAAAACCGTGATTTCCAGCCCTTGTTTGCAGCTCAAAATGATCCTCAAGTGTCAAGCAAGGTGTGGTGCAAGTTTGGTTAAATTTGGAGATGATTTGGAGTGGTTTTGAGTGAGATTAGTGAGCCAGAAATTTTGTTGCAAATGAGTTAGAGAGAGGAGGGAGCTGGTCGGCAATGAGGAGAGAGAAGGTGGAGGGAAATCTGATTTCCTTTAGCTTCCAAGAGAAGGTGAAATAAGTGGTGGTAATTCACCCAAAAGTCAACTCTCATTAGGGACCGTTTGGTGCGATTACAGCTCGATTTTCTCGCGCGTTTGGTTCACTAGTGCACTAAACTTCCAAGGCATATATATTCATGTAAGTATTATCCACTCTTAATTGTCCCGAAATAAGGGTCTAAAGTCCCTCAATTGAAGTCGCGCGCGTGAAAACGCGTACCGTCAAATTTAACGTTATAACGCGAAACTTCCGAGAAATTCTTATAACGATTGTACTACTAACTATCACTTGAGTATTTATTCATAAGATTACCTATTTTAGGACCATAGTATAAGTCTCCAATATTCCAAGCTTATTGTGCTATTACGCGGATAAAATGTCCAAGTACTATTCACTATTTTTGCTAAACGCGCTCTAGGAAATTAATTTTCGAAACGAATCATTTTAAAAATATAACGAAGTTATATTACCATGTATTTAGGTCTAATAAGACTAGAAAATATTTCTTGGAAATAAAATCCAATTAAATAATTTATTAAGCCATAAATTATGCATAAAATAATAGTTTTTACGAGTCTTCACATCCTCTCCCCCTTAAGAAAAATTTCGTCCTCGAAATTTACCTTGGTTGCTGAACAAGTCTGATACTTCTCTCTGATTGTCTCTTCAACTTCCCATGTTGCCTCCTCTACTCCATGGTTCTTCCATAAAACTTTCACTAGTGGTATCTGTTTGTTCCTCAATTCCTTCACCTTTCGATCCAGAAGTTTTACCGGTCTCTCCTCATAGGTCAGGGTTTCATCAATCTCAATATTCTCTGGTTGTAAAACATGAGAGGGGTCTGGATGATATTTCTTAAGCATGGACACATGAAACACGTTATGAATACGAGATAAGTTCGGTGGTAATTCCAGCTTATAGGCTACATTCCCAACTCGCTGAATAATCTTATAAGGCCCTACAAACCTTGGTTGTAGTTTCTTCCCTTTTTCGGACATCAAACTTGCTTTTAAAGGCGTAATCTTGAGAAATACCATATCTCCAACAGTGAACTCCAAATCCTTCCTCCGATTGTCGGCATAACTTTTTTGTCTACTCTGAGCGGTTTGAATTCTTTGCCGTACCAATTTCACCTTTTCATTAGCCTCCTCAATCCAAGATACAGTAGTCGGGTCTAAAATTTTCCGTTCACCTACTTCATCCCAACAAATTGGGGATCTACACCTTCGACCATAAAGTGCTTCGTATGGAACCATTTGAATAGAAGAGTGAAAACTATTATTGTAGGCAAATTCCACTAACGTCAAAAACTTACTCCAATTCTCCCAAAATCCAGTACACAAGTCCTCAACATGTCCTCAAGAGTTTGAATTGTTCTTTCAGATTGTCCATCAGTCTGGGGATGATAGGTGGTACTAAAGTTCAACTTAGTCCCCAACACTTCTTGCATCTTTTGCCAAAACCTCGAAACAAATCTTGGATCCCTATCTGACACAATACTCACAGGTATACCATATAGTCTGATGATCTCATCCAAGTACAACTTGACCAGCTTTTCTAACGGGTATTTCATGTTAATCGGTAGAAAATGAGCCGACTTAGTCAATCGATCCACTATCACCCAAATGGCATCATGGCCTTTCTGTGTCCTAGGTAAGCCTGATACAAAATCCATGGTAATATTTTCCCATTTCCACTCAGGTATTTCTAGAGGTTGCAAAAGCCCTGATGATTTCTGATGTTCGGCTTTAACCTGTTGACAAACCACGCATGTCTGAACAAATTGGGCAATTTCCTTCTTCATATTTTTCCACCAATATAGACTTTTCAAGTCTTGGTACATTTTATTCCCTCCTGAGAAAATTATATGCCCTAGGAAAATCACTTCTTTCAGCCAGAATCACATTTGCTACTTAGCATATAACTAATGTTCCCTCAAGATTTGTAAAACAATTCTCAAATGTTTCTCATGATCTTTCACATTCTTAGAATAAACCAAAATGTCATCAATGAAGATCACCACAAATTGATCCAAGTAAGGCTTAAAAACCCTATGCATTAAATCCATGAAAGCGGCAGGTGCATTGGTTAACCCAAAAGGCATTACTGCAAACTCGAAGTGCCCATACCTCGAGTTAAAAGCAGTCTTAGGTATGTCCTTCTCCAAAATCCTCAATTGATAGTAACCTTGCCTTAGATCCAACTTTGAAAACACTACCGCCCCTTGCAATTGGTCAAACAGTTCATCAATGTGGGGTAGTGGGTATTTATTCTTAATCGTAACATCATTTAAGCCTCGATAATCTATACATAACCTCAAACTCCCATCTTCCTTCTTTACAAACAAAACTGGGGCTCCCCACGGGGAATCACTCTCTCGTATAAAACCCCGTTCCAACAAATCCTGTAATTGTAACTTCAACTCCTTCAACTCAGCTGGAGCCATCCTGTATGGTGTCCTTGATATAGGTGCTGTTCCCGGAGCTAAATCAATTTTAAAAGCTATTTCCCGTTCCGGGGGTAGAGACTCCAATTCTTCAGGAAAAACATCAGAAAATTCTTTCACTACCGGTGTGTCCTCCAGATTCACCTTATCGCTAGGGGTATTAATAAGAAAAGCCAAATACCCTTGAGCTCCTTTACTTAACAATTTTCTAGCCCGAATTCCCGAAATAAGTGCAGACGAGGCTAACTTACGCCTTACATCCAGCAAAGCATGGCTTATTTAATAATCACTTATCAGGTTCAAGTACTACATATCACACCAATCCAACCTATCAAATAGTCATGGTCCAATAGGGAATTAATCGCGTAATCAGATAAAACAGGCAAAAGGCTTGAAGTCGGACGTAAAGTCCCAGACATTTGGAAGAAATTCAGGATATGGCGAAGCTTCAAATCAAAAGTTCATCCCTGGTGGTGCTGGACAACACAACAAGCAATGCCCCACCAGAGAGGTTCAGTTCAACCGTTACAGAAGAGTAGTAGCCGGTCTACAACCACACCAGTACGAATAAGTTCAAGAGTAGAGTCAAAGCAGAGCCAAATACTTCAGGTTCATGGTGTATGAGTACGAACAAAAGTATAAGTTCAAGTTCAAGTGCAAGTTCAAGTTCAAATTCAAGGGTCATGAGTACGAGTAAGAACACACTGGCCTAACCTCTGTCCAGCAATTCACATTCTTAAACAGTCACAAAATTCAAGTCCACATTCCATATATTCAGTCAAATTAGGTCCATGGAGGATACGCAAGAGCACACTAGCCTAAACAGGTTCAAGTCTCAAGTAAGCTCAGTCTAATCGGTTTCAGGCAGTTCGAGTTCTCTTACCAACCTACTGCAATACTTTCGGAGTTCAAACTTCCTAAGATTGAAATATTGGCACAGAACCAATCATAACATATGTTGCGCACAAGAAAATCTCACCAAGTTTCCGGTTTGGTTAATCCATTATACACTAGTAGATCGGATCTTCGGGTTTATGTTCGATTCATATTCAGTACTAGGGACCTATTAAATTATATGAAACTGTCTATCAATTTGTCTCACAAGTACAGGGTTGCCTAAGCCCTCGGTCATGGTTCCCTTTTCTCATTCCTGCTACCCTACTTAAGAAAAGTCTATAAGCACAGGAAAAGGCATAACTAAGTGTAAAGAGCGTAACGCGTATACAAGTTGCAAAAACATTTAAAATCAGGTCATGATTCATTACATGTATCGTTATAGCACGGTTAGAAGTTACAAAACAAGACCAAGATGTCCAATATTGCACATAGGCAATTAAGTGCCACAAAAATATAGAAGTACATACAAGCAGGATACAAAAGGCCTCACAGCGTGCACTACCCCTTTCTAAGTCCATAGTTAAACCAAAGGGGTCCAGACATCACTAATTTCAATCAGATCACACGCCTTTACGAAATTAGATCCAATAAAGCCATAATGCAAGCTAAAACCAAGATTATCCATTCGGAGTTCAAAATCTTTAATAACCAGCCACCAGTCGGAACACCATCATCTCCAAAAATAACCAGTCTTAGGGTTTTGTAATTAAAGTCTCAAGCTCCAAGTTCAAACCCAAGAATAAGTACAACTTGCTACCTTACGTGTCAAATGGAAACCAAATCAATTCACACTAACTTGTACTCTTGAATGCAGTTGCTCTATATCTCAAAGTTGCCTCAGTCCGTACATTTAAAATTGGCTCACTCTTCTTGAAAGTCAAGAATTTTAAAACATAAGAAGAGTATTTCAAGTAATCAGAAATCTTATCAAGTTCAGGATTCACATTATTAAACATAAGCTTGCCATTCTTTCGAAAACTCAGGATATATATATATTTTTCTTCGTGTAAAGCATGGACAATTTAAGTGTGAGATTACACCAATATACAATCAAGGGGGAAAACTTAGTTTAGAAAATGTAAATCTTGTATTAACCCATCATATACAAAGTTCAACAACTCATTAGTTATTCACAAATTTTCAAATTTGAAATTCAAGTAAAACTCACCTTTTTACCAAGATCGGAAAATTACACATATTTAAAGCATATATATCTTATTTCCACTCATCGCTTACAAATAAAACTAGTACATCCTAGTTTTTCTTTAAATTTTCAAAGCAGAATTTCTTTAGAAGATATTTGGGCGGAAAATGCATTTTATTCCTTTGTACTTTTATCTTGGTTCAAAATCATCACACATGGAGTTTGACTATCAAATCTCGGTCTCTTATCCTCCATAGCCAGTACTAATAATTATCTCAATTCTTTCCACACTTACAAATATAATGATAATTCAAATTCATCCAATCTTTCACTTCAAATCTCTCATCCCATATCTTCCTTCAATATAACATCACCTAATTCCTCAGTTTCTTCTGCAAGTCCCAAATAAGAACTCCCGAATAATCAATTTCTTTAACCCCTAAGATACAATAGATCCTTGTTCACATAATATCCAAATTAATCCCACAGTCAAGCATCCTAAACTTTAAGCCTAGGATACGCTACAGAGATCTGAAGCCTAAGCTCTGATACCAACTGTGACGCCCCACATCTCCCTAAGGCGGACCAAAGGGTATCCGCGGACGCCTGCCCAGCTCACGCCAGGACTCAAGCAATTCCATTCAATTTAAAATCGAACTAAACACTTCGATGAGATCAACACGAATACAATAATGCGGAAGCGTTCAAGCTTAACAAGTCACTTAATGTATCACCAGTACATCGGGTAATCATGAAACGGCTTAAATTCAAAGTACACACCAGGGCCCAAACTTTTCAAGTTTACAATATCCAAAAGTACAACCCAAACCAGGGCCTAGTCAAAATATATAACAGGAGTCTTAACAAAAGTACAACGGATGGTTCCTTCATATTTCTCCAAGATTCGGTCCTGTTAAGGAAAACAAAACTATAGGGTGAGCTAAACGCTCGTGAGGCCAAGAACACACATGCAAGCACTTAGTCAAATAACAATCCCAAATTTAATAAATAAAATCACGTCTTTTCAACAATCAATTATTCAAACAGGAAAAGTAATCAGAAACAATTCAAGGATATAGTAGCTCTCAGGAGCTCAATTCCACTCGCTCTGCCGACGACATTTTTATACCTTCCCGCATTAACCCTCCTGTCAACCGGGTCGGTATTTCCATTTCCGTAGATCACCACTTACTTCCCTCGGTCCACCGTACACCCCAAGGGCCCACAATGTCCATTATTGGGCGATACTCAACGAGTATGCCAAGCAAGACCTCTTATTAGGTCGAGCTTATATGTATCTCATGGCTCGCCCAAATCCCCGACCAAGCCCATTGCCGGCTCAAGTCTAAGGACGGCCTATGAGTTTGGGCGTCCCCCATTCATTTGAAAGTCGAGGAGGTTCACTCCAGCGACGCAAGCATTCATGACATAACATTGCATTTCATTCATTCATTCATTCATTTGAAATTAGAACGAGTGCGATAAAGTACGCACCCGCCCTTATTTTTAAAACTTCCAACAAATACCACAATAAGCAAGTATCAAAATTCACACACTTGACACTCACTGAGCAATTCAATAAGAATTATTTTCTGGGAGTTCAAGTGTCCACTGTGAGATCCTCTTGAAGGTCTCCTTGTGCGCCTGGCAATTAACAGTGGATAATCACATAATTAACCCACTTATCAAGAAGATTGTACACTAGTACAATCTAAGGATTATTTCGCAAAAAGGAACCTCAATTACACGTAAATCGAGGTTCAACTTACCTTTTATTATGTACAATATTATTTGAGTTTTTATCATGAAAATCGTGAGCAAAACGTTTAAAAATATTAAAAGAATAAAGAGTTCTTGAGAAAACTCTATTTCTTTGAGATTGGAAAATTTTCAGTTTTACGATGAATCTTTGAAAAATCGTAACCCGCTCGGTATAAGTCGAGAATTTGAAAACTTTATACCGTTGGAAACCTCTTAGAAAGTAATATAAGTTCCTAGAAGACACTTTTCCATGAATCGAAGTGAAAAGTGGTCAAAAATGAGCTTGAAGACGCAGGGTTGGTTTTTATGGCAGAATTAAGTTGGATTTCGGCCAACTTTGGAAATTCGGTACGATTCACACGTTGCAAACCGGCCTCTGAAATTTGCAGCTCAATTAGTGTTACAAGTGAGGTTTATAACAAAACAAGCGGATCAAGAATCGGAGTTTCGAGTACCGAGATACGGTAGCCCGAAGTTGGGGAAATTCAAGACTGGAGAAGAATTTTCCAGATTTGAACCTCCAACACGAAGAATTTAATTGGGTATCGAAACGAACTTGGATTGGTACCAAAATTGGTAGTATTTTACTCCCATATGAAAGGTACCACTCTATCAAATTTCAGGGAAAAATACTTTCGGTAAGATAGTTAATTAGTCAACCAAAGTTCAGGAAAATTATAAGGCAATCTGCCTTGAGACTTTCATTACCCATTTCAAAATGTTTAATCAAGCAAACTATCCAATCATGGTTCATTTGTGAAATAAAGGCCCAAGAAACATCCATAATGCCTTTGGTAAGTGTTTAGTATCAAGAACATCAATTAACAAGTTCACTCCAAGATCTTGTTCCAAACCAGTCCAACATTAGGGTTTTTCCAAAACAGAGCAGTCCACTTGTTTTGGTCATAATTCAGTCAATATAACTCGAAATCGAGCATGGCTTATGCCGTTGGAAAATACACTCATAGGACTAAAATATCACAGAAGAAATCGTTTCCAAATTTGGTACCAATCTGGTTCAAAATCGGGCATCAAGTTGCTGCCTGAACACTTCATTCCAGACGAACAGAGCAACAGGACAGCGAACTTAAAACATTTGGTTCGGCTTGTTCACAAAGAATCAGAACGTGCATTATATACCAAATTAAATCCAGGAATGTCTAGTTTCCAACGCCACCAACGGCACATGATTTCGACATCCGAGGACAGAGTTATAGCCAAAACACTACCACTGGTCAGAATCATACGCGAACAGTTTTCCAGATTGCTAGTTTCTCAAGAAAAATTCATTTGCTCAATCAAACCTCAATATTTTCCAATGAAATTTTTCACACATCTAATACATCCTATAAACATCCAATTCAAGCCATTAAACCATTAAAAATTGGCCTGGAAATGGCCGAACATGGCAGGGGCAAAATCGGAAGTTTTTGCTTCTTACACCCAATGAAGTTTCTACTAATTACCCACCACTAATGCATCATTATAACCACTAAACCAACAATATAATCACCATCAATCATCACATCAGCAACAACAACCCAAGTGTGGGAATTCCAAGAGCCCACTATCACATTTTTACACCATACACAAGCTAACCAAATGCATGCATGAACTTAACAAGGTAAGATAGCTTCCAAACTTCAAGTTTTCAAGAGTGGATCATCACTTACTTTGGGTTGATGTTCAGCAGAATTTTCGGCCCTCTATTACCCCAGAAAAACCGTGATTTCCAGCCCTTGTTTGCAGCTCAAAATTATCCTCAAGTGTCAAGCAAGGTGTGGTGCAAGTTTGGTTAAATTTGGAGATGATTTGGAGTGGTTTTGAGTGAGATTAGTGAGCAGAAATTTTGTTGCAAATGAGTTAGAGAGAGGAGGGAGCTGGTCGGCAATGAGGAGAGAGAAGGTGGAGGGAAATCTGATTTCCTTTAGCTTCCAAGAGAAGGTGAAATAAGTGGTGGTAATTCACCCAAAAGTCAACTCTCATTAGGGGCCGTTTGGTGCGATTACAGCTCGATTTTCTCGCGCGTTTGGTTTACTAGTGCACTAAACCTCCAAGGCATATATATTCATGTAAGTATTATCCACTCTTAATTGTCCCGAAATAAGGGTCTAAAGTCCCTTAATTGAAGTCGCGCGCGTGAAAACGCGTACCGTCAAATTTAACGTTATAACGCGAAACTTCCGAGAAATTCTTATAACGATTGTACTACTAACTATCACTTGAGTATTTATTCATAAGATTACCTATTTTAGAACCATAGTATAAGTCTCCAATATTCCAAGCTTATTGTGCTATTACGCGGATAAAATCTCCAAGTACTATTCACTATTTTTACTAAACGCGCTCTAGGAAATTAATTTTCGAAACGAATCATTTTAAAAATATAACGAAGTTATATTACCATGTATTTAGGTCTAATAAGACTAGAAAATATTCCTTGGAAATAAAATCCAATTAAATAATTTATTAAGCCATAAATTAGGCATAAAATAATAGTTTTTACGAGTCTTCACAGATTAACCTTGGCACAAGCGACGATCCTCGCCCAATTTACATAAGCTCTTGTATGACTCTTGAAGAAGAGAAAGAGTATGTTGATTTGCTGCTCGAGTTCAGGGACGTCTTTGCCTGGAATTACTCAGAAATGCCTGGTTTAGATCCAAGGATCACCATTCATAATTTGTCTATCAAGCGAGGAACAAAACCTGTCAAGCAAACTCAAAAGCACTTTCGGCCCGAATTGATTCATCTAATAGAAAGTGAGATAAATAGATTGATTGAAATTGGGTTCACACGGGAAGTGAAATATCCAACATGGATTTCAAGCATTGTCCCTGTGAAAAAAAAGAATGGGCAAATCCGAATTTGTGTTAATTTTCGAGACTTAAATGAGCCTTGTCCCAAAGATGATTTTCCGCTCCCCATCGCAGAATTGACGGTAGATGCTACAACCAGGCACGAAGCACTATCTTTTCTCGATGGATCGTCTGGCTACAATCAAATACGCATGGCGCCTGAGGATGAGGAGCTCACTCCCTTCCGCACCCCAAGGGAATTTATTGTTATAAAATGATGCCGTTTGGCTTGAAAAACGCTAGAGCGACATATCAAAGGGCAATGCAAAGAATTTTTGATGATATGCTCCATAGAAACGTGGAGTGCTACGTTGATGACCTTGTGGTGAAATCAAAGAAGTGAGAGGATGTGACACCCCGAAAGAAGGAGGGTTTTCATTTTATATAAAATTTTGTTGGACGAGCGGAGGAGCGCAGATTTTAAATTGGAAAAGAAACGAAAAATTTTGTGAAAAGCTGAAGGGCCAAATCTGGCCACAAATCCGGCCAGATCTTGGCCGGATTGCCTGAGGTTTTTGAAAAAAATGGGTTTCGTCTTTGTCCAGAATATGGCCAGGAATCCGGCCGGAAATTCGGCCAGATTCCGACCGGATTGTGACGTGTCACAGTTGGTCAGAGGCTTTGACCGGTTGTTTCTTTCATTACTTATCCTATTTTTGGCTCAAAATATCTCCATTTCTTGCTAAGCTCAGCCGAGCTTCATAAGAGAGAAAAGCTCTCAATTTTTCCTAGTTTCACTCTTCACCAAATCTTGCGATTTTACCGATGGTTTTGAAAAATATTTCATACAAGGGCTCACTATGGTGGTTTGGAGTTTTTGATGGATTGATTTTGGAAGGGAATCTCTAAGTTGATAGCTTTCTTGAATTTGAGGTAAGTTGGATAAACAAGTTCCCTTTTGTTCTAATATTGGTTAATTAATGGTTGTGGTGGTTAAGTATGTCGTATTGTGGAGTATTTCATGGGTTGAAGGAATTTATCGTGAATTTCTGATTTATTAGGAGATTTTCTGATTTTATATTATAATCATGGATTGGTCTT
This sequence comes from Coffea canephora, assembly GCA_036785865.1. NCBI lineage: Eukaryota > Viridiplantae > Streptophyta > Magnoliopsida > Gentianales > Rubiaceae > Coffea > Coffea canephora. The sequence goes on from CM071922.1 coordinate 29,313,573, forward strand.
GAATTGATGGATTGTTATTGTGTTAAATGGACCCTTTATATGTTAATTGTAGTTGTTTGTGGAAAATTTCCGCTTCTGGTGTGAATTTCTGATTTTAGGGTTTAATTTGGGGCTTTTTTATAGATTGGTTATTAAGCTTCTAATTGACTTGATTGAGGGGTATCGTGGCCCAAATTGGATATGTTTTATCATTTATGAACCGTATGTGCCATTGTGGTTAATTGCTATATGATTGGGTATTTGATTGTAGGTTGGACAAATAAAGAAATTAAGGGAAAATGCTGTCCGAACTTTAAGAGTGTATGGTTGCTTTGGATTTGAGTTGTAGGGCTTGAGTTCAATCTAAGGAACTGTGTATGGTGGATGGTTCCTGAGCCGTGGAGGTGAGTGATCTCAAACTATTTCCAAAGCTACTTATGAACGTTTTCTTGCATTATTTACTCGATTGCATATCATGTGTGCTCACATGTGAATTCATGACATGATTTGGCTTCAATGAGTTCTTGGGAAGTCCTGTGCTTAGAATCAACGTCTCCACTAACGTTTAATGTTCATCTGGAGCACCAACAGGCTCCCCACCACTGTTTCATGTTAAATGATCTATTTGAGCGTTGGAAATCTAAGTACCATGATTTCGCTGGCTCATGAGAGCAATAAACGTACATTTGATTACTGATTCATGACATCATTGAAATGAACGATTGTAAAGCATATTTGATTTTTGGATTTTACTAGTTACTCACTGAGTTTTTAACTCACCCCAAAACTATTTTTATTCCCCTCCACAGGGCTCGAGGCGGAGGAAGCATTTGTATTAAAGTTTTTAGTGTGAATGGTTAGAAGATCTACTATACCGTTGGAGTTCCAGTTTTAATTTGCGTAGTATTTGCGATTGTGCTTGTTGTACTTATGTGAGAATTGAGGACCTTTGTCTTGGGCTGGAAATTAGTATTGCTTGTATTTCTTGAGGTTTTAGTTTGTAATATATGTAAATTGTGGAACATTTGATGTATATTTGGGATTTATCTTGTAATTTAAATGAGGACTTTAGTGAACGACTGATTTCTGGCGAGAGTTGGGCAGGCGGTCCGCCGAACCCTTTGGTTCGCCTTAGGGGGAGGTGAGGCTGTCACAGAGGATCATATTCAAGACCTTCAAAGAGTTTTCCAACGTCTTCTGAGATACCAACTGAAGATGAATCCTTTGAAGTGCATATTCGGAGTCACTTCTGGCAAGTTTCTCGGTTTCATCGTTCATCAACGGGGAATAGAGATCGATCGATCTAAAATTGATGCCATTGTGAACATACTTGAACCGCGAAATATTCATGAATTGAAGAGCCTTCAAGGGAAGTTGGCATATATCCGGAGGTTTATCTCTAATTTGGCCAGACGATGCCAACCCTTCAGTCGACTGATGAAGAAAGGGGTGCCCTTCAAGTGGGATGAATCGTGTAGGAATACTTTTACAAGCATCAAAACGTACCTCATGAGTCCCCCAGTGTTGGCTGCACCCATTCCAGGAAAACCATTGATTCTCTATATTTTCGCTCAAGAACGGTTGGTTGGAGCCTTACTTGCTCAAGAAAATAATGAAGGTAAGGAGAATGCGCTGTATTACTTGAGTTGGATGATGACATCTAATGAGTTGAATTACTCACCCATCGAGAAGTTGTGTTTGACACTTATATTTGTCATTCAGAAGTTGAAACATTATTTTCAAGCACACACTATTCGACTCATATCTAAATCTAATCCCATTAAATATGTCATGGCAAAACCTGTACTATCTGATCGGCTCGCGATATGGTACCTCCAGTTCCAACAATTTGAAATTATTTATATACCTGCAAAGGCTGTCAAAGGACAAATATTGACAGACTTTTTAGCTGATCATCCCATACCTGTCGAGTGAGAGTTGACTGATGAACTCCTCGATGAAGAAGTGTTTATGGTCGAATCCCCATGGTTGATGTATTTCGATGGAACTGCTCACTGTGATGGAGCTGGTGCGGGAGTTGTCTTTTATACTCCTGAATCAGATATATTGCCGTACTCTTTCACTTTAACACGCCGGTGTTCAAACAATATGACCGAATATCAGGCGTTAATTCTCGGTCTTGAAACGGCTGTAGACATGAAGCAATTGCATCTTAGAGTCTATGGTGATTCAAAATTAGTGGTAAATCAACTTCTTGGTATTTATGATGTCAAGAAACCTGAATTGATCCCATATTATAAGTATGCAAGACAACTCATGAGATATTTAGATAATGTCACTATAAAACATATCCCTAGAAATTTCAACCAACAAGCTGACTCTTTGGCAAGGGTGGCGTCCATGATTATTCTACCTTCTCATCGAAAACAAATTTCAATATGTCAAAATTGGGTCATACCTCCGATGTTCGATGAAGAAGATGATGGTAGAGAAGAAAATACTTATCATATTTTTGTCCATGAGATTGAAAAGAAGGATTGGCGTCATCTCATCATGGATTACTTTAATCATGGGAAGTTACTAGGAGATCCCAAGAAAAGGGTTGATATACATTGTCGAGCACCACGTTTCATTTACTACAAAGGGACGCTTTACTGAAGATCATTCGATGGGGTGTTTCTACGATGTCTTGAAGAAGATGAGGCTATGTGAGCAATAGAGGAGGCTCACTCTGGGATATGTGGTGCTCACCAATCTGGTCCGAAATTACACTTTCGCATTAAGAGAATGGGATACTACTGGCCAACGATGGTAAAGGACTGTATCGATTTTGCTAGAAGATGTCAAACTTGTCAATTCCATGGCAATTTCATCCGTCAACCTCCTGAACCATTGCATCCAACTGTGGCTTCTTGGCCGTTCGATGCTTGGAGTTTGGATATAGTTGGACCGCTCCCAAAATCTTCTGGAGGACACATTTTTATTTTGGCAGTGACGGATTATTTCTCAAAGTGGGCCGAAGCGGTTCCTCTAAGAGAGGCCAAAAAGAAGAATGTAGTAGATTTCATTCGCTCGCACATCATTTATCGGTATGGAGTCCCACGTTATATCATCACCGATAATGGTAAATTTTTTTGCAATGTAGCAATGAACAAGCTTTGCGAAAAGTTTCATTTCAAACAATACAATTTGTCCATGTACTACGCTGCCGCAAATGGACTCGCTGAAGCATTGAACAAGACCTTATGTAATCTGTTGAAGAAAATCGTGGATAAATCGAAAAGAGATTGGTATCTTCGAATTGAAGAAGCGCTTTAGGCATACAAAACTACTTTTCGAACTCCCACACATGCAACCCCATACGTGCTTGTTTACATTGTTTAAGCTGTTCTTCCACTTGAATGTCAAATACCTTCGCTAAAAATTGTGATTCAAGAAGGGCTCAGTGTGATACCCCAACTTTTAGCATTATCTTTTGTTTAGTCTCAAAGAGGATATTATGGGTTCTTTAGTTTATTTTTATTTTAAAACATTATTTTGTTTCAAAGAAGATACTAAAGTTATTTTTTTGGGTTTGATTTAAAACATTGTTTTGTTTTAAAAGACTAGAAACCCTAAAAGTCTAATCAAAACCCTAGTTTCACTTGTGACTGACTGTTTTATCAAATTTCTCATATTTCAACCAAAACCCTAAATTCAATTTATGGAATTGTAAAACCCCTCACGTTTTTCTTAAAATTGCCCTTTTATTTGGAAATTATTCATTTATTATGGCCCTACTACCCAATCACCCCACAATAAGTGTAAACGAATATAGAAGTAAGGGTTTTTGTCGTCCGTTTTCAAGTTAGAGCAAATTAGGATTTTCACGTTTTTCTGTAGTGTGACTATTCGGTACGGAGTGAGGATCAAATTTGGTAGGTAAGAGTGACTTTTGGATGAGGAAATATTATATGACTAGAAGTGATAATAATAAGTTAGTGATTAGAAGGTAAAAGCCTTAGTATACGCGATTTAAGAAAAATTAATTCAAACTGACGGGTATCGATCACTACCGATTGAACCCACCACTTGACCACCACTTCCCTACCACCACATACCCTTGATATTTTTGTAAAATATCTCCCTCATCCTCAGCCTTATAGCCGAAGTTATTGACCCAAAATGCAAGGAAAAGAAAACAAAATTTTAGTTGGTTTTGGTGGTGACAAGTGTCGGCTACCTATGGTTCCTTGACCAAGCCAAAGTCTTACCTTCTTATCTTCCATTTGAGTTCATTTCTCCTCATTTTTTTTCTGTCTTGGCCGAGAGCAAGGAGAGGCAAAGGAGTGAAGAGAGTTTTCAATTTTCTACCTTGAATCCAACCTTTTGAGTGTAAACAAGAAAAACTAAACCGATTAATCACTAGTTTGGAAGCTTGGGAAGATTAAGGAACCAAAAATTTCAAGGAGAGGTGGAGGATCATTCTTGCAAGCTCTTGTCTTGAGGTATAATGGCTGATCAATCTTTCTTTCTCCATTAATCATGATTAAGTTGGGTATTAATGTTAGAATTGTGCTTGTGATGCTTGTTTCAAATGGTTTTGATGATTAGAGGGATGACTTTTGAGTTAGGATTTCTTGTGGGTTAGGTGTTATATGATGTATATATATGGTATATGATCTTGTAAAGGAGAAACTAGTGGTAGTTTTAAGGTAAAAATGAGAAGTATAGCTTGAATATAACAAAATTCTAGATTTCTGGAAATTGTAACTTCAGTTTTGCCTGGTTCTATTTCATTATGTTAGAGGCCAAATTAGACTTAGCACAAAACATGAAAGTTGTAGAGAATGATATTTTATGATTACCTAAAAAATTTTAGCTCAATCGGAGTAACGTAACCTGTGAAAAGATGAAAATACCCTGACTGCCATAGGAGTAAAGTCAGTGGACAGTTTTGACAGTACACTAAGTTGGTTGCATTTGTTCACCTTGATAGGTACTGAACTAGCTTTTAACCAAAACCTAAAAGTTTTAGTACTTTATCTTAGCTTTTCAACGCCTCCAAGAACGTCTTAAACGGACTTTGGTAGCTTGAGATATGGCCATTTGAAGGTAGTACAGTTAACTGGCCGGTTAGTTGGAATTTGGTTCTGTGAATTGGGAATTTGACTGGGTTACACTGGAATTTGGACTAAGTGATCTTCATCAAAATTGTAGTCCTTTGTCTTAGCTTCGAAACGGTATAAATTGTATCCCAATCCGATAAGCGTAGTTTCGATTGTGTCCGTTACGCAAAACCACGTCAAATCCAGCGGGGGTTGATAAGGTGAACGGGGAAAGTTAAGTGGAGTCTATGGACCATGAGTACTTTGGTTGACGGAGTGTCAACAGGCGTTCAAGCTCGGGGAATTGAACTGGCTTTGGAGCCATCCGTATCCTACCATTTCGATGTTACTTTTCTACTATTGATGTGAAATATCCTGATTTACTTGTTTAATTATGTGAGTTTACATTTTTACCCCTGGTTACTCACTAAGCATATAGCTTACCCCATTCTATTTGTTTTCCTTAGCAGGGGGCCAACGCGGGGATCACTCGGAAAGGTGTTTAGTATTTTGATTATAGATGAGTTGAATTTGTATTGTTATAAGTTGACTAACAAGATGTATATAGTTGTCGTGGTGGTTGTAGCTATCAGCTTTTCTAGGGTTTACCTTCTGGTACTCGTGGTATGTATGACTTGATGAACTAGTCTATGCAACTTTTGAAGCTGTAATAGAGTAAATAGAGCTTTCTTTTAGCGTGTAATCTATTTTCTTATTTTAAGTATTGAGTCCTGGCGCGGGCTAGGCAGGCGTCCCGCCGATGCCCTAGGATTTGCCCTTGAGAGCAGTGGGGGCGTCACAGGTGGTATCAGAGCCTGCTTCGCGTGGTTTCTGCGCGGAGTGAGCTTGGGCCAAGTGGTAAATAAGTATGAAGGACTAAGTGCTCGTTCGAGCATAAGTTATGGATCATAAATGTTATAGGCCTTAAATCTTTCTCATGGTATCTGAGGATCATAGATAGGTACGTCAGGTCGGAATTTCGATTGTAGATAGTTTACTCTTGGGACTGGCCAACTCGAGATATGAATTATCTTATTTCGAATTCTCGTGCCTGAGTACTCCAGAGTTGATACTTGAGACTTGTATTTTGGGAACATGAACAGGCTTTTGTTTGGCTAGAGTGAGTACAAGAGAGCAACGGACACCTTGGGAAGTGGAGTAAGAAATCGGACGGGGGTGATTTTCACTGAGTGTGGGACGACAAGTCGCGTTTTCTTTCATTTTACCCTTGCATTATCCCTACATGTCATTTACTTGTGGTATGTTAATGCCTACACATATAGTACATACTGCACTTGACTTTGTCTAACTTGAAATGTCCCTTGGTTAATATGGTGCATTATATTGTGTATATTTTTGGCGTGACTTGTATATATATGTACACATTTTGATTTTTTGATTATTTCGTTCATTTTATAACTGTTCAACACTTTGATCTTGTACCATATTTTGTCCCAATTATAGAAACTATAAAACCATCAAATAGAGACTCGTTGTGACGCCTCCACTTCTCTCAAGGGCGAACCCAAGGGTATCGGCGGGATGCCTGCCCAGTTCTCGCCAAGACTCGGTACAATCCATAATTCAAAAACTTGAAATACTTTAAATAATTTCAATACATAATTAAAGTACTCCAAAATATCTCACACTTACATTAAGTTAACTTTCAAGCTTAAATACAACCCAACGGAATATGTACTACAGCCATCCACTATAGTACAACTTAAGATCTTCAAAAGAAAGCAATCTAGTACTATTCTCGGGCACTTTTGGTCTCGAACCCTATAAAAGAAATCCACAACGTGGAATGAGTTACATAGCCGAGTGAGGTTCCAAGACACTCTAGTAGTTCTATTAAATCAAGTAAAGGGAGCATACCACATGTATGGTTCAGGGTTGCACGTTGACATAAGAACATGAGACAATTATCATTCTACGAGTAATTTGAACACATCACAGGTATAGCACATTTGCATGAAACGATTATCATTATGTAAAATAAGCACACATTGAAGGATACGGTGTTCCATTGAAACTATTTCGGTCAACTGCACCTTATAACTTCCGGTCCCCACGGTACTGTCTGGCCATCGCCTTATCCCTCCAGTGGTAATACTCGAGTATACCGAAACAGTGGCCCAGGGTTCCAACCTACCCGACCGAGCTCAGTCCTGGCTCGAGTAGGTCAGTAACCAAGGGCAGGGCCCAAGTTTAGTTTAGAGTTTACAACATGCACAAGTAATCAAATAACTTGGCTAACGGTAAAAATTTATTCTTTTGGTAAGTCGAGTGAGATAAAGTACACACTCGCCTTAAAATGGTGGACAATTCCATATGAGCAATTACTAACAACAATTAACACATAAACACATAAGCAAAATTTGATAATTTCATGTGAACATGTAATTTACGGTAATCAAGTAATCAAGTAAGCAGATAGTCAAATAGATTAGAAAACAGTAAGTAAACACAGTTAACGGTAAACGGTAAACGGTTAACGGTAGTAATTACGGTCAATTGGTAGACATATGTCATTTTAATAGGCCGTCTTTGGCCATGTCCCACTATTACCATGTAAGAGTCGAGGAGATTCACTCCAATCGACTTGAGCTGCCATAGCATAATTAATCATTTAAACACATCACGTAAATATGCTCTTTAAGCATTTTTTTATCGAGTAATTCAAGTAGTCATGTAAATATGCTCTTCAAGCATTTCATGTCGAGTAATCGAAATATATGCACTTCAAGTATTTCATGTTGAGTAATTCAAGTATACCTTACTTAAATATGCATGAGTGTGGTAAATACTTAACATGTAACACTTAACACTTAATGATCATGGGATAAGCACGTCATGGACTTTTCAAATTACGTACTCCTATATGGAACACCCACATATTCCAAACAAGTGAGTACGTGCTCGAACAAGTGTTTAGGCATCTGCTTCGAGTTCCTCTTGAAGGTCCCCTTGAGCGCCTGAGCAAATAACGATTAACTATTATACACTATCACATAGAATTCCCTACTTATCGAGAAGATTGTACTAGTGTTCACTCTAAGGAGAATTCATAAATTGAGCCTTAGTCATTCATAATCGAGGCTCGGAAGTGGCGTTCAAAAACACAAGAGAAATCTGATTGTCGCCTTTGAAATCAAGTGTAAAACGGTCTAGCAATATCGGAGGAAAATGGAGAGTTTGAAACCCTCAATTTCCTTTAAGTTCGGAAATTTCAGATTCGACAAGTAAATTTTGAAAAATCAGATCTCACTCTCTATGAGTCCAAAATTGGAAAACTTGGTACCGTTGGAAACTAGATCCAAAGTACTAAAAGTTTCTAGAAGACACTTTTCCATGATTACAAATGGTTGACATTCAAAAGTTGGCTCAAAGTTACTGTTTTAGAATACCAAGACAGTTTCAATGTTGGTTTTTGGGCAACTTTGGAAATTCGGTAAAATTCACACGTTGCAAACCAGCCTCCAAAATTTGTAACTCAAATAGAGTTACAATCAAAGTTTAAAAAAAAAACAAGTGGAGCAAGATTCAGAGTTTTGAGGACCAAGATATGGTAGCTCAAAGTTAGTGAAAATGTGAAACTGTTAAGTAAATTCCAGGTTTAATTCACAACTTTGGGACTTTGATTGAAAATCGAAATGGACTCAGAATGGCACCAAATTTGGTAGTATTATCCTACCATATAAAAGCTATTCCTCTACCAAATTTCATAGGAAAATACATTCAGAAAGTTGGTTAACGAAATCACTAAATTGCCAAGAAGTTCCTTGGCAAATCTGCCTTGGACTTCCGTTTTTCCGTTTTCAAAACATTTGGCCAATAAAACCCCTCAAACAAGGTTCATTTCAGTAGATAATGTATAAAATATGTCTAGGGTACATTTGATAGGTGATTAACACCAAAAATTTTGGATAACAAACCCCAAACTAAGATTAGTGAAGGATCAGTCCAAAATGAAGAATTTCATAACTGAATTAGTTTCAAAATTTGGCCACAACTCATTCAATTCAACTCAGAATTGAGCAGGGTTGGTGGCGTTAAAAAACACATTCATAAAGCTACAATTTCTCAGAAGAAACCATTTTCGAAATCTGTCCACAACTAGCCTCAATTTGAGCATCAAATTGTAGTTCCTGTTCTGTCTTCCCGTGAACCCGAGAAACAGAACAGTTAAGTTCAAACGGTTGGTATGATTCACTCGGGTGGAATCAGAATGTACATTTTATACCGTTGGAAAAATGAGAATATCTAGTTTCTAGTACCACAAACAGCACTTGATTCGACATCGAAGTAAAAAGTTATGGCCGAAACAAAAACACTGCCCGGGTAATCCGGGAACAAATTTCCAGTTTTGAAGAGCTTTCGAAAATTCAACCTTTGGCCAACCAAATCACGTAATTTTTGGTGGAAACTTTCTACACAACCTATAAAACATATATACATCATAAAAAAGTCATTAGAACCTCAAAAATTTGCACTAAAGTGCACGAAATTCATAAGGGCAGAATCGGAATATTTTTGCTCTTCACCTCCTTTGAGTTTCCTTTCATCAATACAACTTATTTCCACTAATTTAAGTACTAAACCAACATTAATAATAACAAAATTTATGAAATCAGTCCTGAAGTCATTGTGGGAGTTCATAGAGCGCACACATCAAAATCCAACATAAATAAAGCTACCCACATGGAAATACAAGCTTATAAGTGCAATACTACTTCCATAAACTAAGATTCAGGGGGTTGATCGTCATTACCTCCTTAGATGATCAAGATCAAAAATTTTTGGTCACTTTGAGCCCCAAGAAAACCGTGGAAATGAAGCTTTCTTCCTAACTTAAGTGAATCTCCAAGTTGTTTGCAAGTTGTAGTTAAATTTTGAGGTGAAATGATGGAGGAATGAGTAAGAAAATGAAGAGCTTTTGGTCTCTTTTTCTTCTTCTTGGTTTCGGCTGTCTTGGAGCAAAAAGGAGGGAGATTTTGCTGATGATAAAGCTTCTCAATGAAGCTCAAATGTGTGGCCCAAAAGTGTCTTAAAGTTAACTCTTCAATAGTGTGCGCGCGTGGGTTTCGTGCTCGTTTTCTCTTGAATTTGTTTCACTTGTGGACTATATCTCTAATGCACTTCCATTCATACTATTATTATTCACTCTTAATAGTCTAAAAATAAAGGCCTTAAGTACCTTAATTGATCGCGCGTGTAAAGGCGCGAACTTTCGACTTGTGCGCGATAAAGTGCAATCTCTAAGAAATTCTTATAACGATAGTACTACTAACTAATACTTGAGTATTTAAACATAAAATACCTATTTTTAAGACTGATGTATAAGTCTCCAATTTTTCAAACTCACTGTATCCCCAAATCGATCACTGTCTTGAAAACGCGTATTTATTATTCTCACTAAACGAGCTTTCAAAAATTAATTTCCATAACATGTCATTTTAAAAATACATGAAAGTCATAGTTCCATGTAATTGGGTGTAAAAATGTTAGAAAATAATATTCGAGACAAACAGGCAATTAAATATTTAAATAAGCTTGTAACAGGAGTTTAAAATAAATAAATTCTTTTCGAGTCCTCACGACTTTTTTTAATCTACTATTGATCATTCTTATTTTTTTTTTTGAAAATTAATACACTCTCAATTCAAATATAGTCTTCAAAAATGTGTACTCGTTGTTCTGAAATAAACAAGTTTTCGAAAAGTAACTTTTCTAACAAAACGCTTTAAAAACATAAGAGAGGCGTTTTTCCATATAAATGGATTTTAAATAGTCGAATTAAATAATTAATTAAACAAGTAAAATAAAATAAAATAAAGAAAATTTCGAGTCTTCACAACCTCCACTCCTTAAAAGAATTTCGTCCTCGAAATTCACACTTAGGATAATATCGTACCCCTTATTTGTCAGGTCCACTAGATCTACCAAAATTCACAGCTTCTATACTTGTACTAACAATTAAGCGCTGATTTCTTCATAGGACTCCTACCCTCCAATGTGACGGCCCCACCTCCCCCTAGGGCGTACCCCAGGGTTCGGTGGGTCGCCTACCCAACTCTCGCCGGGACTCAGTCGTTCACTTCAGTCCTTAATTAAAATCGAATAAATCCCAAGAATAAATATAACGACAATCCATAACCTAACGTAAAACTTATGTACATTACTATCTCAAAAGGGAGTACAAACATCGAATATACAAAGGTTCTCAGTTCACCACACATCCAGCCCGTGCCCAGCACTAGGGCGAGAACCATTACAAAATTAGAAACTAGTCTAGGCTAGTCTAAACCGAGCTCTCGTCCTTGCTCGCCTTCCCCTGTTAAGGAAAACAAACTAAAGGGGTGAGCTAAAAACTCAGTGAGGTTCCGAACACATAATCAAATAATAAAGCTCATGTATTAACCATAAATGACAAGTAATGCAAGAAACATGACAATATAAAGCAATAATAACATTCATTAAAAGGATACGGGCTCACACGGAGCCATATATTCGTTCGTTCGTTCGTTCTCCTGACATTTCCCCTTATTCCTCCGATCATTTGAAAATGCATTTTTGCAAGTAAAATCTCTCATTTGGTCTTTCGTTCGTTCATTCACCCCCTTTCCCGGCCATTGGTCAGGCTCCACCCATCCGGTCGTTGTCCGGACTACAAGGTAATACTCGAGTATACCAAATTCACCCAGGGTCACCATATCGCCCGACCGAGTCCGCTCCTGGCTCGAGTCGATCGGTAACGAAGGGCAGGGCCCAATTCAACCAAAAGTCTTACATCATGCGCAACTAATGTTTCCATCATTAAATCATTGAAAATTTCACGTTTCATTTAGGTCGAGCGCGATAAAGTACACGCTCGCCTAGAAAACTCGTTTTAGAAATCCTTGAAAGCACTTAACACATTATCAAACAACAACAACAACAAGTCATGAAGTCAAGGAGAATATAACAAACAAGGAACACTCACCTGTGTACGCAAACAACGTGCAAAATATCCTTCCGGATATTATCCTTAGTCACCGAGAAAACCTAAGATTAAACGAGAAAGAATATCACAGCTCATCTAGTACAAACAATTAGGTGAAATCAAAGAAACTTGACAATTAAGTAGAACGTATAAAAGACTTTAAAGTGAAACGAGGACATTTGGACCCGTGGACAAAAATAACTAGGGTTTCATAGACCAAATGTAAAACCAAACTCAAAAGGGTTATAAAATTTTCCAATGGAAACACTTGAACCAAAGACAAGTCGAAATCCAACTATATAGGCTGAGAAATACTATTTTCGGGATCGTTTATATAGTTCAAAATCATCTCATATTCAAATAGATATTATAGACTAAATGTCTTAATGAAATTCATGTAAAAGAGAGGACAAAATACCCAAGAAAACCCTAAATCACTCCTTTTTATTTGGGCAAGAGTAAATAAACATTTGGAGTTTCCAATTGAAGAAGGACCATGTTTGAATATGAAAAAAAACGGTCATAGTATTTGCCAAATGAAAATATACAAGTTCAAATAGAAAATTAGTCCTTGAGCGAAAATTTGGGCAGCACGTCCTTTGTATTTACCTATTTTCCAGCTATTTATGGCTTCATTGTTTTCCTAAATCAATCCCAACATTACACACAACATAAACAACCACTCAATATGCTCAAGACAAGACAAGGACAAAAATTTAAGCTAATAACAAGTGCGGAAATGGACTTAACAAAAGACAGATTTGACGTGTTGTTATGGAAAGGACATATCCGAGGCTATGCTTGTCGGATTGGTGTGAAACTTATACCATTTCGAAGCTAAGACATAGGGCTACAATGTTCATGAAGATCACTTAGTCTAATTTCCAGCGTAACCTGGTCAAATTCTCAGTTCACCGAACCAGGTTCCAACAAATCGGCTAATCAACCGCACTACATTGAAATGGTCATATCTCAGGCTACCAAAGTCCATTTAAGGTGCTCTTTGAGGCGTTTAAAAGATAAGACAGAGTAATAAAACTTTCATGTTTTTGAAAATGGCTAAATCAGCACGGATCCTAGTGAATAAACATGATAAACTGGATGAACTGACTAAAACGGAACACTGGAAACATCCTAAAATAGTGAGGGTATTTTGGTCTTTTCACAGGTTATGTTGCTCCGATTGAGTTGAAATTTTGTAGGCACCTATAAATCATCATTCTATACAACTTTCATGTTTTGTGCAAAGTCTAATTCAGCCTCTAACATAGAGCACTAAAACCGGACAGAACAAGGCTGAAATTTTCCAGAAATCTGGAATTTTTGGGATTCAATGAAACTTTCTTCATTTCTTGCCTCAATCCACCACCACAACCTCCTATATAAGCTTAGATACAACATATATCATCCATATAGCAAGTATAGGCAGAAAATACCTCAACAAATGAAGCTTGCAAGAGTAATACTTCACCTCCTCTTGGAATTCTTGGTTGCCCTAGCTTCTCAAGCTCACAACTCACACTTTAATCGGTTTAGAATTTTAATTCCTCACTTGGATGGCTCAACTCAAGAAGAAGGAAGTTGGTTTCTTGCTCTCTTTCTCTCCTCTCTTGTCTCAGCCAAGCAGCAGAAAAATGAAGAAGAAAGGCTACTCCAAGGTGTTAAGAAGGCAAGGAAAAAAATCAACCAAAGAGCCATAGGGTGGTGACACTTGTCACCACCAAAGCCAACCAAAATTTCTCTTTCTTTCCTTGCATTTTTGGCCCTAAATTTTGGTCAAAGCTAGCTGGAAATAAGGAGATATTTTGCTCAAGTATTAATGAGCTTATATGGTAAGAAAGTGGTGGTCAAGTGGTGGGTTCAATCAGTAGTGATCGATACCCGTCGGTATAAGCCGATTTTTCTTAAATCACACATACTAAGTTTTTTTCTTCCCAATCACTAACTTATTATTATCACTTCTAATCACACACTTAATATCATCTAAAACTCACCTTTAATCCCCAAATTTGATCCACATTTCGTACCGGATAGTTACACTACGGATACACGTGAAAACCCTAACTTGCTCCAACTTGAAATCGAAAAGTGAAACCCTACTTTCTAGGTTCATTTGCACTTATTGTGGAGTACTTGAGTAGTAGGATCATATTAAATGAATAATTTTCAAATAAAAGGAATTTTAAGAAAAGTGTGATGAATTTTACAATTCCATAGAATAAAATTAGGGTTTTGAGTCAAATATGAGGGATTTAAACATAACCTGCTAGTCACAAGTAAACTAGGGTTTTAAAGTACAAGTAAGATTTCTAGTCTTTTTAAAATAAAACAATGTTTTAAGACAAAAATAAAATAAAGAAACCGTAATCCTTTCTTTGAGATTAAACAAAAATAGTATCCTAAAATTTGGGGTATCACATCCAAACTATAGGGCAGCAATCACACTTTACTTGTATCACTTACGAAAATAGAGTTTTCACAAGAATAGTCAACTCCAGGGTCAATTAAAGGTCTAGTTAAATTATTCCATTTGGTGGTTCGAAACTCGAATAGGAAGATATATTTTCAATAGAAAACTAATTTTACCAAAATTTTCGACTCAATTTGTCCAAAATCATTTACTGGCATTCAATCTTCAAAATTAACAATTTTAGAAATAACCGGATTTCTTTGGTCCCAAATGACCACTCAAATTTTTTTTTTTCAAATCAAGTCAATCATAATATGCGAGACAAAAACGAGGGTTTTTTTTTATGTATTTCGGATACGTATGTGGCAAAATATGATTCACAATTTCAAAAATTAGAGCTAAAAGATACAAACCTTTCTTCATGGTCCGAAACTAAGTTTTCTTAGTAAGAAACTTCAGGTAATGTTTTTGCCACCGTCATTAATACATATTTCAAATTCCTCAAATACATTTAATAAGATTAATCATGCGACTCAATGCATGGGTATTAAAGAGCGTATACAATGAAATAACATATAACTGAAGGATGTTTCAAAATTTTCATCAAAGTTTCGAGTTAAGAATTGCGTTTGAATAAACATATATTCTAGAAAATGCTTTTAAGAGAGAAAGTTTTTTTTTTCTTAGTACAGCAGATAAGTAATGTGTGACGCCCCGAAAAAAAAGAGTGTGAGAACCCGTAAAAACCCTAATATTTTCCTAGGGTTTTAGTTCCTTTAATTGCATAATTTTTGCATTTCTGGCTTAGAAATATTATCTGGGTGGATTTTATGAGCAACTAAAGTTTTTAGATGATTTTTTCTAGCATTAGTGAGTTTTTAAAAAATTAAGAATATATATTGGACGTGGGACCCACTAGTGCGAAAAGTTCGGAAAAATTCGGCCAATTAGGTTAAATTCCGGATACTGTGTAAAATTTATCGGGTGTTAATAGACAAGTAGAGTGTGTGAAATGATTGATGTGAGAGAAGAAAGAAAGGATAGGAATGCATTTAATGAGGTGACAAGTGTCACATTCTTATTGGATGCCTTTTAAGAATTACTATTCACAATTTTGACTTTTTTGACCAAAGGTTAAATATCCAAAAATTGAACAAAATTCACCATTTTTCTCTCCTTGTTGGCCGGCCACCTTGAGCAAGAAAGGAAGGAGATTTCTTCAATTTTCAAGCTTCTACTTGGTGCAAATCAACCAAAAACATTTGCTTCCATCCATTTCACTCCATAAAATTCTTCCTTCTAGAGCTAGTAAGTTGTTTGGTGAACTTTGTTTGAAGGATTAAGGTGCCCAACATCTTCTTCTCTCTTGGTTCTTGGTAAGTGAAGCTTGAAACACCCTACTACACCTAATGATGCTTATGTTGTGCTCATTAGTGATAAGAGTGCTGAAATTTCTGGTTTTAATCTTGGTTTGAAGTGATTTGGTGAAGTTTTCCATTTTATGATGATTTTTCTGGTTTAATTGGATTATGATGGTGTGGTTGTTTGTGATGATTGGCAATGGACTATAATGGCTCTAGTGGATGTGAAATGTGGATAAATGCAACCAATTTTGGATTTGGTGTGAAAATTGAAAAGCTAGGGTTCTTAAATCCCCAATTCTGTCCGGTTTTGGATCATAGGGTTAAAGGCCGAATTTGACTTTGCTCAAAACATGAAAGTTGTAGGTTTTGATGTGATTGAGATGCCTACAAAATTTCAGGTCATTTGGATTAATGTAGAATGAGTTATGACGAAATTACTGTAGCTGTTCTGCTTTGGACAGAATGCGAAAACTGCGATAGTAATTGGCTATTTTGACAGGAGTTGGTTTGGATTTTGGAGTTGGTGTCTTCTGATGAAATGTAGCTGGATGACTTAGCTAACTTATGCCTTTGGAATTTCGGCATTTGGACTTGTATGGACTGAGATATACCGATTACAGTTTTCTATGTTTTGCAAACCTGTTTTGGTAATTCTGGTATAGTATTTGGCATTTTCGACCTAGTTAAGCTAGGAACGGGATTGAGTGACCTTCTACATTGTTGTAGCCCTCTTTCATAGCTTCGAAACGGTGGGTCTTACACCCCCAACCGATAATTGTAGTGAGAGTTGTGCAATTACCACATTATGACATCAAAACTGTTTTTCTGGTTTTGAGCTTAACCTTCATTTCCGGACTTTTCCCTAGCTTGACTTGTCTTTGTACTACTTGGAGCTTGCTGAATGGATATTAGATGAACTTATTTGTGTGACTTTGGGACTGGCTGGAGTAATAATGAAGCCATGATGGCTGGAAAAGTTAGCAAATGTAGGGGAAGTGCTGTCCGAACTTTGAAGGGACTTGTTTGCATTGGGTTTGTGATCTAAGGCTTGGAGTTGAGCAAGGCAATGATACATGATGGATGGTTTCTGAGCCATGGAGGTGAGTGACCTCAAACTATTTCTGAAGTTCTTTATGAACCGTTTCCTGCATTATTTACTTTTAAACTGTTTCCAAAAGTTACTTTTGAACTGTTTTCTTGCATATCATGCGTACTTGCATATGAGTGTCCCTTGGTTGCTGTAATTCTTGACTTATTGGCTTGTCATTATTAATTGAAAATGTGTTAAGTACTTTCGATGATTGTTAAAACGAGTTTTCTAGGCGAGTGTGTACTTTATCGCACTCCACCTAAATAAATATGAATTTTCAATGATTAATGATTAAATGCTAGTTGCGCATGATGTAAGCCTTTTGGCTGAACTGGCCACTGGCCTTCGTTACCGATCGACTCGAGCCAGAAGCGGACTCGGTCGGGCGATATGGTGACCCTGGGTGAATTTGGTATACTCGAGTATTACCTTGTAGTCCGGCTACGTCCGGATGGGTGGAGTCCGGCCAACGTCGGATGGGTGGAGTCCGGTCAACGTCCGGAAAAGGGGATGAACGAATAAAAAGATGAACGAGGGTTTATTTATAAAAAATGAAATTTTCAAATAATTGGAGGAATAAGGGGAAATGTTAGGGGAACGAACAAATGAATAGCTCCATGTGAGCGGTATCCTTTTAATGAATATGTTACTATCGCTTTCCATTGTAAATGTTTCTTGAATTATTGATTATTGATGGTTAATGTGTTGGCTTTGTTATGAAATTTCATGTTCGGAACCTTATTGAGATTTTAGCTCATTGAGCTTTGTGGAATTACCATGTGGTGTCATTTTCTGCTTTTGTTTTACTCTCACTGTGCAAATGTTGACCTGTAACAAAATTACATTTTTACCCCCGATTACTTATTGAACTTCTAAAACATTACAATGATTTCACTGGCTCACGAGAGCAAAAATACGTACATCTGATTTCTGAACCATGACATCAATGAAATGAATTTTTGTGAAAACTATTTGATTACTGATTTTACTGGTTACTCGCTGAGCTTCTAGCTCACCCCAAAAATGTTTTATTTCCCACCCCCACAGGGCTCAAGGCGAAGAAAAGCTTGGAGTGCTTATTCACGTGACTGGATGGCTTATATCGTGTATAGTTTAAGTTTGGATCTATTTGATGTACGAGTTGGTCTTGTATAAATATTTGAAATTGATATGGATGTAAGTATACGTTCCACGATTTGAATCAGTTTCCGCTGCATTTGTGATATGTAATTATTGGAGAATTTGATGTAATTTTGAGATTTATATTGTAATATATTTGAGGATTGTAGTGAACGACTGAGTCCCGGCGAGAGCTAGGCAGGCGGCCCGCCGAACCCTCTGGTTCGCCTTAGGGGGAGGTGGGGCCGTCACAGTTGGTATCAGAGCTTAGGCTTCAGATCTCTGTAGTGTATCCTAGACTTGAAGTTTCGGATGCCGGACTGTGGGTTTGGTTTGAAATATTAGTGATTCTTGCAGGTTGACTTGACTTGATTAGTACAAGATGGAATGTCGAGGACGACATTCTTTTAAGGAGGGGAGATTGTGATGCCCCGAAAAAAAAGTGTGTGAGAACCCGTAAAAACCCTAATATTTTCCTAGGGTTTTAGTTCCTTTAATTGCATAATTTTTGCATTTCTGGTTTAGAAATATTATCTGGGTGGATTTTATGAGCAACTAAAGTTTTTAGATGATTTTTTCTAGCATTAGTGAGTTTTTAAAAAATTAAGAATATATATTGGACGTGGGACCCACTAGTGCGAAAAGTTCGGAAAAATTCGGCCAATTAGGTTAAATTCCGGATACTGTGTAAAATTTATCGGGTG
This sequence comes from Coffea canephora, assembly GCA_036785865.1. NCBI lineage: Eukaryota > Viridiplantae > Streptophyta > Magnoliopsida > Gentianales > Rubiaceae > Coffea > Coffea canephora. The sequence goes on from CM071922.1 coordinate 29,332,272, forward strand.
TTAATAGACAAGTAGAGTGTGTGAAATGATTGATGTGAGAGAAGAAAGAAAGGATAGGAATGCATTTAATGAGGTGACAAGTGTCACATTCTTATTGGATGCCTTTTAAGAATTACTATTCACAATTTTGACTTTTTTTGACCAAAGGTTAAATATCCAAAAATTGCACAAAATTCACCATTTTTCTCTCCTTGTTGGCCGGCCACCTTGAGCAAGAAAGGAAGGAGATTTCTTCAATTTTCAAGCTTCTACTTGGTGCAAATCAACCAAAAACATTTGCTTCCATCCATTTCACTCCATAAAATTCTTCCTTCTAGAGCTAGTAAGTTGTTTGGTGAACTTTGTTTGAAGGATTAAGGTGCCCAACATCTTCTTCTCTCTTGGTTCTTGGTAAGTGAAGCTTGAAACACCCTACTACACCTAATGATGCTTATGTTGTGCTCATTAGTGATAAGAGTGCTGAAATTTCTGGTTTTTAATCTTGGTTTGAAGTGATTTGGTGAAGTTTTCCATTTTATGATGATTTTTCTGGTTTAATTGGATTGTGATGGTGTGGTTGTTTGTGATGATTGGCAATGGACTATAATGGCTCTAGTGGATGTGAAATGTGGATAAATGCAACCAATTTTGGATTTGGTGTGAAAATTGAAAAGCTAGGGTTCTTATATCCCCAATTCTGTCCGGTTTTGGATCATAGGGTTAGAGGCCGAATTTGACTTTGCTCAAAAAATGAAAGTTGTAGGTATTGATGTGATTGAGATGCCTACAAAATTTCAGGTCATTTAGATTAATGTAGAATGAGTTATGACGAAATTACTGTAGCTGTTCTGCTTTGGACAGAATGCGAAAACTGCGATAGTAATTGGCCATTTTGACTGGAATTGGTTTGGATTTTGGAGTTGGTGTCTTCTGATGAAATGTAGCTGGATGACTTAGCTAACTTATGCCTTTGGAATTTCGGCATTTGGACTTGTATGGACTGAGATATACCGATTACAGTTTTCTATGTTTTGCAAACCTGTTTTGGTAATTCTGGTATAGTATTTGGCATTTTCGACCTAGTTAAGCTAGGAACGGGATTGAGTGACCTTCTACATTGTTGTAGCCCTCTTTCATAGCTTCGAAACGGTGGGTCTTACACCCCCAACCGATAATTGTAGTGAGAGTTGTGCCATTACCGCATTATGACATCAAAACTGTTTTTCTGGTTTTGAGCTTAACCTTCATTTCCGGACTTTTCCCTAGCTTGACTTGTCTTTGTACTACTTGGAGCTTGCTGAATGGATATTAGATGAACTTATTTGTGTGACTTTGGGACTGGCTGGAGTAATAATGAAGCCATGATGGCTGGAAAAGTTAGCAAATGTAGGGGAAGTGCTGTCCGAACTTTGAAGGGACTTGTTTGCATTGGGTTTGTGATCTAAGGCTTGGAGTTGAGCAAGGCAATGATACATGATGGATGGTTTCTGAGCCGTGGAGGTGAGTGACCTCAAACTATTTCTGAAGTTCTTTATGAACCGTTTCCTGCATTATTTACTTTTAAACTGTTTCCAAAAGTTACTTTTGAACTGTTTTCTTGCATATCATGCGTACTTGCATATGAGTGTCCCTTGGTTGCTGTAATTCTTGACTTATTGGCTTGTCATTATTAATTGAAAATGTGTTAAGTACTTTCGATGATTGTTAAAACGAGTTTTCTAGGCGAGTGTGTACTTTATCGCACTCGACCTAAATAAATATGAATTTTCAATGATTAATGATTAAATGCTAGTTGCGCATGATGTAAGCCTTTTGGCTGAACTGGCCACTGCCCTTCGTTACCGATCGACTCGTGCCAGAAGCGGACTCGGTCGGGCGATATGGTGACCCTGGGTGAATTTGGTATACTCGAGTATTACCTTGTAGTCCGGCTACGTCCGGATGGGTGGAGTCCGGCCAACGTCGGATGGGTGGAGTCCGGTCAACGTCCGGAAAAGGGGATGAACGAATAAAAAGATGAACGAGGGTTTATTTATAAAAAATGAAATTTTCAAATAATTGGAGGAATAAGGGGAAATGTTAGGGGAACGAACAAATGAATAGCTCCATGTGAGCGGTATCCTTTTAATGAATATGTTACTATCGCTTTCCATTGTAAATGTTTCTTGAATTATTGATTATTGATGGTTAATGTGTTGGCTTTGTTATGAAATTTCATGTTCGGAACCTTATTGAGATTTTAGCTCATTGAGCTTTGTGGAATTACCATGTGGTGTCATTTTCTGCTTTTGTTTTACTCTCACTGTGCAAATGTTGACCTGTAACAAAATTACATTTTTACCCCCGATTACTTATTGAACTTCTAAAACATTACAATGATTTCACTGGCTCACGAGAGCAAAAATACGTACATCTGATTTCTGAACCATGACATCAATGAAATGAATTTTTGTGAAAACTATTTGATTACTGATTTTACTGGTTACTCGCTGAGCTTCTAGCTCACCCCAAAAATGTTTTATTTCCCCCCCCACAGGGCTCAAGGCGAAGAAAAGCTTGGAGTGCTTATTCACGTGACTGGATGGCTTATATCGTGTATAGTTTAAGTTTGGATCTATTTGATGTACGAGTTGGTCTTGTATAAATATTTGAAATTGATATGGATGTAAGTATACGTTCCACGATTTGAATCAGTTTCCGCTGCATTTGTGATATGTAATTATTGGAGAATTTGATGTAATTTTGAGATTTATATTGTAATATATTTGAGGATTGTAGTGAACGACTGAGTCCCGGCGAGAGCTAGGCAGGCGGCCCGCCGAACCCTCTGGTTCGCCTTAGGGGGAGGTGGGGCCGTCACAGTTGGTATCAGAGCTTAGGCTTCAGATCTCTGTAGTGTATCCTAGACTTGAAGTTTCGGATGCCGGACTGTGGGTTTGGTTTGAAATATTAGTGATTCTTGCAGGTTGACTTGACTTGATTAGTACAAGATGGAATGTCGAGGACGACATTCTTTTAAGGAGGGGAGATTGTGATGCCCCGAAAAAAAAGTGTGTGAGAACCCGTAAAAACCCTAATATTTTCCTAGGGTTTTAGTTCCTTTAATTGCATAATTTTTGCATTTCTGGTTTAGAAATATTATCTGGGTGGATTTTATGAGCAACTAAAGTTTTTAGATGATTTTTTCTAGCATTAGTGAGTTTTTAAAAAATTAAGAATATATATTGGACGTGGGACCCACTAGTGCGAAAAGTTCGGAAAAATTCGGCCAATTAGGTTAAATTCCGGATACTGTGTAAAATTTATCGGGTGTTAATAGACAAGTAGAGTGTGTGAAATGATTGATGTGAGAGAAGAAAGAAAGGATAGGAATGCATTTAATGAGGTGACAAGTGTCACATTCTTATTGGATGCCTTTTAAGAATTACTATTCACAATTTTGACTTTTTTGACCAAAGGTTAAATATCCAAAAATTGCACAAAATTCACCATTTTTCTCTCCTTGTTGGCCGGCCACCTTGAGCAAGAAAGGAAGGAGATTTCTTCAATTTTCAAGCTTCTACTTGGTGCAAATCAACCAAAAACATTTGCTTCCATCCATTTCACTCCATAAAATTCTTCCTTCTAGAGCTAGTAAGTTGTTTGGTGAACTTTGTTTGAAGGATTAAGGTGCCCAACATCTTCTTCTCTCTTGGTTCTTGGTAAGTGAAGCTTGAAACACCCTACTACACCTAATGATGCTTATGTTGTGCTCATTAGTGATAAGAGTGCTGAAATTTCTGGTTTTAATCTTGGTTTGAAGTGATTTGGTGAAGTTTTCCATTTTATGATGATTTTTCTGGTTTAATTGGATTGTGATGGTGTGGTTGTTTGTGATGATTGGCAATGGACTATAATGGCTCTAGTGGATGTGAAATGTGGATAAATGCAACCAATTTTGGATTTGGTGTGAAAATTGAAAAGCTAGGGTTCTTATATCCCCAATTCTGTCCGGTTTTGGATCATAGGGTTAGAGGCCGAATTTGACTTTGCTCAAAAAATGAAAGTTGTAGGTATTGATGTGATTGAGATGCCTACAAAATTTCAGGTCATTTAGATTAATGTAGAATGAGTTATGACGAAATTACTGTAGCTGTTCTGCTTTGGACAGAATGCGAAAACTGCGATAGTAATTGGCCATTTTGACTGGAATTGGTTTGGATTTTGGAGTTGGTGTCTTCTGATGAAATGTAGCTGGATGACTTAGCTAACTTATGCCTTTGGAATTTCGGCATTTGGACTTGTATGGACTGAGATATACCGATTACAGTTTTCTATGTTTTGCAAACCTGTTTTGGTAATTCTGGTATAGTATTTGGCATTTTCGACCTAGTTAAGCTAGGAACGGGATTGAGTGACCTTCTACATTGTTGTAGCCCTCTTTCATAGCTTCGAAACGGTGGGTCTTACACCCCCAACCGATAATTGTAGTGAGAGTTGTGCCATTACCGCATTATGACATCAAAACTGTTTTTCTGGTTTTGAGCTTAACCTTCATTTCCGGACTTTTCCCTAGCTTGACTTGTCTTTGTACTACTTGGAGCTTGCTGAATGGATATTAGATGAACTTATTTGTGTGACTTTGGGACTGGCTGGAGTAATAATGAAGCCATGATGGCTGGAAAAGTTAGCAAATGTAGGGGAAGTGCTGTCCGAACTTTGAAGGGACTTGTTTGCATTGGGTTTGTGATCTAAGGCTTGGAGTTGAGCAAGGCAATGATACATGATGGATGGTTTCTGAGCCGTGGAGGTGAGTGACCTCAAACTATTTCTGAAGTTCTTTATGAACCGTTTCCTGCATTATTTACTTTTAAACTGTTTCCAAAAGTTACTTTTGAACTGTTTTCTTGCATATCATGCGTACTTGCATATGAGTGTCCCTTGGTTGCTGTAATTCTTGACTTATTGGCTTGTCATTATTAATTGAAAATGTGTTAAGTACTTTCGATGATTGTTAAAACGAGTTTTCTAGGCGAGTGTGTACTTTATCGCACTCGACCTAAATAAATATGAATTTTCAATGATTAATGATTAAATGCTAGTTGCGCATGATGTAAGCCTTTTGGCTGAACTGGCCACTGCCCTTCGTTACCGATCGACTCGAGCCAGAAGCGGACTCGGTCGGGCGATATGGTGACCCTGGGTGAATTTGGTATACTCGAGTATTACCTTGTAGTCCGGCTACGTCCGGATGGGTGGAGTCCGGCCAACGTCGGATGGGTGGAGTCCAGTCAACGTCCGGAAAAGGGGATGAACGAATAAAAAGATGAACGAGGGTTTATTTATAAAAAATGAAATTTTCAAATAATTGGAGGAATAAGGGGAAATGTTAGGGGAACGAACAAATGAATAGCTCCATGTGAGCGGTATCCTTTTAATGAATATGTTACTATCGCTTTCCATTGTAAATGTTTCTTGAATTATTGATTATTGATGGTTAATGTGTTGGCTTTGTTATGAAATTTCATGTTCGGAACCTTATTGAGATTTTAGCTCATTGAGCTTTGTGGAATTACCATGTGGTGTCATTTTCTGCTTTTGTTTTACTCTCACTGTGCAAATGTTGACCTGTAACAAAATTACATTTTTACCCCCGATTACTTATTGAACTTCTAAAACATTACAATGATTTCACTGGCTCACGAGAGCAAAAATACGTACATCCGATTTCTGAACCATGACATCAATGAAATGAATTTTTGTGAAAACTATTTGATTACTGATTTTACTGGTTACTCGCTGAGCTTCTAGCTCACCCCAAAAATATTTTATTTCCCCCCCCACAGGGCTCAAGGCGAAGAAAAGCTTGGAGTGCTTATTCACGTGACTGGATGGCTTATATCGTGTATAGTTTAAGTTTGGATCTATTTGATGTACGAGTTGGTCTTGTATAAATATTTGAAATTGATATGGATGTAAGTATACGTTCCACGATTTGAATCAGTTTCCGCTGCATTTGTGATATGTAATTATTGGAGAATTTGATGTAATTTTGAGATTTATATTGTAATATATTTGAGGATTGTAGTGAACGACTGAGTCCCGGCGAGAGCTGGGCAGGCGGCCCGCCGAACCCTCTGGTTCGCCTTAGGGGGAGGTGGGGCCGTCACATAATGAATTCAAGTCACTTCACAAATAACCAACGAATACTTCGAAAGTTCAAACATTCATAAAAGGTTGAAACATGTCCACAGGACCAACCACAAGATACGGTAGAACAATTATTAAAATTGCACAGGAGAGAACCTCTCTAGGTACCTAACTAGATCAATCTTTTATATCACTAGTAAGTCTAATCTTCTCATTCATTTTCGATTCATATCTATCACTAAGATCCCATTGGATTATATAAGACCGGCCATCATTCTTTCTCAAGAGTGCGGGTTGCCTAAACCCACACCACAATCCATTCATTGTCCTTGCCGAGTCATACTTAATATAAGGCTACGATCTTCTCCGTCTCCCGTTCTTAATTATCGTGCTATCATAGCCAAACAATTATCGATTTTCCCGTAACTATTCACGTGAAATATCGATTCATTCTTATTCCCCACAAATGGAGATCTTAAGTCCTTAGGATTTCTCTCAACTCTCAAGTACTCGGGTACAAAAATCCGAAACAAAATAATTCACAACTCGAGCCGGCCGGTCCCAAGAGTAAATCATCACATTCGAGATTCCTACCCAACATACATATCTAATTCCCTTCAAATATCAAGATAAAGGGTTTATACGTATCACATTCATGATTTATAGCTCACATTTCCAGAAGAGCACTTAAGCCTTTACTCATTCGCATAATAAAGACTATAACACCACTTGACCCAATCTCACCCCGGGCACAGACTACGCGAAGCGGCTCTGATTTTCATCCCTACAAGTAGTTGCTTAACTTTCAAACCAATCACACAGTCTGGCATCCAAAACTTGTAAGTTTAGGATACACTACAAAGATGTGATGCCTGAGCTCTGATACCAACTGTGACGCCCCCACTTCTCCCAAGGGGGAACCCAAGGGTATCGGCGGGACGCCTGCCCAACTCTCGCCAGGACTTGGTACAATCCATAATTTAAAAACTCAAAATACTTTAAATAACTTCAACACATAATTAAAGTACTCCAAAATATCTCACACTTACATTAAGTTAACTTTCAAGCTTAAATACAACCCAACGGAATATGTACTACAGCCATCCGCTATAGTACAACTTAAGATCTTCAAAAGAAAGCAATCTAATACTATTCTCGGGCACTCTTGGTCTCGAACCCTGTAAAAGAAATCCACAACGTGGAATGAGCTACACAGCCCAGTGAGGTTCCAAGACACTCTAGTAGTTCTATTAAATCAAGTAAAGGGAGCATACCACATGTATGGTTCAGGGTTGCACGTTGACATAAAAACATGAGACAATTATCATTCTATGAGTAATTTGAGCACATCACAGGTATAGCACATTTACATGAAACGATTATCATTATGTAAAATAAACACACATTGAAGGATATGGTGTTCCATTGGAACTATTTCGGTCAACTGTACCTTGTAACTTCCGGTCCCCACGGTATTGTCTGGCCATCGCCTTATCCCTCCAGTGGTAATACTCGAGTATACTGAAACGGTGGCCCAGGGTTCCAACCTATCCGACTGAGCCCAGTCCTGGCTCGAGTAGGTTAGTAACCAAGGGCAGGGCCCAAATTCAGCTTAGAGCTTACAACATGCACAAGTAATCAAATGACTTGGCTAACGGTAAAAATTTATTCTTTTGGTAGGTAAGTGAGATAAAGTACACACTCGCCTTAAAATGGTGGACAATTCCATATGAGCAATTACTAGCAACAATTAACACATAAACACATAAGCAATATTTGATAATTTCATGTGAACATGTAATTTACGGTAATCAAGTAATCAAGTAAGCAGGTAGTCAAATAGATTAGAAAACGGTAAGTAAACACGGTTAATGGTAAACGGTAAACGGTTAACGGTAGTAATTACGGTTAATTGGTAGACATATGTCATTTTAATAGGCCGACTTTGGCCGTGTCCCACTATTACCATGTAAGAGTCGAGGAGATTCACTCCAATCGACTTGAGCTGCCACAGCATAATTAATCATTTAAACACATCACGTAAATATGCTCTTTAAGCATTTTTTTTTAATCGAGTAATTCAAGTAGTCATGTAAATATGCTCTTGAAGCATTTCATGTCGAGTAATCGAAATATATGCACTTCAAGTATTTCATGTTGAGTAATTCAAATATATGTTACTTAAATATGCATGAGTGTGGTAAATACTTAACATGTAGCACTTAACACTTAATGATCATGGGATAAGCACGTCATGGATTTTTCAAATTACGTACTCCTATATAGAACACCCACATATTCCAAACAAGTGAGTACGTGCTCGAACAAGTGTTTAGGCGTCTGCTTCGAGTTCCTCTTGAAGGTCCCCTTGAGCGCCTGAGCAAATAACGATTAACTATTATACACTATCACTTAGAATTCCCTACTTATTGAGAAGATTGTACTAGTGTTCACTCTAAGGAGAATTCATAAATTGAGCCTTAGTCATTCATAATCGAGGCTCGGAAGTGGCATTCAAAAACACAAGAGAAATCTGATTGTCGCCTTTGAAATCAAGTGTAAAACGGTCTAGAAATATCGGAGGAAAATGGAGAGTTTGAAACCCTCAATTTCCTTTAAGTTCGGAAATTTCAGATTCGACAAGCAAATTTTAAAAAATCACATCTCACTCTCTATGAGTCCAAAATTGGAAAACTTGGTACCGTTGAAAACTACATCCAAAGTACTAAGTTTCTAGAAGACACTTTTCCATGATTCCAAATGGATAACATTCAAAAGTTGGCTCAAAGTTACTGCTTTAGAATACCAAGACAGTTTCAAGGTTGGTTTTTGGGTAACTTTGGAAATTCGGTAAAATTCACACGTTGTAAACCAGCCTCCGAAATTTGTAACTCAATTAGAGTTACAATCAAAGTTTAAAACAAAACAAGCGGAGCAAGATTCAGAGTTTTGAGGACCAAGATATGGTAGCTCAAAGTTAGTGAAAATGTGAAACTGTTAAGTAAATTCCAGGTTTAATTCAAAACTTTTGGACTTCGATTGAACATCGAAATGGACTTGGAATGGCACCAAATTTGGCAGTATTATCCTACCATATAAAGGCTATTCCTCTACCAAATGTCATAGGAAAATTCATTCAGAAAGTTAGTTAACAAAATCACTAAAGTCCCAAGAAGTTCCTCGGCAAATCTGCCTTGGACTTCCATTTTTCCGTTTTCAAAACGTTTGGCCAATAAAACACCTCAAACACAGTTCATTTCAGTAGATAATGTCTAAGATATGTCCAGGGTACATTTGATATGTGATTAACACCAAAAATTTCGGATAACAAACCCCAAACTAAGATTAGTGAAGGATAAGTCCAAAATGAAGAATTTCATAACTGAGTTAGTTTCAAACTTTGGCCACAACTCACTCAATTCAACTGAAAATTGAGCGTTGTTGGTGGCGTTAAAAAAAAATTATAAAGATACAATTTCTTAGAAGAAACCATTTTCGAAATCTATCCACAACTAGCCCCAATTTGAGCATCAAGTTGTTGTTCTTGTTCTGTCTTCCAGTGAACCCGAGAAACAGAACAGTCAAGTTCAAAAGGTTGGTATGGTTCACTCGGGTGGAATCAGAATGTGTATTTTATACCGTTGGAAAGGTGGGAATGTTTAGTTTCTAGTGCCACAAACGGCACTCAATTTCGACATCGGAGTAAAAAGTTATGGCCGAAACAAAAACACTGCCCGGGTAATCCAGGAACAAATTTCCAGTTTTGAAGAGCTTTCGAAAATTCATCCTTTGGCAAACCAAATCACGTAATTTTTGGTGGAAACTTTCTACACAACCTATAAAACATATATACATCATAAAAAAGTCATTAGAACCTCAAAAATTTGCACTAAAGTGCACGAAATTCATAAGGGCAGAATCGGAATATTTTTGCTCTTCACCTCCTTTGAGTTTCCTTTCATCAATACAACTTATTTCCACTAATTTAAGTACTAAACCAATATTAATAGCATCAAAACTTATGAAATCAGTCCTCAAGTCATTGTGGGAGTTCATAGAGCCCACACACCAAAATCCAACATAAATAAAGCTACCCACATGGAAATACAAGCTTATAAGTGCAATACTACTTCCATAAACTAAGATTCAGGGGGTTGATCGTCATTACCTCCTTAGATGATCAAGATCAGAAATTTTTGGTCACTTTGAGCCCCAAGAAAATCGTGGAAATGAAGCTTTCTTCCTAGCTTAAGTGAATCTCCAAGTTGTTTGCAAGTTGTAGTTAAATTTTGAGGTGAAATGGTGGAGGAATGAGTAAGAAAATGAAGAGCTTTTGGTCTCATTTTCTTCTTCTTGGTTTCGGCTGTCTTGGAGCAAAAAGGAGGGAGTTTTTGCTGATGATAAAGCTTCTCAAGGAAGCTCAAATGTGTGGCCCAAAAGTGTCTTAATGTCAACTCTTCAATAGTGCGCGCGCGTGGGTTTCGTGCTCGTTTTCTCTTGAATTTGTTTCACTAGTGCACTATATCTCTAATGCACTTACATTCATACTATTATTATTCACTCTTAATAGTCTAAAAATAAAGGCCTTAAGTCCCTTAATTGATTGCGCGCGTAAAAACACGAACTTTCGACTTGTGCGCGATAAAGTGCAATCTCTAAGAAATTCTTATAATGATAGTACTACTAACAAATACTTGAGTATTTAAACATAAAATACCCATTTTTAAGACTGATGTATAAGTCTCCAATTTTTCAAAATCACTGTATCCCCAAATCGATCACTGTCTCGAAAACGCGTATTCACTATTCTCACTAAACGAGCTTCGAAAAATTAATTTCCATAACAAGTCATTTTAAAAATACATGAAAGTCATAGTTCCATGTAATTGGGTCTAAAAAGGTTAGAAAATAATATTCGGAACAAACAGGCAATTAAATATTTAAATAAGCTTGTAACACGAGTTTAAAATAAATAAATTCTTTTCGAGTCCTCACGACTTTTCTTAATCTACTATTGATCATTCTTATTTTTTTTTCAAAATTAATACAGTCTCAATTCAAATATAGTCTTGAAAAATGTGTACTCGTTGTTCTGAACTAAATGAGTTTTTGAAAATTAACTTTTCTAACAAAATGCTTTAAAAACATAAGAGAGGTATTTTTCCATATAAATGGATTTTAAATAGTCGAATTAAATAATTAATTAAACCAGTAAGATAAAATAAAATAAAGAAAATTTCGAGTCTTCACACTTGTGGTGGGAGTAGAGGACGAGAACTAGGAACCGAAAGGGTAACCAATGAAAATACGAATACACAATCCGAAACCGAGGTAGCTACAGCCATATAGCGAATGGCTGATTTGTTAGAACGAATGGTCAACCAACAGGGTCAAGGCCAAGTACAGCATCCTGGAAATCATGAAGGAGAGGACCGTGCCTTAGAACGGTTCCAGAAATTTCTACTGCCAAAATTCTTGGGTGAACCTAGCCCTGATATAGCAGAGAGTTGGTTGGAGCGAATGTTAGACATTTTTGCTGCGTTAGGATACTCAGAGGAACGGCAGATAACTTTCGCCATTTTTCAATTTGAGGGAGCGGCTCGTGCCTGGTGGAATGTGATTCGAGCCAAATGGGATAGAGAGCAAACCCCATGGACATGGGTGAATTTCACTCGTGTGTTTAATGAGTAGTACTTACCGCCACTTGTTCAGGAAAGGCAAGAGGATGAGTTCATACGCCTACATCGAGGGACTATGAGTTTGGCGGAGTACGAGACACAGTTTACCAAACTCTCTCGATTTGCTCCAGAATTAGTACTGATAGACCAAAGGAGAATTTGTCGGTTTGTTCAGGATTTGAATGTGGAGATTCAGGAAGCACTGGCAGCTGCTCAATTGGAGACTTATAGTCAAGCGATTGAAAAGGCACAAAGAATTGAAAGTACTAAGAGTCAAGTAAAGGCCTTTCATGATAAGAAAAGAAGGCACCCAGATACAAGTAGTTATATTGAGGGACAGAACTCGAGGAGTGAGCCACCGTCTAAGATGAGCCGAGGAATAAGTGGACCACGATCCACAGGGATCCCAAATCAAGAAAATGTTGAGAAAAGTCAGGTAGGAAGAGAGACCCAAAAGGGTACCTCACGAGGAGGTCCGATATCAGGACCTAGAATGGCATGCGAATTTTGTGGGGCTGCTAATCACATAGAAGATAATTGTTGGAAGAAAGGACAAGTACGGAAATGCTACCGATGTGGTAGTGCTGAGCATCTGATTGCTCAGTGCCCTCACTTGCCAAAAGAAGGAAATTTGCCAAGGGCAGAAGGGAACACGTCTAAGCTGACTAATGCCACGGGTAATCGACCGAAAGTGTCGGCAAGAACCTATGCAATAGGAAGCCAAGAGGTGACAGACCCATTGGCAATCACCGAAGGTACCTTCCCTATTTTCCATCGTATTGAGGTTTCCTTCTACTCGTTTTACAAGATATTTAAAGACCATTGAGACTGTGAGATAAGGATTATACGGTTGGATCTTGGATTGCGATACATAGAGTGACCAATTCTTGAGGTAATCTTTACCACTACTGATGAACTCATTAATGAGGTATTCGAGTATTCCAACCCTTAGCTCGTTGATGGCAATTTTGTTATTCTTTGTTTTGATGATCACAAAGTACTTTGAAATGTTTATCTAACTTTCTTCAAATATAAGTGTTTTTGCCTATCAAAGAATCAAGTACGAATATGTCATGAAATGCAAATCAACCAAAAGAAGAAGCAAAAACAGGACACTCATGTCGGACGTCCAAAAGGAATCTGTCGGACGTCCGAAAGGATAAAGAACATCAAGAAAGAAGCTCTGTCGGACGCTCATAAGGAAGCATCGGATGTCCGGAAGTATCGGACGCACGCATCGGACGCACATCAACCGCATCGGACGTCCGAAAAATTCGAAGATGACTTGCCTACTCTCTGCCAACAATCGGACGCTGTGTTGTCGGACGATAAAAACGCATCGGACGTCTGAACTTCAACTTGGCTGCTTTCGGACGATTGGTTCGGACGATGATTTGGTCGTCGGATGTCCGACAGCCCCAACGGCTAGCTGACTCTTCATCTGCCTTCTATCCGTTGGAAGCATTTTTGGTCCCCTTTAAAAACAAACTGTTCTGAATCAAGAAAGGACTTTTGCACACTTTGTTTACAAGTTCTCAAGAGATATTTTAGCTAGAAAATAGTCTCCAAAGCAAGATTTGTTCTCCAAGTGGTGTGAATTTCCTGTGAGCATTTCTTTTGTGGTTGAAAGTTTCATTAGTGTAGCTTTGTTGAGGGTTATCTGAGTGATTGTAAAAATTCTTAGCTTGACTAAGTGAGGCTTAGGGCAAGGAGGAAGTGCTCCCTCCATTGTACATCTAGTTGAACATCTTTCATCAAAGAGAAGTTGCTCAACCTAGTGATTGGTCTTGAAGTTTGAGGAAAGCTTGGTAGACAATCGGTTTGATACTCTATCTTACTTTTTGTTTAATAAAAATCTCATTGCTTATTTATACTTGTTTCTCTGATCAATAGTGTTCTCTTATTCTAATCTACTTGGTTGATCATTACTAGAAAAGAAGGTAAATTTTTATTAAAGAAAAAAGTGCATAAATTTGATTAAGATTTTAATCAACCTAATTCACCCCCCCTCTTAGGTTGTCTTTGGGCCTTACAATTGGTATCAGAGCTTGGTCTCCTAGAGATTAAGCTCAAGCGGCTTGGAGTAAAGATGACAACCAGTCATGCTATGTTTGTTGAGGGGCAATCTGTTACTAGGCCTCCCATGTTTAGTGGCTCCAATTATGTTAGCTGGAAAGAAAGGATGATTATCTTTTTGCAATCTAATGATATTGAGTTATGGTTTATTGTGAGTGAAGGACCGCATGAAGCTAACTTTCTTGATGCAGATACAGGTTTGCTTCGGCCAAAAATGAGAGCTGAAATGAATGCTCAAGATAGGACTAACCTCACATTGAATGCCAAGGCCATGAACGTTCTTTATAGTGCCTTAGATTCAAATGAATCAATTAGAGTAAAAGGCAGTAAATCGACCAAAGAAATGTGGGATAAGCTAAGAGAAATCCATGAGGGTGGTGACAACGTGAGAGAACAGAAAAAGGCTATTTTGGTCACAAAGTATGAATCATTTAAAATTGAATCTCTTGAGGATATTGACAAAATGTATTGCAGGTTCAATGACTTGATCAAAGATCTCGAGGTGTTGGGCAAAGAGTACACCTTGGGAGAGAAGAACAGGAAAATTCTCAATGCATTGGGCAAAGAATGGAAAAATAAAGTGACTGCAATAGAGGAGGCTAAGGATTTAAATTCTGTGCCTATTGAATCTCTCATTAACTCACTAACCTCTTATGAGTTGAAATTGAAATCCAAAGTGCAGGAGGAAGAGGATGCTAGAGCAAAGAGAAATATTGCTCTAAAGACTACTGAAGGTGAAGATGATCCAACTCACTTGGATGATGAAGACTCGGATGGTGATGATAATGATCTTGCTCTCATCACAAGAGGCTTCAATAGAATCTTGAATAAAAGGAAGTTTAGAAAGGGAGGACCTAGCAATCAATTTCAAAATTATTCATCAAATGCAAGGAACAAAGGAAAACAAGAATTCAACAAGAAGCAAGTGGACAAATGCTATGAATGTGGACAACCTGGACACTATGCAAACGAATGTCCCATGAAGAAAATGAAAGATGGGAAAGCTGATCGAAAACCAAGATTCAACAACTTCCAGATTACTTGGAATGAATGTAACTCCGAAGGGAAAGTTGAAGAAGAGGAAGAATCAGCTCAAATGGCCTTCATGGCTATTGGAAATAATGAGGTAACTTCCACACACTCTCAATCTGAAAGTGATGATGATGAAGATGATGATCTTGAATCCTTTGTTGAAAAACTGCATAATGCCTTGAAGGAATCTTATGATAAAAACAAGCAGTTAAAACAGAAAATGGCTTTTCTCATTCAAGAAAATACAAGTCTTTTTCAACAAAATAAACAACTAAAGACTGACAATGAAAGTCTTGTAAGAGCCGGATGTGATGTTCAAAACGAGCTTGATAGAAAGACAAATATTTGTGAAATGCTGAAGGAAAGACATGGTGATTTGAAAAAAAGAATGGACAACTTGGATGAAACTTTGAAAGCAAAAAAGCAAGATTTTCTCAAAAGGAACATGTCATCTACCCATCTTACTGCTCATCAAAGAACATTAGCACACAACAAAAATGCACATGGTTTCACAACATATAGAAGAGGTGGATTGAGATATGTCAAACCATTACATGTTAAGGACTCTTCCATTATGTGTGGTTTTTGTTGTCAAAAAGGGCATTTGAAAGGAGATTGCTATGTGAAAAGAAATCTGAACAAAGGGATGAAATACATGTGGTTAGTTAGATACAATGCTAACTATTGTGGACCCAAAAATTAAAAAGGGTACCAGACACTTTCTCTTTTCAGGAAAAAGGCTCAAACAAGTCTAAATGGTTTATTGATAGTAGCTGCTCAAGGCATATGACCGGTGATCCTTCTTTGTTCATAAAGCTGAAATCAAAATCAAGTGGGAAGGTGACATTTGGTGATGATGTGAAAGCTAAGACAATTGGAATAGGTGATGTTAGTAAGGATGGTGAAACTTTTGTTCATAATGTGCTCTTAGTTGATAACTTAGGTTATAACTTGCTTAGTGTTAGTCAATTGTGTGATAAAGACTTGAATGTGTTGTTTAAAAAGCATGAATGCATTGTGCTTGATTCCAAATATAATATTGTGTTCAAAGGTAAGAGGTTCAATGACATATATATTGTGGTTCTTGATAGAATTGATTCATCTAGCTTAAAATGTCTTAAAGCTTCAAATGAAGATCCTTGGTTGTGGCATAGGAGACTTTGTCATTTTAACATGGATTTACTAAAGGAAATTTCGAAAAAGGAGCTTGTTAGAGGCTTGCCAAAAATCAGTTTTGAAAAGGATAAAATTTGTGATGCATGTCAATTTGGAAAGCAAACAAAAGTTTCTTTTAAACCAAAGAAGTGTGTATCTACTTCCAAACCTTTAGAACTCTTGCATCTCGACTTGTTTGGCCCTACTCAAATCACTAGCTTGGGAGGTAAGAAATACTGCTTTGTGATTGTGGATGATTACTCTAGATATACTTGGGTAATATTTCTTGCTCATAAGGATGATGCGTTCAAGAATTTCACTTCATTGTTTGCTAAAGTGCAAAATCTGCTTGGTTTAAAAATTGTTAGAATTAGAAGTGATAATGGAACGGAATTCAAGTATTGTGGTTTTCCAGAATTCTGTGATCATAATGGTATAACACATGAGTTTTCTATTGCAAGAACTCCACAGCAAAATGGTGTTGCAGAAAGGAAAAATAGGACTCTACAAGAGGCTGCTAGAACCATGTTAAGTGAATGTAGTTTGCCAAAGTACCTTTGGGCTGAAGCGGTAAACACTGCATGTTATGTGATGAATCGAATCCTTTTGAGACCTATTTTGAATAAAACATCTTATGAACTGAGTTTTGATAAGAAACCTACAGTTGGATATTTCAAGGTCTTTGGTTGTAAATGTTTTATTTTAAATTTAAAGGAACATCTTGGTAAGTTTGAAAAAAAATCTGATGAAGGAATATTTTTGGGATATTGCGAGAACAAAAGAGGATATAGAGTCTTTAATAGAAGGACTCTTGTGATAGAAGAAGCCATACACATAACATTTGATGAAACTAATGATGATAAACGTTCGTGTGAGGATGATGATGTAGGTGTTCGCGAAGGAATGGAAAAGCTAAAAATTGGAGATGGAGGAAACTCTGAACCGGAAGCAAGGAAATGGAGAATGAAGCTCATGATGATCAAGAAAGGGAAGATGAGGACAGAAATGATGATACATTCAAAGATCTTCCCAAGGCTTGGAAATTTAGCCAAAATCATCCGAAAGAACTTATAATTGGTGATCCATCCGAGAAGGTAAAGACTCGTTCCTCTTCTAGAAAATTGATAGAAAATTTTGCTTTAGTTTCTCTTTTTGAACCCAAAAATATCAATGATGCTTTAAAGGATGAAAACTGGATTTTGGCAATGCAAGAGGAACTTAATCAAATTGAGAGAAATAAGGTTTGGACACTTGTTGATAGACCTCAAAATCAACCTATCATTGGCACAAAGTGGATATTTAGAAATAAGTTGGATGATAAAGGTGTTGTTGTAAGAAATAAAGCCAGATTAGTTGCTAAAGGATATGCACAAGAAGAAGGAATTGATTTTGATGAAACATTTGCTCCCGTAGCTAGATTAGAATCTATTAGAATGCTTCTTGCTTTTGCTTACTTCAAAGGCTTCAAATTGTTTCAAATGGATGTTAAAAGTGCTTTTTTAAATGGTTTTATTGATCAAGAAGTATATGTGGATCAACCCCCCGGTTTTGAAAATACAAAATTTCCAAGTCATGTGTTTAAACTATCTAAAGCTTTATATGGTTTAAAACAGACTCCAAGAGCTTGGTATGAAAGACTAAGTGGTTTCTTGATTGAAAATGGTTTCAAAAGAGGTATTGTGGACACCACACTTTTTACTAAGCAAGTGTTGAATGACCTTCTTATTGTGCAAATATATGTTGATGATATTATTTTTGGTGCTACTAATGAGTATCTATGCAAGGATTTTTTCACCACTATGCAAAGTGAATTTGAAATGAGTATGATGGGAGAATTAAATTTCTTTCTTGGACTTCAAATACATCAAGCTCTTGAGGGAATTTTTATAAATCAAGCAAAATATACCAAGGAATTGCTGAAAAGGTTTGGCATGGAGGACTCAAAGCAAGTTGGAACTCCAATGTGCACTTCTACAAAACTTGACAAAGATGAAGAAGATAATCATGTGGATGAAAAGCACTATAGAGGTATGATCGGAAGCCTACTCTATTTAACCGCAAGTAGACCTGATATTATGTTCGCTGTTTGCTTGTGTGCTAGATTTCAATCTTGTCCAAAAGAATCACATTTGAATGCTGTAAAAAGGATTTTTAGGTATTTGAAAGGTATATTAGACTATGGTCTTTGGTATGCTAGATCTAGTGAGTTTGCACTATATGGTTATTCGGATGCTGATTTTGGAGGTTGTCGTGTGGATAGAAAGAGTATTAGTGGAACTTGTCACTTTCTTGGAAATTGTTTAGTCTCTTGGTTTAGCAAGAAACAAAATGCAATCTCTTTGTCTACAACCGAAGCGGAATATATTGCCGCTAGTGCATGTTGTGCTCAACTTTTATGGATGAAGCATACCTTGAACGATTTTGGATTGTTGTATGACTGTATGCCTGTATTCTGTGATAATACTAGTGCTATAAATTTGACCAAAAATCCTATTCAGCATTCTAGGACAAAGCATATAGATATAAAGCACCACTTTATTCGTGATCTTGTTCAAAAAGGTGAAATTTGTATAAATTATGTTTGTTCTAAAGATCAATTTGCTGATATTTTTACAAAAGCTTTGCCATTAGATCAGTTCATTCATCTAAGATCAAAATTAGGGATAATTGAAAAATCAGCTTAAAATTTTTTTAGCCTTCGGACGTCCGAAAGAGGATGAACGGACGTCCGATGATGTTCTTCAGCTATTTTCCCAGAATGCACCTGTTCGGACGAAACTGTCGGACGCACGACTTCGTTCGGCCGTTCGACAGTACAACGGCTCATTTTTTAAAAGTAACTTTCTTCCTCATTTGCTTCAAACTCTTCTTTTTCTATTTCCTCTCGGACGAAAACTCTCTCATCTCTCACTCTCTAATTCATACCATTTTGAAGTTCTCATTCCCAAATTGACTCAAACAAAACTTTTCCTGATCGATTGCGAATCATATCTCCTGATCATTTCACCGAATCGCATAACATTTCACAAATTCCCAAATTTCCCTCAAAACCCTACTCTTTCATAACCGCTCTGTCAAATCTTGTTCAAGGCCTTTTGTCCCAAAATTTCTGTGTATTTCACTTCCTCACTACTGTGTGCATCATTTGCATCCTTCATTCCACACATTTCGCACAATGGTGAATCTAAGAGGAGGAAAGATTACTGCCGGACGCAAGCATCCACTCAGGGATGAGGATGTTGATATTCCTACGGTCAAACGGACATCCAAACGTTTCAAGAGAGGAGCTGTGAAGGGTCAAATGTCATGGCCTATACCACAACCCACCCCTCTGCCTGAATCTGGACTGGGAACCTCAACTCAACCGCCTCCAAAATCAACTACTTTCCCTCCATTCTTTGATGATGCTGCAAAAGACAAACACTCCTGGATATCCCAGAAAGGTGTCATCCCTCAACGCACTATAAATTCTTCTGAATTTCGTCACATAGGTTTAGAATCCATTCTGAGTCTATTTGCTTTTCAGAAATGGTCACATCTCATTTCTATGCCCAATGTTTATTACCCTGAAATGCTGTATCAATTCTTTGCTAACCTTAGGAAAGGCACTGACCAAACTGAGATCATGTCCAGGGTTAATGGGGTAGACTTAGTCTTTGATTCTGAAACTGTAAATTCCATTTTAAATACTACCATTGAACGTGGTTGCAAGGATAAAATTGCAAATTTCTTTTCCTATGAAGAGCACCCTACTGCTGATAATCATTTTGATGGGGCTAAAATGTTGACTTATTTTAAAAGAAGTTTTTCCTCCCCTGCTGATGCTAAACTGAATGATCTTGCCCCTGTGAATCTAATTGCCTTTTCAATCATTTCAAACCTGCTTGTGCCTACTGATGGTCATAGAACTGATGCAAACAAAATGGAGTTGTATCTCTTTTACTGTTTTCGAGAAAAAATTTGTATTGATTTTGGTTTTATCATGTGCAAGTTTTTACTTTGCTATGCCACTGATTCTCGCAGAAAATTATCTTATGGAAAGTTTCTTCAAAAGATTTTTGAGTTTTACAAAGTTCCAATTCTGGGTGTTTGTCCCAAAGAAGCATCTTCTTATGCCTTTACCAAAGGATATTTTGAAAGGAAAAATCTTGTCCTTAAGGATAATCTATGGGCTTATAAGGGGGCATCATCTAGTGAACATAGGTTTAAGGTTGCACATGATCCTTCATTTGTCACACTCACTCCCATTCATCATAGGAAGTCTGCTACTAAGGCATCTTCCTCCTCCAATGATGAAGTGATTGAGCTCCTACGTGAACTCAAACAGCATGTTCTTCTTCTGGAACATGGTCTAATGCTCACCATGTCCTCTGAGCATCAAACAGCCTACCTAGACAAAAAGAATCTTCTTTTTCCCCCACCTGTGGTTGAGGAAGTTTCACATGGCAAAGAGCCTCACACCACTGATCCAAGTTCATCAATTCCAGATCCGAACTCATCAACTCCTGTGACTCCTCATGGCCCTTCCACATCAGACAAAGGCAAGGCACCAATTGAAGAGACTGCTGAAGATGATGAAGAAACTGATGAGGAGGACCTCTCCCAATATCAGCTCTCTCGAAGAACACCTGGATCCACATAGTTCACCATTTAGGACATTTGCATTCTGTTTGTCTCTTTTATGTGTTTGTGGTGTTCAACAATGGATATGTAGATGAATTCAACATTTGGTTATGCTTATGTTTATGTTTCTTTTGGTACTTTTTGACCGATATGTAAGTATTTTGAATGATGACTGTGTGGATGTAATGAATTTTGGTTTGCATTAACGAATGTGTTTGTGGATGAGATGGATGTGATTGATTGCCCTTTTGTGATGACAAAAAGGGGGAGAGGACTGGATTGATTGATGATTGATGATGTTGGATTGACTGATGAGTTGGTTAAATTTGGATTGGCTGATGGATTGAATTGGTAAAATGTTGGTTGTTGGCTGCTTAATTGTCATATTTTTGGATAATTGTTTAATTCGGTTGGGCAGCCAAGTGAGGGGGAGTTTTTCAAAATTTTTATGATTCACTGAGTAAGGGGGAGTTCTTGTCTATTGAGAAAGGAGGAGCTTTTAATCCAATCATCAAATCTCATTTCAAACCTTTGTTTTGTCATCATCAAAAAGGGGGAGAATGTTATTCTTGGTTTAGATGATCACAAAGTACTTTGAAATGTTTATCTAACTTTCTTCAAATATAAGTGTTTTTGCCTATCAAAGAATCAGGTACGAATATGTCATGAAATGCAAATCAACCAAAAGAGGAAGCAAAAACAGGACACTCATGTCGGACGTCCAAAAGGAATCTGTCCGACGTCCGAAAGGATAAAGAACATCAAGAAGGAAGCTCTGTCGGACGCTCATAAGGAAGCATCGGACGTCCGGAAGTATCGGACGCACGCATCGGACGCACATCAACCGCATCGGAAGTCCGAAAAATTCGAAGATGACTTGCCTACTCTCTGCCAACGATCGGACGCTGTGCTGTCGGACGATAAAAACGCATCGTTCGTCCGAACTTGAACTTGGCTGCTTTCGGACGATTGGTTCGGACGATGATTTGGTCGTCGGACGTCCGACAACCCCAACGGCTAGCTGACTCTTCATCTGCCTTCTATCCGTTGGAAGCATTGATGAACCCCATTTTTGGTCCCCTTTAAAAACAAATTGTTCTGAACCAAGAAAGGACTTTTGCACACTTTGTTTACAAGTTCTCAAGAGATATTTTAGCTAGAAAATAGTCTCCAAAGCAAGATTTGTTCTCCAAGTGGTGTGAATTTCCTGTGAGCATTTCTTTTGTGGTTGAAAGTTTCATTAGTGTAGCTTTGTTGAGGGTTATCTGAGTGATTATAAAACTTATTAGCTTGACTAAGTGAGGCTTAGGGCAAGGAGGAAGTGCTCCCTCCATTGTACATCTAGTTGAACATCTTTCATCAAAGAGAAGTTGCTCAACCTAGTGATTGGTCTTCAAGTTTGGGGAAAGCTTGGTAGACAATCGGTTTGATACTCTATCTTACTTTTTGTTTAATAAAAATCTCATTGCTTATTTATACTTGTTTCTCTGATCAATAGTGTTCTCTTATTCTAATCTACTTGGTTGATCATTATTAGAAAAGAAGGTAAATTTTTAATAAAGAAAAAAGTGCATAAATTTGATTAAGATTTTAATCAACCTAATTCACACCTCCTCTTAGGTTGTCTTTGGGCCTTACAAATTTCGAGGATGGAATTCTTTGAAGGAGGGGAGATTGTGATATCCCAACTTTTAGGATCATCTTTTGTTTAGTCTCAAAGAGGATATTACGGGTTCTTTAGTTTATTTTTATTTTAAAACATTATTTTGTTTTAAAGAAGATACTAAAGTTACTTCTTTAGATTTGATTTAAAACCTTATTTTGTTTTAAAAGACTAGAAACCCTAAAAGTCTAATCAACACCCTAGTTTCACTTGTGACTGACTATTTTCTCAAATTTCTCATATTTTCACCGAAATCCGAAATTCAATTTATGGAATTGTAAAACCTCTCACGTTTTTCTTAAAATTGCCCTTTTATTTGGAAATTATTCATTTATTATGGCCCTACTACCCAATCACCCCACAATAAGTGTAAATGAATATAGAAGTAAGGGTTTTCGTTGTCCGTTTTCAAGTTAGAACGTATTAGGATTTTCACGTTTTTCTGTAGTGTGACCATTCGGTACGGAGTGAGGATCAAATTTGGTAGGTAAGAGTGACTTTTGGATGAGGAAATATTATATGACTAGAAGTGATAATAATAAGTTAGTGATTAGAAGGTAAAAATCCTAGTATATACGATTTAAGAAAAATCGATTCAAACCGACGGGTATCGATCACTATCGATTGAACCCACCGCTTGACCACTACTTCCCTATCACTACATACCCTTGATATTTTTGCAAAATATCTCCCTCATCCTCAGCCTTATAGCCGAAATTATTGACCCAAAATGCAAGGAAAAGAAAACAAAATTTTAGTTGGTTTTGGTGGTGACAAGTGTCGGCCACCTATGGTTCCTTGACCAAGCCAAAGTCTTACCTTCTTATCTTCCATTTGAGTTCATTTCTCCTCATTTTTTTTGTCTTGGCCGAGAGAAAGGAGAGGCAAAGGAGTGAAGAGAGTTTTCAATTTTCTACCTTGAATCCAACCTTTTGAGTGCAAATAAGAAAAACTAAACCGATTAATCACTAGTTTGGAAGCTTGGGAAGCTTAAGGAACCAAAGATTTCAAGGAGAGGTGGAGGATCATTCTTGCAAGCTCTTGTATTGAGGTATAATGGATGATCAACCTTTCTTTCTCCATTAATCATGATTAAGTTGGGTATTAATGTTAGAATTGTGCTTGTGATGCTTGTTTCAAATGGTTTTGATGATTAGAGGGATGACTTTTGAGTTAGGATTTCTTGTGGGTTAGGTGTTATATGATGTATATATATGGTATATGATCTTGTAAAGGAGAAAACAGTGGTAGTTTTAAGGTAAAAATGAGAAGTATAGCTTGAATATAACAAAATTCCAGATTTCTGGAAATTGTAGCTTCAGTTCTGCCCGGTTCTATTTCATTATGTTAAAGGTAGAATTAGACTTAGTACAAAACATGAAAGTTGTAGAGAATGATATTTTATGATTACCTACAAAAGTTCAGCTCAATCGGAGCAATGTAGCCTATGAAAAGATGAAAATACCCTGACTGCCATAGGAGTAAAGTTAGTGGACAGTTTTGACAATACACTAAGTTGGTTGCATTTGTTCACCTTGATGCGTACTGAACTAGCTTTTGGCCAAAACCTGAACATTTTAGTACTTTGTCTTAGCTTTTCAACGCCTCCAAGAACGCCTTAAACGGACTTTGGTAGCTTGAGATATGGCCATTTGAAGGTAGTACGGTTAACTGGCCGGTTAGTTGGAATTTGGTTCTGTGAATTGAGAATTTGACTGGGTTACACTGGAATTTGTGTGACAGCCCCACCTCCCCCTTAGACAAACCAGAGGGTTCAGCAGACCGCTTGCCCAGCTCTCATCGGGACTCAGTCGTTCACTCACACAAATCAGAAATAGAACCACAAGAAAGAGCAAAACGAGGATCCAAAACTTAAAACAAAACTTGTATACATTACTATCTCAGAAAGAAGTACAACCGTCGAGAATACAAAAGTTCTCAAGTCACCATACAACCAGCCCGTGCCAAGCATTAGGGCGAGAACCAAAACAAAAACAAAACCAAAACTAGACCCAGCCAGTCGATACAGAGCTCTCGCCCCCGCTCGCCTTCCCCTGTTAAGGAAAACAAAACTAAAGGGATGAGCTAAAAGTTCAGTGAGGTTCCGAACATAGGGTCAAGCCATAAATCAAACAATAAGTCAAGAAACATTTACAACATTTACAATAAGTCACACATGAAAAGGATACGTTCGTTCATTCGTTCGTTCTCCTGTCATTTCCCTTATTCCTTCATTCATTTGAAAATGCATTTTTTTCATTTATCAATGAAACCCTCGTTCGTTCGTTTGTTCATTTCATTCAACCCTTCCTGGACATTGGCCAGGCTCCACCAACCTCCACCAACCTACAAGGTAATACTCGAGTATACCAAACGTTCACCCAAGTCACCATATCGCCCGACCGAGTCCGCTTCTGGCTCGAGTCGATCGGTAATGAAGGGCAGGGCCTAGTTCGGCCAAAAGGCTTACATCATGCACAAGTAACGTTTCAATCATTAAATCATTGAAAATTTTGCATTCATTTAGGTCGAGTGCGATAAAGTACGCACTCGCCTAGAAAACTCGTTTTGAAAATCATTGAGAGCACTTAATACGTTATCAAACAATAACACAAGTCATGAAATCAAGAAAAATATAGCAAACAAGGAATACTCACCTATTTACGCAAAATAACGTGCAAATATCCTTCTAGATATTACCTCAGTCACCGAGAAAACCTAAGAGTAAATGAGAAAGAATATTACAATCTATCTAGCACAAACAAGTAAGTGAAATCAAAGAAAAACTGGCAATTGATAAGTAAAACGTATAAAGACGCCTTTATAGTGAAAAGGAGATATTTGGATCGGAGGACGAAAATAACTAGGGTTTCATAAACCAAACACAAAACTAACTCAAGCGGGTTATAAAATGTCCGGCGGAAAACACTTGGATCAAAGACAACTCGGACTCCAACGAGATAGGCTAAAAATATTATTTTCGGAATCGTTTAGATAGTTCAAAATCACCTCATACACAAGCAGCTAGCATAGACTACACATCATGATAAAATCATGTGAAAAGGAGGACAATACTACCTTACGTTCACACTTAAAACCTCACTTAAACGTGGTTCACTTGTGGCCGAGAAAACCCTAAATCATACCTCTATATTTTGGGTACGGAGTAAGTAAACATTTGGCGTTTCAAATCGAAGAGGTATTGTAACATCCCGAATATTAGGAGGTTGTTTGTGAAGAAAATATTAAAGTATATTTCTTCGGGTTTGATTTAAAACCTTATTTCGTTTTAAATGACTAGAAACCCTAATGTTTAAAAAAAAAAAAACCTAGTTTACTTGTGACTAAACGGTTTCTTAAATCTTTCATATTTTACTAGAGATTCTAATGTTAATTATTGAAATTGTAAATTCCTCACGTTTTCTTAAAAAATTTCCTTTTATTTGAAAATTATTATTTATTAAGGCCCTACTACCCAATTGTTCAACAATAAGTGCAGATGAACCTGGAAATAGGGTTTTACACTTCGGTTTCAAGATTTGAGCAAAATTAGGGTTTTTCGATTTTTCCGCCGGATGAATTTTCGGTACTGGCCAAGGATCAATTTGATGATTAAAAGTGGCTTTTAAGTGAGAAATAATATGTGAGTAGTAGCCATGAGACAAGGTTAGTGAATGGAAAGGAAAAAAACCTAGTACGTGAGTTTTTAAGAAAACGGCGCGAACCGGCGGGTCCCGCGCACTACCGTTTGAACGCACCACTGGACTACAACTTTCTTGCACCACAAGCTCATTGATATTTAAGCCAAAATATCTTCTTATATTCAGCTAAGAAGGACCGAAATTTGTGGCTAAGAAGCAAGGGGAAGAAAGAGAAAAATTAGTGGACAAGATTAGTCCAAGTGTTAGTAGAAATTTGTGGTCATAATTAACTCTAACCTTCTTACTTCTTATAAGACCAACACTTAGCTTCATTCCTCTTCATTTTGCTGCTGAAGAACCGTGAGTGAGAGAGAGGAAAAACAAGAGAGCAAACCTTCCATTTCATCTTCAAATCCAACAACTTAGTGAGAAAATAAACAAAGTAAACCGATTAAACTTGTTCTTGAGTGACTAAGTGTTGATTTGTGGTAAGTTTTTGAAGGAAGGAAGCTTGGACTACTCTTAGTGACCTCTACTCAAGGTAAGAGAGATTATCTCTCCAAGTTTTGCTTTTAATTTGGTTAAATTAAGATGGGCAACTTGATTTTAGGGTGAGATTATGGATGATTAGCATGTTTTAGTGGTTTTCCCCCAATTTATTTGATGAACTAGGGCTTGTGGAAATTCTGCCCAAATTGTTGTAGGATGCTTATATGTTGTAATTGAAGTTATATAAGGTGTTATGGTAGTGATTGGACCAAGAAATGAAGGATAGATGCACTAGAAACTCAAAGTTTCAAAATCTGGAATTTTTCCCCAAATTTCTGTCCGAAATTTTAACTGTATGTTAGAGGCTGATTTGGCCTTGGGTCAAAGAAGGAAAGTTGTAGAGAATGGAATTTTGTAGGTGCCTATAAAATTTCAGCTCAATCGGAGAAACGTAGGTCGTGAAAAGTCCAAAATACCCTTACTGTTCTAAGTATTTCCCAGCAGTCCGTTTCAGCAGTTGAGTCCAGTTTATCACGATTTTTGACCAGGATCCATTCTGATTTAGCTCTGGACCAAAACATGAAAGTTGTAGTGCTCTGAAGTAGCTTTAAAATGCCTCTAAGAACACCTGATTCGGACTTGTGTACACTGAGTTTTGTCCATTACAGTGTTCTGCGTTTAAACAGCCGACGATTTGGTTTCTGGTTTAGTAATCCGAGAATTTGACCAAGTTACATTAGAAACTGGACTAAGTGACCTTCATGAATATTGTAGCCCTGTGTCTTAGCTTCGAAACGGCATAGGTTATGCCTCAATCCAATAAGCGTAGCCTCGGATATGTTATTTCCGCAATTGTACGTCAAATCTGTCTTGTACTAAGTTAAATTTCTGCACTTGTAATTGTTGTGAATCTTGTTTTTATGATATTGTGAGCCTATGGAACGGCTTTTGGCTTGAATTGTTGAGATATGTAATGTTGGGTTGTGTTTGAGAAAAACAATGAAGCCTAAAAGGCTGGAAAATTAGGTAAACACAAAGGGCATGCTGCCCGAATTTTTACTCGAGGTCTAGAAAACTATCTTTGCAACTTGAGTATGAGTTAAGAGTGATTACTGCTTGAACCATCTAGGGTACTTAAGTCTTCTTGTCCCAAGATATATAAATAAGGACTTGGCCGAACTTGTACCCTTGAGAAATGAAATAATGATTGTTCAAAGTACGATTTCCTTGTACTTTCGACTCGCATGACCATTTCAAGTATAAATGTTACAAAGTTTTATCATTTAAAAAGTGAGCGAGTATTTCACGAGTATTCTCCAAGTGAATTTTCATTTCTTGATTTTTATTGAACGAAACGTCTAAGTTTCGAATCTTAGTCATGTTTCAAAGTTCTCAAACTAAGTTTTATCGCAGATTTGGACTCCGAACCCGGAGTATAACCTGAAAGTGACCAGTAAAGGCACTATATCTTTTGGTGAGTGCTTTCAAATACCGAATTGCACTAGATACTTGAACTTGATACGTGACCAATATGAGTACATGTTATATACGTGAATTGATAGGGCAAGAGTGTACTTTATCGCACTTGCCCTTACGTGATATACTTGTTTATTGTTGCAATTGATTTGATATACTTGATTATGATGCGCGCACTTCCTGGAATTCCAGAAACCCTGTGGCGAGTTACTCTAGTCGAGCCGGCAAGGGCTTGGTCGATTGGGTAACGAACCCTGGGTCTCTTGTATTGTCGAGTGGAGTGATATCTCCTCGACTAATCGGTATACTCGAGTATTACCACCCATGTTCTTGAGGATTTTGGGCCCAGCTGGGGGTTGAACGGTGGACGGAGAGTCGTTTAAGTGGTGTTCTACTGGATTGGTTACTTACTTGAAAGTTGACGGAGTGTCAACTACTACGGGATCAAGCTTCTGGTAATGTAATGGGAATTTGGCTCCTGAGAGTCATCCGTATCCTTATACTTTGGAGTAATTATTGTTTATTGGATTATTGTTTCTTTTGAAAAATTTTCTACATTCGTTCATTTTAAGATTGCTACTTGACGTGTTATTGCTCACCTTTATGAACTCTTCATGCTTGTTACTTTGCTATACCGAAAACTTGTACTTCTAAATAATGGTCAATTTGCTATTTGGAACCTCACTGGGCTTTTAGCTCATTCCACTCCATTTGTTTTCCTTTCAGGGGTACGAGTGACGCGTGAGACTTGTAAAAGACTAGCGTAGCCTTTTGTTTTGACTTTTGACTTTTTGGCCTTGTACTCGCGCTATTCCTCGAATGGAACATGTTGTACTTGGATTGTATACGTATTGAACTAGTTGGGTGTGTTGAGACTTTGTACCTCGATTTCTATTAATGTAAATTATAAGTTTGAATTGGGAATGTTATTTATGGTTCATGGATGTGTGTACGTGACTCGATTAAGATAGTGAGTGAGTCCTGGCGAGAGCTGGGCAGGCGGTCCGCCGAACCCTTTGGTACGCCTTAGGGGGAGGTGGGGTCGTCACAGATGGTATCAGAGCTCCTTTTGAGCTCGTGCCGGGAGAAGGTTCTCGGACTGTGGGAATTGACTTGTTAAGTGTGGAACAATTGTCTACTGTTGGGGATCTTAGATATGTATGCTGGGTAGGAATCTTTAATATGGGTGATTTACTCTTGGGACCTGCCGGCTCGAGTTGTGAATTGTCTTATTGTGGATTCTTGTACTTGGGTATCATATAGTGAAGAGCGTTAGAATAAGGGTCTGTATCTTGATTGTACTTGAGGTGAGTTTTGATGGAAAGGTTAAAGCGTGGATGATTCTAACATTTAACCTTGTTATTGGACTGATCAAAAGGGTTTGCAATACTTGAACTGTCTGAGACAGACTAAAATGAGCTCATTTGGGACTTGAACTTGTTTTGGCGAGTGTGCTCTTACGTACATGTGATGGACCTGATTTGATTTTTACACATGAGTAATATGACCTATAGGTGGATTTGAATTCGGCGACTGTTTGAGAATGTGAATTGCTGGGTATAGGCTAGTCGAGTGAGTTCTTATTTGTACCCGTGCTTCTTGAACTTGAAGTAATTGAATCTACTTTTGAACTTATATGTTTGAACCCTGCTTTGACCTTGCTTTTGAACTTATTCGTATTTGTGGGGCTGTAGACCAGCTACTTCTCCTCTGTAGCGGTTGAACTAAAACTCTCTGGTGAGCCTTTGCCTGTTGTGTTTCCAAGCACCGCCAGGGGTAAAATTTTCGACTTGAGAAATTTTCGACTTGAGGCTAAGCCATGTTCTAAATTTTTCGAATATCTGAGACTTTACATTCAACTCAGGGCTAGTTATGTGAATTGAGCCCTTTTTGCATGTTCTATTTGGTTATTTCTTAGCTTTTTGCTAAATGATAAGGTCATATATAAGGGATTGGAGTGATTTCTAGTACCTGATTGACTTTAAAGGACTCTTAGTACCCGTTGGAATTTCGAGGGCGAAATTCTTTTAAGGAGGGGAGATTGTAACATCCCGAATATTAGGAGGTTGTTTGTGAAGAAAATATTAAAGTATATTTCTTCGGATTTGATTTAAAACCTTATTTCGTTTTAAACGACTAGAAACCCTAATGTTTTAAAAAAAAAAAACCTAGTTTACTTGTGACTAAACGGTTTCTTAAATCTTTCATATTTTACTAGAGATTCTAATGTTAATTATTGAAATTGTAAATTCCTCACGTTTTCTTAAAAAATTTCCTTTTATTTGAAAATTATTATTTATTAAGGCCCTACTACCCAATTGTTCAACAATAAGTGCAGATGAACCTGGAAATAGGGTTTTACACTTCGGTTTCAAGATTTGAGCAAAATTAGGGTTTTTCGATTTTTCCGCCGGATGAATTTTCGGTACTGGCCAAGGATCAATTTGATGATTAAAAGTGGCTTTTAAGTGAGAAATAATATGTGAGTAGTAGCCATGAGACAAGGTTAGTGAATGGAAAGGAAAAAAACCTAGTACGTGAGTTTTTAAGAAAACGGCGCGAATCGGCGGGTCCCGCGCACTACCGTTTGAACGCACCACTGGACTACAACTTTCTTGCACCACAAGCTCATTGATATTTAAGCCAAAATATCTTCTTATATTCAGCTAAGAAGGACCGAAATTTGTGGCTAAGAAGCAAGGGGAAGAAAGAGAAAAATTAGTGGACAAGATTAGTCCAAGTGTTAGTAGAAATTTGTGGTCATAATTAACTCTAACCTTCTTACTTCTTATAAGACCAACACTTAGCTTCATTCCTCTTCATTTTGCTGCTGAAGAACCGTGAGTGAGAGAGAGGAAAAACAAGAGAGCAAACCTTCCATTTCATCTTCAAATCCAACAACTTAGTGAGAAAATAAACAAAGTAAACCGATTAAACTTGTTCTTGAGTGACTAAGTGTTGATTTGTGGTAAGTTTTTGAAGGAAGGAAGCTTGGACTACTCTTAGTGACCTCTACTCAAGGTAAGAGAGATTATCTCTCCAAGTTTTGCTTTTAATTTGGTTAAATTAAGATGGGCAACTTGATTTTAGGGTGAGATTATGGATGATTAGCATGTTTTAGTGGTTTTCCCCAATTTATTTGATGAACTAGGGCTTGTGGAAATTCTGCCCAAATTGTTGTAGGATGCTTATATGTTGTAATTGAAGTTATATAAGGTGTTATGGTAGTGATTGGACCAAGAAATGAAGGATAGATGCACTAGAAACTCAAAGTTTCAAAATCTGGAATTTTTCCCCAAATTTCTGTCCGAAATTTTAACTGTATGTTAGAGGCTGATTTGGCCTTGGGTCAAAGAAGGAAAGTTGTAGAGAATGGAATTTTGTAGGTGCCTATAAAATTTCAGCTCAATCGGAGAAACGTAGGTCGTGAAAAGTCCAAAATACCCT
This sequence comes from Coffea canephora, assembly GCA_036785865.1. Classification (NCBI taxonomy): domain Eukaryota; kingdom Viridiplantae; phylum Streptophyta; class Magnoliopsida; order Gentianales; family Rubiaceae; genus Coffea; species Coffea canephora. The sequence goes on from CM071922.1 coordinate 29,363,660, forward strand.
TACTGTTCTAAGTATTTCCCAGCAGTCCGTTTCAGCAGTTGAGTCCAGTTTATCACGATTTTTGACCAGGATCCATTCTGATTTAGCTCTGGACCAAAACATGAAAGTTGTAGTGCTCTGAAGTAGCTTTAAAATGCCTCTAAGAACACCTGATTCGGACTTGTGTACACTGAGTTTTGTCCATTACAGTGTTCTGCGTTTAAACAGCCGACGATTTGGTTTCTGGTTTAGTAATCCGAGAATTTGACCAAGTTACATTAGCAACTGGACTAAGTGACCTTCATGAATATTGTAGCCCTGTGTCTTAGCTTCGAAACGGCATAGGTTATGCCTCAATCCAATAAGCGTAGCCTCGGATATGTTATTTCCGCAATTGTACGTCAAATCTGTCTTGTACTAAGTTAAATTTCTGCACTTGTAATTGTTGTGAATCTTGTTTTTATGATATTGTGAGCCTATGGAACGGCTTTTGGCTTGAATTGTTGAGATATGTAATGTTGGGTTGTGTTTGAGAAAAACAATGAAGCCTAAAAGGCTGGAAAATTAGGTAAACACAAAGGGCATGCTGCCCGAATTTTTACTCGAGGTCTAGAAAACTATCTTTGCAACTTGAGTATGAGTTAAGAGTGATTACTGCTTGAACCATCTAGGGTACTTAAGTCTTCTTGTCCCAAGATATATAAATAAGGACTTGGCCGAACTTGTACCCTTGAGAAATGAAATAATGATTGTTCAAAGTACGATTTCCTTGTACTTTCGACTCGCATGACCATTTCAAGTATAAATGTTACAAAGTTTTATCATTTAAAAAGTGAGCGAGTATTTCACGAGTATTCTCCAAGTGAATTTTCATTTCTTGATTTTTATTGAACGAAACGTCTAAGTTTCGAATCTTAGTCATGTTTCAAAGTTCTCAAACTAAGTTTTATCGCAGATTTGGACTCCGAACCCGGAGTATAACCTGAAAGTGACCAGTAAAGGCACTATATCTTTTGGTGAGTGCTTTCAAATACCGAATTGCACTAGATACTTGAACTTGATACGTGACCAATATGAGTACATGTTATATACGTGAATTGATAGGGCAAGAGTGTACTTTATCGCACTTGCCCTTACGTGATATACTTGTTTATTGTTGCAATTGATTTGATATACTTGATTATGATGCGCGCACTTCCTGGAATTCCAGAAACCCTGTGGCGAGTTACTCTAGTCGAGCCGGCAAGGGCTTGGTCGATTGGATAACGAACCCTGGGTCTCTTGTATTGTCGAGTGGAGTGATATCTCCTCGACTAATCGGTATACTCGAGTATTACCACCCATGTTCTTGAGGATTTTGGGCCCAGCTGGGGGTTGAACGGTGGACGGAGAGTCGTTTAAGTGGTGTTCTACTGGATTGGTTACTTACTTGAAAGTTGACGGAGTGTCAACTACTACGGGATCAAGCTTCTGGTAATGTAATGGGAATTTGGCTCCTGAGAGTCATCCGTATCCTTATACTTTGGAGTAATTATTGTTTATTGGATTATTGTTTCTTTTGAAAAATTTTCTACATTCGTTCATTTAAGATTGCTACTTGACGTGTTATTGCTCACCTTTATGAACTCTTCATGCTTGTTACTTTGCTATACCGAAAACTTGTACTTCTAAATAATGGTCAATTTGCTATTTGGAACCTCACTGGGCTTTTAGCTCATTCCACTCCATTTGTTTTCCTTTCAGGGGTACGAGTGACGCGTGAGACTTGTAAAAGACTAGCGTAGCCTTTTGTTTTGACTTTTGACTTTTTGGCCTTGTACTCGCGCTATTCCTCGAATGGAACATGTTGTACTTGGATTGTATACGTATTGAACTAGTTGGGTGTGTTGAGACTTTGTACCTCGATTTCTATTAATGTAAATTATAAGTTTGAATTGGGAATGTTATTTATGGTTCATGGATGTGTGTACGTGACTCGATTAAGATAGTGAGTGAGTCCTGGCGAGAGCTGGGCAGGCGGTCCGCCGAACCCTTTGGTACGCCTTAGGGGGAGGTGGGGTCGTCACAGGTATCATGTTTTGGAATGGTAAAACGGTCATAGTATTTGCCAAACGAAAATATACAAATTCAAATAGAAACTTAGCCCTCGAGCGAAAATTTGGGCAGCACGCCCTTTGTATTACTTATTTTTCTAGCCATTTATGGCTTCATTGTCTTACTCAATCCAATCCAAAGTTATCCATAACTCAAAGTCAGTTCAATAGCCATTCCATAGGCTTAAAACAATACAAGAACAAAGATTAAGCTAATATCAAGTGCGGAAACAAAGCTTATAGAAGACAGATTTGACGGGTTTTTGCGGAACAGGCACATCCGAGGCTACGCTTATCGGATTGAGGTGAAAATTATACCAATTCGAAGCTAAGACGAAGGCCTATAATTTTCATGAAGAGAACTTAGTCTAATTTTCAGTGTAACCTAATCAAATTCCCAATTCATATAACCTGGTTCCAACTATTTGGCTAATCAACCGTACTGCATTCAAATGACCATATCTCAGTCTACCGAGGTCCGTTTAAGGTGTTCTTGGTGGCGTTGAAAAGCTAAGGCAGGGTACTAAAACTTTTATGTTCTGGAAAATGGCTAAATCAGAACATATTATAGTGAATAAACACAACCATATAGACTAAGCTGTCCACGCGGAACTCTGGAATGTAACCTAGAATAGAGAGGGTATTTTGGTCTTTTCACAGGCTACGTTGCTCTGATTCAGCTGAAATTTTGTAGAAAACTATAAAATAACATTTTCTACAACTTTCATGTTTTAGGCCAAGCCTAATTCGGCCTCTAACTATGAGTACTAAAACCGGGCAGAACTGAACTGAAATTTTCCAGAAATCTGGGATTCTTGCAATCAATTGCTAATTTCCTTACTTTTGGCTTGCTTCACTACCTTAACTTCCCATATCAGATTATAAACATCAAAGCCCCAATTTTTTAAGCACTAGAAAAATTATAGGAAAGCTGTAAAAATTCCAATAAAAATGGAAAATCATGATCCAAGCCTCTATTTCACCACATACATCAATAATTCAACCATATGTGACATATTTAGCAACTAATCGCGAATTTAATCAGAGAGTCAAGGTTCTAGCATGTATACCTTTCCAAGGAGACTAGAAACAAGTGTTTAAGGCCTTTGTTCCTCAAGAAAATTACACCGGTAGGTAGCCCTTGTGCTAGATAACAACTTAATCGGAGTAGATTTGCGCGAATAGAAGAAACTTTTCAAGATTTGGAGAAGAACAAGATGAACTCTCTTTGTCTTTCTCTCTCTCTCTTGTCTCGGCTATGGAGCAGAAAAAATGAAGAGGAAAGATGCAAAAATTGGGGATAAGAAGGAAGACCATCTCTTGGTCAAGAAACCCTTAGGTGGCGACAAGTGTCGCCACCACCACCTTTCATTTTTCTCTTTCTTTTCCTTGCTATTTTTAGTCCACATTTTCGGTCAAGCTAGCTGGCAATGAGGGGGGAATATTTTGCTCAAGTATTAATGCTCATGTGATAAGAAAGTGGTGGTCAAGTGGTGTGTTCAATCGGTAGTGCGCGGTACCCGTCGGTTCACGCTGTTTTTCTTTAAAACACACGTACTAGGGTTTTTACTTCCTATTCACTAACTTTTTATCATTTCTTCTAATCACATATTATTTTTCACCCAAAAGTCACTCTTAAGCACCAAATTTGATTCTCGCTCTGTACCGGATAATTACACGACGGATACACGAAAAACTCTATTTCACTTCGAATTGAAATCGGAAAGGAAAACCCTAATTTTCTATGATCATTGGCACTTTTTCTAGGGTGATTAAGTAGCAATATGGTATAGAATAATAATTTCCAAATAATTTTCAAATAAAAGGAAATTTTTCAAGAAATATGTAAGGAATTTGCAAATCCTCACAATTTGGACTAAGTGATCTTCATCAAAATTGTATCCCTTTATCTTAGCTTCGAAACGGTACAAATTTCATCCCAATCCGATAAGCGTAGCTTCGGTTGTGTCCGTTACGCAAAACCACGTCAAATCTGTCCTTTTGCTAAACTTCATTTCCGCACATGTCATTAGTTTAATTTTGTATTTGTATGACTTTGAGCCTATTGAATGGCTATTGAAATGAGGTTATTTTATGTATGACTTTGGGACTATTTGAGGAAAATATTGAAGCCATAAATGGCTGGAAAATGGGTAAACACAAGGGGCATGCCGCCAAATTTTCACGAGAAAGATGAACTAGCCTTTGGAGTTGTAGTTCTGTATCTTACAAATTTAACTTGGATATGTGACGCCCCCACTTCTCCCAAGGGTGAACCCAAGGGTATCCGCAGAACGCCTGCCTAGCTCTCGCCAGGACTCGAGACAAATCAATTCAAATTTAACAATATATAACAATTTATACCAGGCTAATAAGAAAAAATCGCTTCCATAATCGAATATCCAAGTCTTGCACCACGAGTTCAAAATACATCCGTTATCCAATTCTTACATCAGGATCCAAAAGATACATCAATTCCCAAATATATACAATAGCCAAAATGTCTAGTCAATTACAATTGAAACCCTAATACAAAAGTACATCCAAAGGGTTCCATCGAGTTTTACTCCATCCATTCCTGTTAAGGAAAACAAATCTACGGGGTGAGCCAATAGCTCGTGAGGCCAAGAAAACACACATGCAAACACGTTGTCCAAGTAACAATCCCAATATAACAAGTAGAGCAATGCAATTTCAATATATAACAATTCGAGCGAGAAAATTAAACAGAAACAATTCAAGGATATAGGAGCTCTCAGGAGCTATTTTCCACTTGCTTCGCCATGGCTCGATCCGATACCCCCTCGTGGTAACACTCCGTCATCCGAGTGGGTATTATATCCGTAGAAACTTCACTTATTACTTCCTTCGACCAACATTCCACCCTCTCGGATCCGTAACCAGACACGCACGAAAAGGCAATACTCGTCGAGTATGCCTCACGAGATCTCAAGAGATCAAGTTTTGATTTTTGAACACGCACGAAAAGGGCGATACTCCATGAGTATGCCGAACAAGATCTCAAAAGATCAAGTTGTGTTTTGTTATTCTCTTGGTTTATCAAGCTTCTCGACTAAGCCCATGCTGACTCGAGTTGCAAGATTGGCTAAGAGAATTGGGTGTCCCCATAAGTCGAGGAGATTCACTCCACCCGACAACATGACACGCACAGCATACACGACACGCACGGCAACACGACATGCACACGAAAACGGGTATATTTTAGTCGACGAGATTCACTCAAATCGACTTTGAAAACCAAGTTAATGCAAGTAAAGTTCAAGTAAATGAGAGCGAGTGCGATAAAGTACACACTCGTCTCATCAAATGATATTCACGCATATAAGCAGGAAAATCAAGTAAACACGACAAGTCATGCACTTGACACTCACCAAGTAAAACGAGAAGAAAAGGGCACTCGAAGTTTAAGCGTCCACCGTGGGATCCTCTTGAGGGTCCTCGTGTATGCCTGAGCAAATAATAGTGAAGCATCACTCATATATCCCAATTATCAAGGAAGATTGTACATTAGTACAATCTAAGGAAATTTCATGAAATCGAACCTCAATTACTCGTAAATCGAGGTTCAATTAGAGTTTCTTAAAGTACAAGAGCGATCGAGTTTTCATTTTGAAAAATCAAGTATAACACGTTCAAGTAATATCGAAGGAATAAGGAGTGCTTGAAAACTCCCTTCCTTTGGAATTCGGAAAATTTGCAGTTTTGATATGATATTTTGAAAAATCGTATCTCATATTTTACATGTCAAAAATTGGAAAACTTGGTACTGTTGGAAACCTTTTTGAAAGTACTAAAAGTTTTTAGAAGACACTTTTTCATGAATCTAAGTGGAAGGTATTCAAAAATGGGCGTGAAGTTGCTGTTCCAGAACACTCAGAATTGAGCCGGGATTGGTTTTGCGCTAAATTTGGAAATTCGGCAAAATTCACACGTTACGAGCTAGCCTCTGAAATTTGTAAATCAATTAGAGTTTCAAGTAAGGTTTATAACAGTAGAACTAGATCAAGGATCGGAGTTTCAAGCACCGAGATACGGTGACTCAAAGTTAGGGAAAATTCAAAACTGGTGAAAATTTCCAGATTTGAGCTTCCAACTTTAGGACTTTAGTTAGGTATCGAAACGGACTTGGATTGGTACAAATTTTGGTAGTATAATACTACAATATAAAGAGTATCCCTATACCAATTTTCATGGAAAAATACCTTCGGGAAGGTAGTCAATCAAACAACCAAAGTTTCAAAAATCCCAAGACAAAACTGCCTTGAGCCCTTTCATTTTCCATTCCAAACATTTGGTTAAGGAAAATCCTCCAAATATGGTTCAGTAGTGTAGGCAAAGCCTAATGAACATTCTTGGCACATTTCATAAGTGTTTAGCACCAAAATATTCAGTTAGCAAGTCTACACCAAACCTTGCATTAAATCTGTCCAAAAGTGAGGGTTATCAAGAGCAGGGTAGGTTCCGTATTTTGATCATAAATCACTCAAATTAACTCGGAATTGGACATGGTTTATGGCATTGGAAAATAAATTCATATATTTATAATTTCACAGAAGAAATCATTTTGAATTTCGGCACACAACTAGCTCGAAATCGAGCTTCAAATCACAGCTTCTGTATTTCATTCCAGTAGAACAGAGAAACAGAATAGCTGAATTCAGAAGAGTGGTGCGGCTCACACACATGGAACCAGAATGTACATTTTATACCTTTGGAAAGGTGGGAATGTCTAGTTTCAAATGCCGTGACGGCACTTGATTTCGACGTCGGAGCACGGAGTTATCAATGAAATACGAACACTGGTCTGAGCATTACGGAATCAGTTTCCAGATTACTAGCTTTGGGAAATAAATTCATTTGACCAGCCAAAACTCAGTATTTTTCAATGAAAATTTTTATACAACTACTACAACATGTAAACAACACAATCAAGCCATTAAATCCTCAAATTTTTGCATTAAAGTGGCCGAACAAAGCAGGAGCAAAATGGTTAGATTTGGCCTTTGCACCCCTCATAAGCTTCCATCAATTTTCCACCAATAATCCACTAGTTTAAACACTAATACAACATTATAAACATCATCAAGCATAGGATCAGCTTCCAAGACAAAGGTGGGAGTTCATAGAGCCCACCCATTTCATTTTAAACTGTAGACACCAAATTTTGATTATTTGTAATTTCATTTTTCTTTATCATTTATTATTTATTTTTATTTTAAATTTTTAATTGGGTTAGATTCATCATTTTCATTTTTTGTAAGATATTAAAAGTGGCCTTAATTCTCTTAAATTTGGTTTGAAAGTTGTTAATTTATTTTTAATTGATTTTTGAAGAAAAATGAAAATGAAAAGAAAGAAAATGTGTGGATAGGTGGAAGTGTGCATGTTGGACAAGTGTACAAAATAATCATTAGACAAGTGTCTAAGGAATTATAGGATAAGTGTATAGAGGGGTAGGTGTCAAGGACACTTGTGGGGCTTAGGGAATTTTTGAAACAAAAAAAAAGGAAAAAAGAGGAAAGAAAAAGAAGAAAAAAGACAGGATTGGGGATTGGGGGGCTTCGGAGGAAGAAAACAAAAAAAGGAAAAACAGAGAGATGAGAGCTTGAGGGGAGAGCTACGACTAAAAAAGGGAAAAGATTGAAAAAGGCTTTGGGGGTTTTGAGGCTGAGAAACAGGGGGGCGGCGGACAAGGATAGAGGAGCTGGAAAAAAAGACTAAGAAAAAGGGAGGCTAGGAAAAAACAGAGGGCAAGAACAGAGGAAAAATCTGAAGTTGGGGGAGTTTTTCGGGTAGAGAAAGACGAGCGAGAGAGAATGAAAACAACAAAAAGAAACAAAAGAAAAACAGAAGGCTTGGTCTGATGAAAGAGGAAAGGACAAAGATAGGAGGAGCTCTTGAGGGCTGAGGAACAAAAGCAGAGGAAGAAGCTTCGGCAGGCAGCAACCAAAGAAAAAACAGGGGAAGGGGTTTCGGCAATAAGAAGAAGAAAAAACAGAGCAAAGGGGAAACAAGAAAGAAAGCGATGGCAGCAGCAACACTTTCACCGCTTTCCTCCCTTGTTGCCATCCCCGGTACCCTCATGCCAGGAACCAACGCCGCTCATACCAACCACCACCAGCGCCATCCAGCTGCCTGCCCGAGAGTCGAAACTACCGCTGCCGGAATCGGTCATCACTGCTTGCAAGGCTTCACCGTGAGAGGCCACAGTACAGTAAGGTAACCTTTTCATTTATGTTTCACTCTCCTGTCAAAGTATATTTTCTGTAAGGTTGGCATCTCAATTTTCGCGTCGATTGTTCATGGCCATTTTTCTGTATGTTGATTAAATTGGTTTCTTGTGGGTTTGCTGTAAATTGTGGGGCTGAGTATAGCTTCAATTGAGTAAAAGATTAGTGAAATTCTTGATGCCTCTAACCCGTTCGACGAAATGCTATGCTGAAAATCCCAACCCCAAGCATGTTTCCCGTGAATCTATTATTGCAATTTCTTGCATAATGCTCTATGGGTTGATTGGACTGTATTTCTTGGGTTTCTGATAAAATTTCTGGGCTGATTATAACTTCAATTGAGCAACATTTGGGGAAATTTTTTAATGTCTGTTGGTTGCTCGATGAAATGTCCAACCAAGACTTCAGTTTCAAGAATGAATCGATTTCTGTTTTTGCATAACATTCAGCCATTTCAATGCTTGTTAAAACACGATAGCTAATGGTTAGGCTAAAGGGCCGTTGATGTCCTTTTGACCTGCAATGGTTTAATACGCATCACTGGGTTGTGTTGATCAAGGGGGGGTTTGAATTTGCTAAAGTGGCTTGTTTACTTTGAATCTGTGTCGTGTGGTTCCTGGGGTGAGTTACAGAAGAAAGAAATGAAAAGAAAGCTGCAAAAGAGCTTCGGCCAAGATGCACAATGATTTCTGATATTTTAATTAACCCCTCACATTTTCCCTTATTCTGCTATGGCCCAAAACTTGGCATAATTGAACTAATCCTGTCCTTTTAAGTTTAATTCTCTGTTTGCATATTTTATGTGATTTTGTGGATAGATTAATTCTTGATTGAGGGTCATAATTGTGGCTTAATAATTTTAGTTGATTTGTTTATCTTGATGGGTTTAGTGAAATAAGTGATAAGAGGTTATTTGTTTGGGCTACTTGGAACTGGGTTTGGTTTCCTTTCATTTGGGTTTATCCTGGGCTGAAGGTTTAAAGCCCATCAATTTGTTGGTTTATGTTTTGGGTCAAAGTAAAATGACCCATTCCTTTTTGTTTTTGGATTTCCGTTTGGGCCAAGTGATTTTGGCCCAAACGAATAAGAAAATGGCCCACTGGCCTGACCCATTAGCAACCAGAAGCGATTTTGCAAATCAATCCCTGAATTTCTCCTTAACTGTACTGTGGCCCTGGACATTTTCAACCTTTTTCAATTGGGTCCCTAATTTAATTGCGAATAGGCCCCTGTACTTTATTTTTCTTTAATTTTGACCCCAAGACTTTATTAATTTTTGCAATCAAGTCCTTTCTTCTTTTGACTTCTTAAATGTAGGTTGTCTACATGATTTAATTGATTCAAATTCATGTTTGTTTTTGTCATTTGTGATTATTTGTCAAATAAATTGGCACCTTGACCCCTTTATTATTTTGGAGGGTAAATAAGTTGATTTCACTCCATTAGAGCTTCATTTCAAGGGAGGTATAATTTCTTTTATCCCTCTTTGTGTTTTTCCTATGTGACCCAACGTGCTAAGTGCATTGCATGTCTACTTTGCTTTCCTAGCTTTTCTTTAATTCCTTTTACTTATATCATTTACTTTTTGTTTTCATTAAATTATTCTTTTAATGGGGTATGTGTACACCTCTTGGCTTGTAATAGATAGGGCTGTGGCGAGCAATTTGGTCCATTTTCCCTTCCCCTTTTGTTTTAGTTAGTGAATGTAATAAGTTCATTAGCTTAGTTGCATGCCTATGTGTTACTTGTTACTTGCTTTATTAGGGCCTTGCATCTAGTCGAGCATGCTAAATGTTACGTGCTATGTGTTTATGAGTATTTGGTATGTCTACTTGCTTTCCATAGTGTGGATGAATGGAATGGATGAATGTACGTCACCACACTAGTCCAACGCTAGTTGTGGCTTCTTTTATCGTTTCCACTAGTCCAACGCTAGTCGGAATTCATAGAATGGGCTAGTCCAACGCTAGACCCTTAGGGATTTCCCCTCGTTAGTGCATGTTTGCATGTTTCACTTCATTTCATGCATTTTTCTTAGTTTTATCATTTTGCACGCCCCTCGAACCCCTTTCCCCTCCATTTTAGGATTTTTGCATTTCATGCTAGTTATAGGGTTCATTTGTTTGAGAGTCCCCTTAAATATGGGATATAGACGAGTGTGGCTTTTTCTAAGCCTTAGCACGCTTGTATCCTCTCTATCAAAGGGCAAATTGAGTCACGATTTAGGTCTCCCCGTACCCATTATGCATGAATTCCCTAGATTCATGCATCCACTCTATCATTACACTTTCATTTTTTCCTCCCATTTGCACACGTACACCTTTTTATCCCTTCACTTGCACACGAACACTTTTGTCCCATTTTGCACACGTGCATCTCTTTATCCCTTCACTTGCACACTAACACTTTTTATCATCACTTGCACACATGCACTTCATATTACCATCGCACGTACCATACCTTGCCCACTCACGTGCACATTTTCACTTATGCATCTTTGTTTTTTTTACTTTTTCAAACTCATGCCTTCACATTGCATACATGCATTTCCTTCATTTGCATCCCACTTGCATTATTCGTGACTTCTTCAAAGGATCGTTATTGGGCTTCACAATTAATGTGATAGGCACCACTCAACCTTTGAAGGGAAATTTCCCCCCAATACCCCTAGGTCTAGGATTTTGCATTCATGTAGTACATCCAAATGTAATAAATTCTTTGGTTAAAACAAGAAAATCTTTGATTAAATCAACGCAACTAGCCTTGGCTAGGTCGAAGGGGTGCCTTGGATTTTATCCTTGCCTTCCCCTTCGTCAAATGTGACTCCCGAACCTTTTTCTTTGTTTGCGTGGACTAGGAGTCGTTCAAAAGGGTTTTTCTTACTTTTTTCCTTAAAAAATTCACTTTTTTTGGGTGACTTGGTACACCCTAACTCTATACCAAGTGGCGACTCCATTTTTCATATAAAAAACCCTTTTTGAACTATTTTTCTTGGGTCAAATCGTCGTATTTTCAAAAGTCCCATTTAGACCCATTTTTCTTTTAAATCACAATTCATTTTTCAATCACAAATTCAATCACAAAAATACATTTTTAAACCATTTTATTTATTCATCAAAAAATGGGGCGCGACAGTTGGCGACTCCACTGGGGACATTCGAGAGTCCGAGCAAATTTGATTTAATCAACCATTTTCTTCTTTTAACCTTTTTATATATTACATTTGGGTGTTTAGGATTGCATTTTTCCTTTTATTAGGATTTTTGCATTTCACGCGTGTCCAACTAATCCCTCGACTCATGAATGTATGTTTGAATGAATGTTTACTTGTTATCTCGCGCTTGCATTGCATTTTGGGAGGTATGGGTCACCCTAGAGCCTCGCGTTGGTTCTTGACCCTTCCCCTCCAAACGAGCACTAGCATACGAGCATACGCTTTACTTCTTTTATCCCTTTTATTTTTCTTTAGTGGCTTGTCACGCCACTCCACCCTATTAGGATTAGGTGACTCACTTGGCCATGTGATCACGACACGATGTGTGTGTAGCATGTTCCAATGGGTCACTCAATCTTCCGCTTAAAGCTATTGGTTGATAGCCTTTAGCTTTTGGTCGAAGGTTGAGGATTTTGATAGATTCACTCAAACACGTAGCCGTGACACGATGTGTGCGTAGCGGTGTTTGGGGAATCGCTCGAGCCACCGACAAAGAACCTTGGGATTGATGACCCTTGGTTTCTAAGTCTGAAGGCTCGGGGACCTGAGCTTATCGAGTCTAGATGCATTAGCAAACCCTAACCTCATGCATCCATTTTAGAATTGCCTTAGGGTAGAGTCGACCTTATCCTGAGCTAGGGACACTATTCACGAGGGGAGGGGTTCAACCCCCTTTTTTCCTTTTATTGCTTTGTATTGATTGTTTTATCTTGTTGCTACAATGTGTTATGTGTATTTCTCTGCCTGAACTAACCTTTCTTGGTTTTATGTCCCCATTGCATTCACAAACCCTAGCAAATAAGAGGTCTGGCATGACCTTCTTTTAGGAACCTACCCTCGAAGATAGGTTATTGTACGTTTAAAGATTTTGGTATATTGCATTCATAGATTAATAATTGTATAGCATTCTAAGCCTACCTTGGCGTATAAAAGGTCCTTTTAGGTCATGATTTCATTTCAAATTGCATGTTTTATCGCTTTAATAAACTGGCATCATGCATAAACCCTAGAAGGGAATGCCATTTAGGGAATCCCGTGTTTAGGAATAAGTCACCTTGTGTCTCGGATACTTAATCCAAGGAGACTTGCACGTTTACATTTTTGTATCATCCAAAGGGGTAGTGCACAAGGTAAGGTAGGATCCAATCATTTTCATAGAGTGATTTTTGGAATATGAACGTCTAATAATCACTTTTTGGCCATTTTATCAAAGTTGGTAAAATCCCTTGCGTATAAAGGACACTAATTTGAAGAAATTTACAAATGATTCCTCCTGTTGAGACGATGAATAAATTGAGGCCAAATTGTGATTTTAGAAGGCTCATAGACTAATTTTTTGAAGCCACCAATGGCCGGACGATTCAATCGATTCATTTTTGTCAATTCATAATCAATTTTGAAATCATCCATTCATTTGACCAATTTACCCTTTTTAGGGTCATCCGGTCAATTTTTGAAAAATCATCCATTCATTTGACCAATTTACCCTTTTTAGGATCACCTGGTCGATTTTGAATAAATCGTCAATTCATTTGACCAATTTACCCTTTTTAGGGTCATTTGACCAATTTACCCTTTTTAGGGTCACCTGGTCGATTTTGAATAAATTCATTCATTTGACCAATTTACCCTTTTTAGGGTCATCCGGTCAATTTTTGAAAAATCATCCATTCATTTGACCAATTTACCCTTTTTAGGGTCACCTGGTCGATTTTGAATAAATCGTCAATTCATTTGACCAATTTACCCTTTTTAGGGTCATTTGACCAATTTACCCTTTTTAGGGTCATCCGGTCAATTTTTGAAAAATCATCCATTCATTTGACCAATTTACCCTTTTTAGGGTCACCTGGTCGATTTTGAATAAATCGTCAATTCATTTGACCAATTTACCCTTTTTAGGGTCATTTGACCAATTTACCCTTTTTAGGGTCACCTGGTCGATTTTGAATAAATCGTCAATTCATTTGACCAATTTACCCTTTTTAGGGTCATTTGACCAATTTACCCTTTTTAGGGTCATCTGGTCGATTTTTGAATAAATCTTCATTTCGTTTCATTTGGCCAATTCACCCATTTTTAGGGCAATCTAGTCGATTTTCTGAATAAATCACCAATTTTTCCATTCTTAGGGCGATCTTATCGATTTCGAGTAAATCATTAATTTCGTCCGATTCATTTGACCAGTTTACCCTTTTAGGGCGATCCGGTCAATTTTGAATAAATTCTCGATTTCATTTGACCAAATCCCTTTTTTAGAATGATTCGGTCAATTTTGAGTAAGTTTTTAAATTTCACTCAATTCATTTGACCCGATTCCCTTTTTAGGGTAATGCGGTCGATTTTAAATAAAATTGTCAATTTCGTTCAACCCATTTGACCGAGTAGGGTTTCAATGACGAATTTCAATTTGGAAACCTAGTCGGTTTTGAGAAAACCATTCATTGCATCCAGACATTTGATCAGTTGGAATTTTGACCCGCGCTTCACTGAGAAAATTTTATCAAGGAATTCCAATCTCTTCGATAGGAAGTTCGTCAAGGTCAAACCCATGCGTTTTTGCAAATATCGATCAAAAGTGATCAATCCCTTCGGACGAGGTCCTCTTTTTGACAAAGTGTCTTTCGTCTCTCCAATTGACCAAATTCTTCAAAAATTATTTTTCACTCAATGAATTGATCAGATCCATCAGGTATTGTATAGTGCCTACTCTAGCGGATTGCATTTTCATGCTAGGCCTACCCTTGGCACAAAAAGGGTTCCCCCATAGGACATGCATACCGATTTTGCAGTTTTGCCTACTAACTCTGGGTATTTTTCTTTTGTTTTCCCCCTCCCCTGCATTCATAAAAATGTTTCAATAAGACGAAAATATTCTTCTATATCTGATGCTAATTTTAATCCCATAAAGTTTGAAGATTACAAGTGTTATTTGATTCTTGGGCAGATCCTACGATTAAAACATAAATGATCCATCTGGAAGCTCTACGCTAAAGCCTCTGAGAGATGTCGTAATTGTTTTCCAAAGGGAAATTCTGTTTATTTGATTTGTTAAATTTTGTTCCAAAAGAAAAGGAAACAATAAATTCTCTTCTCATTTGTATCATAATTGAACGAGAAATTTTGTTTCAAATTGTTTTTCAGCAATAAAATTTTTGGACAATTATTGTTTTGTGTATATTTATGTACATTTCATTCTTTATTCTTACTCATTGGAGATTTCATGATGAATTTTGAGAAATAAGACCAAATTGAGATATTTTTAATCTCCAGCCTGAAAATTCACAAGTGAATGCTTCCTAAGATCCTTACACTCGATTGGTGATCCGAGTTATACAATAAGAGTGCTCAGGGAAAAAGTAAGAGGTCACTCGAAAGGCCCAATGAGATACCTTTTCTCCTTCATTTAACCCCAAAATAAAATCAGTAACATTGATTGATAAATTGCAAATTGGGGCAATCTTTACTTGAAAAATGTCCATTGTGTCTAATTAGATTCAATCTACATCTCAGTGAAAGCAAAATGGTGCACTATCCTTATCTATTTTGAGAATTTGGGATGATATTTCAAGCGTTTGTTTCTCTATCCATATAGCTTTTATCATTTGATCTCCCATTTGAGCCTTTGAAAGAATAATTTCGTTTCAAATAAGAGTCTTAATGATCACTACCCTACACGGGAAAATTTTTCAAATATCAAAAAAGGGAATGAATTTTCAAATGAGCAATTCGTTACTTTGGTTGTCATGGAGTGTGAGAATGATACTTTGGCTATCGTTTCTACAATCTAAACACAATTTACCCATTGCATCCTCATTTGAGCTAAAATCGGTGGTTCTTTTCAAAGCACTAATGATCGCACCCCACATTGGGGAAGGAGATTGGAGAATTTTCCAAAAGGAGAAAAAGCAAAAAATGCTAAAATTAAAAAAAGGAAAAGAGGGAATCATAAATCGGAGGAATTTGATTCTACTTGAGCTTCAATTTTGAAAGAAAAGGAAAAAAAGAAGAAAAAGAAGAGTTTTGCCCGGCGGATCATGAACGTCTTCCTCAGTCAATTAATTCAGATATAGGCAAGAAATTTCGCATTCACGAAAGTTTCCTTTCAGAGTTAATGTAAGGAACGGATTAAAAGTCAGGCCCTCTTCTTTTCCAATCGAACATTCTATCCCTAGTTGTCCCTTTTGAGCTTTCAGAATAAATTATTTCGTTTGGCGACCCCTGAGAATCGAAAACCCCACACTAGGGTAACTTTGAGATTGAAAAAGAAATAAAAGTCCCAAAGGGCGAAAAGTGCTAAAGCAACAAAAGCAAAAGAAGAGAAAAGAAAAGAGAACCTCAGTTCAAAAATAAACTGGGGCAAATTTTGTGAAAGTTCAAAAATGGCAAAAAAGCCAAAGGAAAATCAATCAAAAGAAAATGAAAGAGAAAAGCCTCAATTGAGCATAAACTCTGGGGCAAATTCTGATTTAACCCTAAAATAGGGTTGGTGCAACAATGCGATCTCAGATTCTTCAAACCACTTTTGAAATCCGCTTTCAAGCCTTAACTTTTCTAAGCACCCCACCTGACCTCATTACAAAAGCCGAAAGTCCTGACTTCCGTTCTTTGCAAGGGCCCTGTCAAGAAAATTTCTGATACCGAAAATTTTAACTGTATTTCTGAATTGCTTGGGTATGGGGTTGACATTACTCATTATGTGAAAACCCGCAAGGGCACCTTTGAAAAGAAGAAAGGAAAAGGAAGAAATGCAAAAACATTCGATGCTGAAATTCCCCGTTGAGTGGTGACAAAAGTCAAACAAAATTCAGGATCTTCAAGTTCAAAATAGGGGCAATTTTGGAAAATGCGATTTGCGGTGCAATATCCTTGAAAGTCTTATTCTTTAACTATCGTTTTCAAGCCACATTACAAGCTAACAAAGTCCATCGTTGACTTATTCCTTCATGACAATCCAAAGTGAGGATCATGCTCATAAGAAATTCATCAAATCATTTGTGATCATAAGGGTATAACCCGTTTCCACATGTTTAGCTATCACTTCTGTCCATACGTTACCAGCCTAGAAAGCTTGTATGTTGACTAAGTTTTCTTGAAAAATAAGAATGGACAAACTATTTGCTTTCACTAAGATGTGATGTTGAATGCATTACAATTTTGGGCACAAGAATAAGACAAATTCTGACCTCCCATCTCCTTAGCCATTTCAAAAAAATAAAGTCACTTGATTGGTCCAGAAAGATGAGCCAACCAGAAGTGGTGACCCGTTACCCAAAACACCAATGCTAAAAGTGAGGAAGAAATCTTCTTGAATTTGGTGTTATTTCGAGGAATTCATCATGAAATTTCTGCATCAGTTCAAACTTGACGTTTAAAGTTTTTTCACATTGTTGTATATGTGCATTCTTTTCTAAATTTTAGAAAGTGCGGTTTTTCTTTGGAAAATCATCAGAACCAATTTTTGCAATCAAATGGGCCCACACAGGGGCAAAATTTTTATTTGCAAAATTTCGCAAAACAAGCTCACACAGGGGCAAATATTTTTGTTAGTCCAATTGAGGATTTCGTCCAAGAATCAAATAATGCATCTTTCAAATCAATCACGCTGCTCTTTTCATGTAAATGTGAATGCATGTCATATTTTGGTAAGCCCCCTGTGCAGGTATTCATTGTTGAAATCGACGAAAGAGCATCTGGTGATGTGGAAGGCCGATGCCGAAAAAAAAGAAGAAAAAAGAAGGGAAAAAGGCCCTACACTGGGGCAAATTATTTTTGAAAAAGATTCTTGCAAAAAATCAGAAAAATTCAAAAATTTCAAAAATCAAAAATCAAGTTTAATTTCTTGTTTCTTGCAAAATCAAATTCAATTTCCTGACCGCTTTTATTTTCATAGGGCATGGGTTTTATCCCTCCGATCTCGGCAGGCTCGGGTTTTATCCCACTGACCGCTTTTATTTTCATAGGGCATGGGTTTTATCCCTCCGACTTCGGCAGGCTCGGGTTTTATCCCACTGACCACTTTTATTTTCGTTAGGGCATGGGTTTTATCCCTCCGATCTCGGCAGGCTCGGGTTTTATCCCACTGACCGCTTTTATTTTCATAGGGCATGGGTTTTATCCCTCCGACTTCGGCAGGCTCGGGTTTTATCCCACTGACCACTTTTATTTTCGTTAGGGCATGGGTTTTATCCCTCCGACTTCGGCAGACTCGGGTTTTATCCCACTGACCACTTTTATTTTCGTTAGGGCACGGGTTTTATCCCTCCGACCTCGGCAGGCTCGGGTTTTATCCCACTGACCGCTTTTATTTTCATAGGGCATGGGTTTTATCCCTCCGATCTCGGCAGGCTCGGGTTTTATCCCACTGACCGCTTTTATTTTCGTTAGGGCATGGGTTTTATCCCTCCGACTTCGGCAGGCTCGGGTTTTATCCCACTGACCACTTTTATTTTCGTTAGGGCATGAGTTTTATCCCTCCGACCTCGGCAGGACCGGGTTTTATCCCGCTGGCCGCTTATCTCGGCAGGACCGGGTTTTATCCCGCTGACCGCTTATTTCGTTGGGACCGGATTTTATCCCGCCAACCTTGGCAGGCTCGGGTTTAATCCCACTGACCAATTCATTATACTGGGGCAATTTTGAAAAGATTCTCTCGAAAGAATCAAAAATCAAAAATCAAAAAAAAAAATCAAAAAAAATCAAAAAGTTGAAATCAAAAAAAAAAAATCAAAAAGACAAAATCAGAAAAAAATATAAAAAATCAAAGTCAAAAATCAAATCATGTTCATCACTGCAGGCTCGGGTCTATCCCGTTTTAAATTTCTGTACGGGTCTATCCCATTTACATTTCTGTTTGGGTCTATCCCATTATATTTCATGTTCGGGCCAGTCCCGTTTTAAATTCCTGTTCGGGTCAGTCCCGTTTTAAATTCCTGTTCGGGCCAGTCCCGTTTTAAATTTCCCGTTTGGATCAATCCCATTTTAAAGTTTTCATTTTAAAAAAAAAAAAAAAAACAAATTTCTGTTAAAGAGGTCAGTCCTCGTTTCAGAAGCGTCCGTCGTCCGGATCGTTCGCAACCGAATAACACAGGTAAGTATTTGGTGTCTACTTCTTTGTCTCAAGTTTTTTCAAAACTTAGACAAAGAGGGGCAAACTGTAGACACCAAATTTTGATTATTTGTAATTTCATTTTTCTTTATCATTTATTATTTATTTTTATTTTAAATTTTTAATTGGGTTAGATTCATCATTTTCATTTTTTGTAAGATATTAAAAGTGGCCTTAATTCTCTTAAATTTGGTTTGAAAGTTGTTAATTTATTTTTAATTGATTTTTGAAGAAAAATGAAAATGAAAAGAAAGAAAATGTGTGGATAGGTGGAAGTGTGCATGTTGGACAAGTGTACAAAATAATCATTAGACAAGTGTCTAAGGAATTATAGGATAAGTGTATAGAGGGGTAGGTGTCAAGGACACTTGTGGGGCTTAGGGAATTTTTGAAACAAAAAAAAAGGAAAAAAGAGGAAAGAAAAAGAAGAAAAAAGACAGGATTGGGGATTGGGGGGCTTCGGAGGAAGAAAACAAAAAAAGGAAAAACAGAGAGATGAGAGCTTGAGGGGAGAGCTACGACTAAAAAAGGGAAAAGATTGAAAAAGGCTTTGGGGGTTTTGAGGCTGAGAAACAGGGGGGCGGCGGACAAGGATAGAGGAGCCGGAAAAAAAGACTAAGAAAAAGGGAGGCTAGGAAAAAACAGAGGGCAAGAACAGAGGAAAAATCTGAAGTTGGGGGAGTTTTTCGGGTAGAGAAAGACGAGCGAGAGAGAATGAAAACAACAAAAAGAAACAAAAGAAAAACAGAAGGCTTGGTCTGATGAAAGAGGAAAGGACAAAGATAGGAGGAGCTCTTGAGGGCTGAGGAACAAAAGCAGAGGAAGAAGCTTCGGCAGGCAGCAACCAAAGAAAAAACAGGGGAAGGGGTTTCGGCAATAAGAAGAAGAAAAACAGAGCAAAGGGGAAACAAGAAAGAAAGCGATGGCAGCAGCAACACTTTCACCGCTTTCCTCCCCTGTTGCCATCCCCGGTACCCTCATGCCAGGAACCAACGCCGCTCATATCAACCACCACCAGCGCCATCCAGCTGCCTGCCCGAGAGTCGAAACTACCGCTGCCGGAATCGGTCATCACTGCTTGCAAGGCTTCACCGTGAGAGGCCACAGTACAGTAAGGTAACCTTTTCATTTATGTTTCACTCTCCTGTCAAAGTATATTTTCTGTAAGGTTGGCATCTCAATTTTCGCGTCGATTGTTCATGGCCATTTTTCTGTATGTTGATTAAATTGGTTTCTTGTGGGTTTGCTGTAAATTGTGGGGCTGAGTATAGCTTCAATTGAGTAAAAGATTAGTGAAATTCTTGATGCCTCTAACCCGTTCGACGAAATGCTATGCTGAAAATCCCAACCCCAAGCATGTTTCCCGTGAATCTATTATTGCAATTTCTTGCATAATGCTCTATGGGTTGATTGGACTGTATTTCTTGGGTTTCTGATAAAATTTCTGGGCTGATTATAACTTCAATTGAGCAACATTTGGGGAAATTTTTTAATGTCTGTTGGTTGCTCGATGAAATGTCCAACCAAGACTTCAGTTTCAAGAATGAATCGATTTCTGTTTTTGCATAACATTCAGCCATTTCAATGCTTGTTAAAACACGATAGCTAATGGTTAGGCTAAAGGGCCGTTGATGTCCTTTTGACCTGCAATGGTTTAATACGCATCACTGGGTTGTGTTGATCAAGGGGGGGTTTGAATTTGCTAAAGTGGCTTGTTTACTTTGAATCTGTGTCGTGTGGTTCCTGGGGTGAGTTACAGAAGAAAGAAATGAAAAGAAAGCTGCAAAAGAGCTTCGGCCAAGATGCACAATGATTTCTGATATTTTAATTAACCCCTCACATTTTCCCTTATTCTGCTATGGCCCAAAACTTGGCATAATTGAACTAATCCTGTCCTTTTAAGTTTAATTCTCTGTTTGCATATTTTATGTGATTTTGTGGATAGATTAATTCTTGATTGAGGGTCATAATTGTGGCTTAATAATTTTAGTTGATTTGTTTATCTTGATGGGTTTAGTGAAATAAGTGATAAGAGGTTATTTGTTTGGGCTACTTGGAACTGGGTTTGGTTTCCTTTCATTTGGGTTTATCCTGGGCTGTAGGTTTAAAGCCCATCAATTTGTTGGTTTATGTTTTGGGTCAAAGTAAAATGACCCATTCCTTTTTGTTTTTGGATTTCCGTTTGGGCCAAGTGATTTTGGCCCAAACGAATAAGAAAATGGCCCACTGGCCTGACCCATTAGCAACCAGAAGCGATTTTGCAAATCAGTCCCTGAATTTCTCCTTAACTGTACTGTGGCCCTGGACATTTTCAACCTTTTCAATTGGGTCCCTAATTTAATTGCGAATAGGCCCCTGTACTTTATTTTTCTTTAATTTTGACCCCAAGACTTTATTAATTTTTGCAATCAAGTCCTTTCTTCTTTTGACTTCTTAAATGTAGGTTGTCTACATGATTTAATTGATTCAAATTCATGTTTGTTTTTGTCATTTGTGATTATTTGTCAAATAAATTGGCACCTTGACCCCTTTATTATTTTGGAGGGTAAATAAGTTGATTTCACTCCATTAGAGTTTCATTTCAAGGGAGGTATAATTTCTTTTATCCCTCTTTGTGTTTTTCCTATGTGACCCAACGTGCTAAGTGCATTGCATGTCTACTTTGCTTTCCTAGCTTTTCTTTAATTCCTTTTACTTATATCATTTACTTTTTGTTTTCATTAAATTATTCTTTTAATGGGGTATGTGTACACCTCTTGGCTTGTAATAGATAGGGCTGTGGCGAGCAATTTGGTCCATTTTCCCTTCCCCTTTTGTTTTAGTTAGTGAATGTAATAAGTTCATTAGCTTAGTTGCATGCCTATGTGTTACTTGTTACTTGCTTTATTAGGGCCTTGCATCTAGTCGAGCATGCTAAATGTTACGTGCTACGTGTTTTTGAGTATTTGGTATGTCTACTTGCTTTCCATAGTGTGGATGAATGGAATGGATGAATGTACGTCACCACACTAGTCCAACGCTAGTTGTGGCTTCTTTTATCGTTTCCACTAGTCCAACGCTAGTCGGAATTCATAGAATGGGCTAGTCCAACGCTAGACCCTTAGGGATTTCCCCTCGTTAGTGCATGTTTGCATGTTTCACTTCATTTCATGCATTTTTCTTAGTTTTATCATTTTGCACGCCCCTCGAACCCCTTTTCCCTCCATTTTAGGATTTTTGCATTTCATGCTAGTTATAGGGTTCATTTGCTTGAGAGTCCCCTTAAATATGGGATATAGACGAGTGTGGCTTTTTCTAAGCCTTAGCACGCTTGTATCCTCTCTATCAAAGGGCAAATTGAGTCACGATTTAGGTCTCCCCGTACCCATTATGCATGAATTCCCTAGGTTCATGCATCCACTCTATCATTACACTTTCATTTTTTCCTCCCATTTGCACACGTACACCTTTTTATCCCTTCACTTGCACACGAACACTTTTGTCCCATTTTGCACACGTGCATCTCTTTATCCCTTCACTTGCACACTAACACTTTTTATCATCACTTGCACACATGCACTTCATATTACCATCGCACGTACCATACCTTGCCCACTCACGTGCACATTTTCACTTATGCATCTTTGTTTTTTTAACTTTTTCAAACTCATGCCTTCACATTGCATACATGCATTTCCTTCATTTGCATCCCACTTGCATTATTCGTGACTTCTTCAAAGGATCGTTATTGGGCTTCACAATTAATGTGATAGGCACCACTCAACCTTTGAAGGGAAATTTCTCCCCAATACCCCTAGGTCTAGGGTTTTGCATTCATGTAGTACATCCAAATGTAATAAATTCTTTGGTTAAAACAAGAAAATCTTTGATTAAATCAACGCAACTAGCCTTGGCTAGGTCGAAGGGGTGCCTTGGATTTTATCCTTGCCTTCCCCTTCGTCAAATGTGACTCCCGAACCTTTTTCTTTGTTTGCGTGGACTAGGAGTCGTTCAAAAGGGTTTTTCTTACTTTTTTCCTTAAAAAATTCACTTTTTTTGGGTGACTTGGTACACCCTAACTCTATACCAAGTGACGACTCCATTTTTCATATAAAAAACCCTTTTTGAACTATTTTTCTTGGGTCAAATCGTCGCATTTTCAAAAGTCCCATTTAGACCCATTTTTCTTTTAAATCACAATTCATTTTTCAATCACAAATTCAATCACAAAAATACATTTTTAAACCATTTTATTTATTCATCAAAAAATGGGGCGCGACATACACCATAACCAAGTCATCCGCATGAATATCCAAGCCTACAAGTGTAAATCAACCCTTATAAACCAAGTTTAGAGTGTTAGATCACTATATACCTCCTTGGTGTGCTTAAGACCAGAATTTTGGCCCTCCTTGAAGCTCCAAGAAACCGTGAAAGCTCCTCCCTTTTGAAGCTCAAAGTGGTGTCCAAGTGTAGAGCTAAGTGTATGTGAAGTTTGGTGTGAATCTATGAAGATTTGTGCAAGATTTGGAGATGGAGAAATTGAGAAGTCTTGGGTTGTTGTTGCAGCTTGATGGCCAGCTGATGAGAGCAGAAAAAGAAGAGCAATTGCTGATGATAAGCTTCCGTGAGAAGCTTTAAGATTGGGTTAAAGTTTGTTTCAAAAGTCAACTAGGAATAGTGCGCGTACGCGTTTTGTGCTCGATTCCTCTCGAGTTTATTTCACTAGTACACTAAACCTCTAATACACTTATATTCATATAAATATTATTCACTTTTATTTACCCCAAAATAAGGGTCTAAAGTTCCTCAATTAATCACGCGCGTGAAAACACGTATCTCCACTTTAAGCGCGATAGAGTGAAATCTCCAAGAAATTCTTATAAAGATCGTACCACTAACTATCACCTGAGTACTTAAACCTAAATTTACCTATTTTAAAACCATTTTACATGTCTCTAATTTTCCGAGTTTAATGTACTTTCAATTGACTAAAATTTCTCAAACACGTTTTCACTATTTTCATTAATCGAGGCTCCAAAAATTAATTTTTGAAACGAGTCACTTTAAAAACATAATGAAGCCATAATTCCATGTATTTAAGTCTAATAAGGTTAGAAAATAATATTCGAGATAATTGGCCAAATAAATAATTAAATGAGCTCGAAATAAGAATTTAAATAAGAAAATTTTGCGAGTCCTCACAGGATACACTAAAAACTGGGTCAAGGTGTCTTCATGGAAATTGTAACCTTTTGTTTAAGTTTCGAGACACTACCTAGTACATTTTGATCCGATAACCACAGCTCCAGTTATGGGCAAAATCGTGCAACCCGTTTTGTACCATTTTCATTTCCATGCACGCGCACGTGCATTTCTCAACCGTTTTTGCTGTTTTGGACCATTTAGGTCTACTTTTGTTATTTTGTTACCATTCCGGCCGTTTCGGCCAATTTCGACATTCTTTTGGCCTTAACGTCATTTTTGACCGTTTTTTATTATTTTTGACCGTTTTCAACCGTATTCGATCGTTTAAGTTATAAACTGCTATTGTATGGCCGTTTCACTTATGTGTGTATATAATTTGTCAATACAGATTGTGAGGCTTTTGACGGTGATGGTCAAATTCAGTGAATTGTATCGTTTTCATGCCAAGCTTTATCAAGTGAGTAATTGGGTTGTTATTGATGTGGAATTGTTAAAGTGCTTTGTCTATGTTAAATGGGTATTTAGGCGAGGGTGTACTTTATCTCACTCGACCTAAGCCCATCCTTTGTTTTGATTTCCTATGTGAGAATACATGCCTTATGTTGAGTATCACCATTTTGCTGTGTGCTGATGAGGGTGATTACATGACTCGAGTATCATCCTTTTGCTGTGTGCTGATTGGGGTGATTGCATGACTTAAATTGAACCCCATTTGCCATGTGCTGTTTGGGTTAAATACTTTGTTGAGAGATACCATTTATTGAGAGATCGGATATCTCAGGGCTTGGTTCCAGCCCGGTTCCAAGGGTTAGACGAACTATTCGAGCCAGTTAGGGCTTGGTCGAAGATAGCTCCATGCTAAACTTGGGATTTAGTTCCTTGTTAAAGCTTTGATGAAAGCTGAGTTATTTTGTTTCGCTCGAGCTGCTGTGTGCTGTTGACTGGCCAGCGGGGGTTGATAAGGTGAATGGGGAAAGTTAAGTGGAGTCTACGGACCATGAGTACTTTGGTTGACGGAGTGTCAACAGGCGTTCAAGCTCAGGGAATTGAACTGGCTTTGTGATGAGCAACCCTAGGGGAAGACCCTCCTAGACCCTCCCAACCTTGTAATTATCAGAGTGGGATCTTTTCTCCCAATGGAAATTGAACTCGATTGTTCTCATGAACTTAAGACCTCTGTCACACAAAGGTAATCAACAACCTTAAGCAAATATGATGGATGAAGGGACACCACGATTAGGGAACAAACTAATCGATAAAGTCTGATTTGAATCCTAAGCTATGGACTCAAGAATTCAAGAGTAAGTTCGAATAAGAACTTGAAGGAAAATTCCTCACGATTTCTGGTTGTAACAATCTGTCCTTTCACTCATACAATAGGTGCCTTTTATAGGCTAAAACTAGGGCAAATCCAGCCCACATAAACCTGGAATGGGCATTCAATCTGTATAAAGAGCCAGCTCTTTAAGGCTTCCCGATAAGGCCCGATAAGTAATAAAATACTCAACGATTAACAACTACTCAAACTAGGCAGTCTTAAAACAACTACCAACTAAGCTAACAAGTATGAGATCATTCTTTCACTTCAAACGTACAAGTGAACAAGGTAACTTCATGGTCCATCAAATCTTCAAACTTAGCTTGCTCCTTGCTTGTATGGTAAATGATCAAGGCTCGTAAAGCTTTCTTCACCTTCTTGGATCTTGATCTTGTCATCGGACCACCTGTAGACACCAAATTTTTGACTTTATTTTTCATTATTAGTTTTATTGATGTTTATTTTAGTTTGGTTTTACTAATCTCATTTTTAGACATTTTAGGAAAAAAAAAGGAAAAAGTGGAAAATGATGCAAAATGAGAAAAATGAAAAAAAGAGAAAAAAGGAAAAAAATGAAAAAAAGGAAAGATGGAAAGTTGCATTCTTTGTTGTTTCTAGTTTATTTTATCCAATGTTAATTAAGTTGTTTTTGTTATTATTATTATTATTGTTTTTGTTATTATCATTTTTTTTAATTAATTAGTTTCAAAAAAAAAAATAAATACCACAGCATGCACGCTGCAATTTTTTGCAGCGTGCAAAGCCAATCACAGAGGACAGCCACGGATGGCTGGATGGCAAGGGAAGGACAAGCCCTTCATCCTCACCATTGGGGTGAGGGTTTAGGAGATTGGGAAGTTGGTATAAAAGGTAAGAGAAGGCATCAGCCGAAAGGGGAGGAGTTTTTGGGTGACGACTCAAATAGCTAGAGAGAAAGGGCCGAGAGAGAGAGAGCATAGAATCTGGGTGGCGGAGGTTTAGAAAAGCAAGAAAAGACTGAGGGCTAGGAAAAAAAGGGAGCCCGGGAAAAAAGCTTCGGACGGCTGGGCTGAGGAGAAGAAAAAAGAGGAGCGGGCAGAAAGAAAAGGAAACGGCGGTTAAGGAAAGGGCTTTTTGGCTGAGAGGGAAGTGAGATTGAGAGAAGGAAGGCAGGAACAAGGACGAACTAGGAGTGCAATTGAGAAGGGAAGGATCTGGTGTCATCTGAGGCCGCCGCTACCAACTGGAATCAACCCCCCGCTGCTGCTTGCTGTCGTCCGTTACCAAGGAGGATACTGTAAGTTTTGCCTTTTCTTATAGACAGCTTCTAAACTATGAGAATCACAAGTTTATGTGGTATTCTTGATGACTGATGTTGAAGTTCCTTCCGTGAGTATGGACTTTCGTTTTTAGGTCCTTAGATTAAGAGTTTGCTGCAACAAGATTGAATCTTTCGACTTGTTGCAGCAGTTCATACATGTCAGATTCTTTTCCTTTGTTTTGCTGAAGCTATGACTCGGTTAACCTTGCTTGTTTTCATTATCTATAATACCATGAACAACATCTGGGGTTAGAAATGTGTTTGGAAGGTCCATAACAGAAAATCTGCTACAGCGTCGGTCATGTCAACTTGGCTACATTGTTTTTCTTCCTTTTTGTACGCTGCTGTTGTTAATTGAACTAGTATGGCTGTGTTTGTTTCAGTTTAAGAAATGTTCAGTCAGAATATTAGGAAAATGAAGCAATGTGCGTATTAGAAAATTCGGTAATAAAATCATCCGTTTCATTTGCCTTGTTTCTGGTTTGTTTGGGTCAAAGATTAGCATGAATTTAGATCATTTATGATGTATACCGAATCTGAAAGTTTGTTGGAAATTCATGGTATGAAATTGCTGAAGTCCCAACCATTAGGAAAGTTGCATTAGTCCAGATTTTTCTGCAGAAAGTTTACTTTTTCCATAGCTTGCATGGAGTTGGCCTAGAAACCTTTCCCGTTCTGTTTTTGTATGCATGCTAAGCCTGATAAGAATTTGGGATTGGAGTGGTTTGAGATGGTTGAATGCATTTGTCATAAAAGGGGCTGAAGCAAAGATTTTTGCTCGCTGAAGCTTAAAACTATCTTGCCGAAAGTTTTTCTTGTTGCTGAAATGTTTTCTCAGTTGTCACATGTCATTCTCATGCAAACCTTTTTCATTTTTGATTGGTTTGAGTTGGCATGTTTGAATCTAAAATTTTTGAATCATGTCTGAGCATTTGCTAAAAAATTCATCAGGATTGCTGAACCTTTCGCATAAAATTTTCCAGCATGAACATGATGTATCTTCTACGTTTTGACTGGTTTGGACTTTGAATTTGTGTGTCATAATGTTTAGTTCAAGGTTTAGAGGTTTGATTGAAAGGTTTATGTCCAAGGTTGGTGTTCAAATCTGAAGTGTCTATTTGGAAACATAGCCGCAGCAAATTTCTTGTTGTGAGAAGTTTCTTAGTTTTGGGTTTGCATGAAGTTTTTAAATGTTTGCATGATTTCATTCTATGATTTTTCTGGTTCAGAATGTCTAGTTCATGTTGTGTGTTTGTTTGGTTTGAAATTTGATGATGGATCAAGTAATCTTTGGATTAAAGTATGAGATCAAACCTGATTTTAGTATTTGAAAGTGAGAAGGGAATTGCAGTATACGTTTTTTCTGTTGTAGAAGTTTTCAGCTGCAGAAATTGTCTTCCTACGTAACTGCATGAATTTACATGAAATAATTCTCTGAAAATTGCACTTTGACCCTTTGGCTTCTAACTAATGCTACTATGACTCAGAAATTGGAAAAACTAATCAATTTGGTCCTTGTAATTTTGCAGCAATGCTACAAAGACTCAATTGAGTTCTAGTAGTTTGCAATTTGGCCCTAGAAGTAGTTGCATTTTAACCTTTAATTGACCTTTTCATGCTCATGGACCTTTTGAGTTCTAAAATGTTTCATTTGGCTTTGAATGGTTGATTAATGCTTGCATTTGGGTCCTTGGGAGATTCCTTTATTGGAAATTATGTATAGTTTGATTTCATTTAAATTGCAATTAGGAGAGTTTTGGTGACTTTGTTATACTTTACTATTTGAGGTACCGTGACCTTTTTATTGTTTTGAAGCCATTTTTCTTTCATTTGGACACCATTCAAAGGGGGCAGTATAATCTCTTTTATCTTTTTTGTCTCTCCTATGTGAACCAACGTGCTACGTGAGAAATACATGTCTACTTTGCTTTCCTAGCCTTTCTTTAATTTCTTTTATTTATGTCATTTATTTTTGCTTTTTATTTAAGTTATTCTTTATGGGGTATGTGTACACCTCTTGGCTTGTAATAGTTAGGGATTCAATTATTTTATTCCCTTTCCCCCTTTTAGATCGTAGTAGGATCTCCCTAATATAATAGATAGGGCTTGGAGGAGCATTCAATGAAGACCTATCGAAGTCATGTGCCTAGCTAGCAAATGTAATAGTTAGGGCTTTAATTGTCTTATGTGTCTTGCATGCTTAGCTACTACGTGTTAATTTGCTTTGTTAGGGCCTTGCATCTAGTCAAGCATGCTAAATGTTATGTGCTATGTGTTTATAAGTGTTTGGCATGTCTACTCGCTTTCCATAGCTTGAATGAATGTGATGGATGAATGTACGTTTCCACTAGTCTAACGCTAGTCGGAATTCATAGAATGGGCTAGTCCAACGCTAGACCCTTAGGGATTTCCCCTCGTTAGTACATGTTTGCATGTTCATTACATGTCATGCATTCTTTTAGTTTTTCTAACATTTGGCATGTCCCTCTAATCCCCTTTCCCCTCACTTTAGGTCTTGCATCTCATGCTAGTTAGGGTACATTTGCCTGAAGAGTTCCCTTCTGATAAGGGAAACGAGCGAGTGTGGCTACTCGATAGCCTTAGCACGCTAGTTTTGCTTTCTAATCAAAGGGAAAATCGAAGTCGAAAAGTTAGGAGTCATTCCCACACCCGACCTAATGCATTGCTTTAGGTTCATTCATTCTCATTTATCACTTACTCATTTTTTTTTCAATTCACATTTCCTCATCACTTTTCCTTTCCTTATTGTTCATTTTGATTTCTACTTCACAAATTTGCACTTAATTACACCTATATGCACTTATCACTATATTTCATACACTTGCACACAAACACTTGGATTTTTCATACAAATTCACACATGCACCTTTTTATACACTTGCACACTTGCACTTTAGCAATCATTTGCATTAATCGACCTCTATAAGGTTTTCCTTTATTGGCCGCCACAATTCATGTGGTTGGGACCAAAAACCTTACAAGAGACATTTTAGGATTTAGGTTTGCATTTTTTCTTTCATTTTGCATTCATGTAGTGCATCCAAATGTAATAAATTCTTTGGTTAAAATAAGAAAAACTTTGATTAAATCACGCAACTAGCCTTGGCTAGGTCGAAGGGGTGCCTTGGATTTTTATCCTTGCCTTCCCCTTCGTCAAATGGACTCCCAAACCTTTTTTTGGTTTACGGGGACTAGGAGTCGTTTAAAAGGGGTTTCTTACAACTTTTTCCTAAAAAATTCATTTTTAGGTGACTTGGTACACCTTAACTCATTACCAAGTGGCGACTCCCATTTTTTCAAAAACCCTTTTTAAACCATAATTTTGGGTCAAATCGTCGCATTTTCAAACCCCCATTTAGACCCATTTTTTCTTTTAAATCACAATTCATTTTCCAATCATAAATTAAATCAAAAATACATTTTTAAACCATTTATTTATTTATCAAAAAATGGGGCGCGACAGTTGGCGACTCCACTGGGGATATTCGAGAGTCCGAGCACATTTGATTTAATCAACCTTTTTCTTCTTTTAATCTTTTCATATATCACATTTGGGTGTTTAGGGTTGCATTTTTTTCCTCTTTTAGGATTTTGCATTTCACGCATCTCAAACTACTCCCTCGCTCATGAATGAATGATTGGTTGATTGGATGTATGTTTACTTGCTTATCTCGCACTTGCATTGCATTTGGGGGGGGGTGTGTGCCACCTTTAGAGCCTCGCGTGGTCCTCAACCCCTTCCCTCAAAATAGGGAGCACTTCATACGTGCACGTTTATTTATTGTTATCCCATTTTATTTTATTTTTCGTGGGCGCTATCCCACACCGCCTTGTAGGATTAGGATTGATTGCCTTGGGTAGGCGGATGGTGTGCGCTGCGCCCATAGCGCTACCTAAGGGATCACTCGAGCCACCGACCAAGGGCCCTGGGAGTGATGACCCTTCGCCTTTAGGTCTGAAGGCTTGGGAGCCGAAGCCTTATCGAGTCTAGTTGCATTAGTGAACCCCAGCCTCATGCATCCATGTTAGAATTTTCCTAGGTTAGAGTCAGCCTCACCCTATTTTAAGCACATTAGGCACGAGGGAAGGGGTTCCACCCCTTTTACTTGCTTTATTGTATTTCTTTTTCTTAATTGCTCCCAATATGTTATGTGTATTATCAATTGCACTAACCATCCTTCTGTTTTCTTGGCTTGCATTCATGTGCCTTAGCAATAAGAGGCCACTTTGACACTCTTTTAGTGACTTACCCACTAGATAACTCGCATGTTTAAATTTCAGTTATTGCACTTAATTTTCAATAAGTACATTTCATTTTAGACCTTTTCCCCTCGATGCATTATTTATGTCCTTTATGCCATACTTGTCACATATTTACATCGCTTTAATAACTGGCATCATGCATAAACCATAGAAAGGGAATGCCACATAGGGAATCCCGTGTTTAGGAATAAGCCACATTGTGTCTCGGATACTTAATCCAGTGAGACTTGCACGTTTACATTTTGTACCATCCAAAGGGGTAGTGCACAAGGTAAGGTGGGATCCGATCATTTTCATAGAGTGATCTTTGGAATATGAGCATCTAATAATCACTTTTTGGCCATTTTATCAAAAATTGGTAAAAATCCCTTGCGAGAAGGACATTAATTTGAAGAAATTCACAAATGATTCCTCCTATTGAGACGATAAATAAATTGAGGCCAAATCGTGATTTTAGAAGGCTCATAGACTATTTTCTGAAACCACCAATGGCCGGCCGATTCAATCGATCCATTTTGTCAATTCATAATCAATTTTGAATAAACCATCATTTGACCAATTTACCTTTTTTAGGGTCATTTGACCAATTTACCCTTTTTAGGGTCATCCGGTCGATTTTGAATAAATCGTCAATTCATTTGACCAATTTACCCTTTTTAGGGTCACCTGGTCGATTTTGAATAAATCGTCAATTCATTTGACCAAATTACCCTTTTTAGGGTCATTCGGCCGATTTTTGAATAAATCACTAATTCAATTTCATTCATTTGACCAATTTACCCTTTTAGGGCGATCTGGTCAATTTTGAATAAATTCTCGATTTCATTCAATTCATTTGATCAAGTTCCTTTTTAGGATGATCCGATCCATTTTTGAATAAAATTTTCAATTTCATTCGAGCAAGTTCCTTTTTAGGGATGATTCGGTCAATTTTGAGTAAGTTTTTTAAATTTTTAAATTTTACTAAATTCATTTGACCCGTTTCCCTTTTTAGGGTAATGCGGTCGATTCTAAATTATCAATTTCATTCAACCCATTTGGACCAATTAGGGTTTCAATGTCAATTTCAAATTGGGAAATCTAGTCGATTTTGAAGAAAACTGTCCATTACATCCAATCATTGGATCAATTAGGGTTTTGACCCGTGATTCACTGAGAAAATCTTGTCAGATTCGATAGTAAGTTCGTTAAGGTCAAACCCGTGTGTTTTTTGCAAAATCTTGTATCGATCAAAAGTGATCAATCCCTTCGGACGAGGCCCTCATTTTGACCAACGTCTCTTCTCTTTCCAATGGGCCAAATTTTTCAAATTATTTTTTCACTCAATGAGTTGATCAGATCCATCAGGTACGGTATGGTGCCTACCTCAGAGGATTGCATTTTCATGCTAGGCCTACCCTTGGCATAAAAGGGTTCCCCCATAGGACATGCATACCGATTTTGCAGTTTTGCCTACTAACTCTGGGTATTTTTCTTTTGTTTTCCCCCTCCCCTGCATTCATAAAAATGTTTCAATAAGACGAAAATATTCTTCTATATCTGATGATAATTTTAATCCAATAAAGTTTGAAGATTACAAGTGTTATTTGATTCTTGAGCAGATCCTACAATGAAAACATAAATGATCTATCTAGAAGCTCTATGCTAAAGCTTCTGAGAGATTTTGTAATTATTTTCCAAAAGGAAATTCTGTTTTGTTAATACATTTTATTCCAAAAGAAAAGGGGATGAAAAGTGTATATGTGGAGTCCTTTACAAGTTTCTCTTTTCTCATTTGTATCATAATTGAACGAGAAATTTTGTTTCAAATTGTTTTTCAGCAATAAAATTTTTGGACAATTATTGTTTTGTGTATATTCATGTACATTTCATTCTTTATTCTTACTCATTGGAGGTTTCATGATGAATTTTGAGAAATAAAACTAAATTGAGATTTTTTCAACCTCCAGCCTGAAAATTCACAAGTGTACACTCGATTGGTGATCCGAGCTACACAATAAGAGTGTTCAAAAATTAAAAGAGGTCACTCAAAAGGCCCAATGAGATACCTTTTCTCCTTCACTGTACAATTCATATCTTTGCCCACTTCCATTAGCCCAGAATAAAATCAATCACATTGATTGATATATTGCAAGTTGGGGCAATCTTTGCTTGAGAAAGGTCCACTGTGTCTAATTATATTCAACTCACATCTAAGTGAAAGCAAAAAAAAAAAAAATGTGCATTACTCTTGTCTGTTTTGAAAATTTGGAATGATACTTTGAGCATTCATTTCTCTACCTATACACATTTTATCATTTGCTCTCCCATTTGAGCCTTTGAAAGAATAATTTCGTTTCAAATAAGAGCCCTAATGATCACTACCCTATTGGAAAATTTTCAAATATCAAAAAGGGGAATGGATTTTCAATGACCATTTCGCTACTTCGGTTGTCATGAGGTATAAGAATGATACTTTGGCCGTCATTTCTACAATCTAAACACTGATCATCCATTGCATCCTCATTTGAGCTAAAAAAATTGGTGGTTCTTTTCAAGTGCACATATGATCGCACCCTACATTGGGGAAGGAGATTGGGGAATTTTGAAAAAAAAAAAGGGAAAAGCAAAAATGCTAGAAAAAGAGGAAAGGGAACCGCAAATTGGGAAAATTTGATTCCACTTGGGGTCCAATTTTGAAAAAGAAGAAAGAAAAGGAAGAGATTTGTCCGCACGGACCGACTTATGTTTCATAGATATGAATGAGCAAGAGTCTTCCTCAATCAATTAGAAAAACAATGTAGCCAAGTTGACATGACCGACGCTGTAGCAGATTTTCTGTTATGGACCTTCCAAACACATTTCTAACCCCAGATGTTGTTCATGGTATTATAGATAACGAAAACAAGCAAGGTTAACCGAGTCACAGCTTCAGCAAAACAAAGGAAAAGAATCTGACATGTATGAACTGCTGCAACAAGTCGAAAGATTCAATCTTGTTGCAGCAAACTCTTAATCTAAGGACCTAAAAACGAAAGTCCATACTCACGGAAGGAACTTCAACATCAGCCATCAAGAATACCACATAAACTTGTGATTCTCATAGTTTAGAAGCTGTCTATAAGAAAAAGCAAAACTTACAGTATCCTCCTTGGTAACGGACGACAGCAAGCAGCAGCGGGGGGTTGATTCCAGTTGGTAGCGGCCGCCTCAGATGACACCAGATCCTTCCCTTCTCAACTGCACTCCTAGTTCGTCCTTGTTCCTGCCTTCCTTCTCTCAATCTCACTTCCCTCTCAGCCAGAAAGCCCTTTCCTTAACCGCCGTTTCCTTTTCTTTCTGCCCGCTCCTCTTTTTTCTTCTCCTCAACCCAGCCGTCCGAAGCTTTCTTCCCGGGCTCCCTTTTTTTCCTAGCCCTCAGTCTTTTCTTGCTTTTCTAAACCTCCGCCACCCAGATTCTATGCTCTCTCTCTCTCGGCCCTTTCTCTCTAGCTATTTGAGTCGTCACCCAAAAACTCCTCCCCTTTCGGCTGATGCCTTCTCTTACCTTTTATACCAACTTCCCAATCTCCTAAACCCTCACCCCAATGGTGAGGATGAAGGGCTTGTCCTTCCCTTGCCATCCAGCCATCCGTGGCTGTCCTCTGTGATTGGCTTTGCACGCTGCAAAAAATTGCAGCATGCATGCTGTGGTATTTATTTTATTTTTTTTTGAAACTAATTAATTAAAAAAATGATAATAACAAAAACAATAATAATAATAATAACAAAAACAACTTAATTAACATTGGATAAAATAAACTAGAAACAACAAAGAATGCAACTTTCCATCTTTCCTTTTTTTTCATTTTTTTTCATTTTTTCTCTTTTTTTCATTTTTCTCATTTTGCATCATTTTCCACTTTTTCCTTTTTTTCCTAAAATGTCTAAAAATGAGATTAGTAAAACCAAACTAAAATAAACATCAATAAAACTAATAATGAAAAATAAAGTCAAAAATTTGGTGTCTACAGTTTGCCCCTCTTTGTCTGAGTTTTAGAAAAACTTGAGACAAAGAAGTAGACACCAAATACTTACCTGCGTTATTCGGCTGCGAATTGCTCAAATGATGGGGACTGACCCCTGACAGGAAATTCTAAAATCGGGACTGACCCGAGATAGAAATTTAAACGGGACTGACCCGAACAGAAATTAAACGGGACTGACCCGAACAAAAATTTAAACGGGACTGACCCGAGTAGGAATTAAACGGGACTGACCCGAACAGGAATTTAAACGGGACTGACCCGAACAAGAATTTAAACGGGACTGACCCGAACAGAAATTAAACGGGACTGACCCGAACAGAAATTTAAATGGGACTGACCCGAACCGAACAGGAATTAAACGGGACTGACCCGAACAGAAATTAAAATGGGACTGACCCGAACAGAAATTTAAACGGGACTGACCCGAACAAGAATTTAAACGGGACTGACCCGAACAAGAATTTAAACGGGACTGACCCGAACAGAATTTAAAATCAGATGAATTGAAGTGAGATGGAGTGTTGGTGAGATTGACCCATGTTTATTGGGGATGCAAATGAAAGAAGTGAATGAAGTGTTAATATGACTGACCCATGTTTGTTAGTGATGCAAATGAAATGCTCACTAGTGGGACTGACCCACGGCTAGTGGCGATGAGAATGAAAGGCTCACCAGTGGGACAAACCCAACGGCTGGTGGCAAATGCAATTAAAAGGCACACTAGTGGGACAAACCCAACGGCTAGCGGCGATGAAAATGAAAGGCTCACCAGTGGGACAAACCCAACGGCTGGTGGCAATGAAAATGAAAAGCTCACTGGCGGGACAAACCACACGCTCCAGTGGCTATGAAAATGAAATGTCTTGACAATCAATCGGATAGTGGGATCAAACCCGACCCTGCCATGATGAATTTGATTTGATTTTTGATGATTTTTTGATTTTTTTTGATTTTTTGATTTTTTTTATTTTTTTGATTTTTTTGTTTTTTGATTTTTTGTTTTTTTTTTATTTTTTTTTATTTTTTTGATTTTTTTTGTTTTTTTTTCTTTTTAATTTTTTTCTGATCTTTTGAGAGAATCTTTTCAAAATTTGCCCCAGTATAATGAATTGGTCAGTGGGATTAAACCCAAGCCTGCCTCAGATACACAGAATCCAAGCCCAATCGGGATGTTGGCGGCATAAAGTCCAGCCCCAACGGGATCTTTGAGATGTTGGCGACATGAGATCCATGCCCAACTTGATATTTGGAATGTTGGCGGCACGAAATCCAGGTCCAACGTGCTTTTTGTGAAGTTGGCGGCACGAAATCCAGGCCCAACGTGATAAAGTGATGAGATGTTGGCGGCACAAAATCCAGGCCCAACGAGATGTGATGTTTGAGATGTTGGCGACACAAAATCCAGGCCCAACGAGATGTAATGTTGGCGGCACGAAGTTCAGGCCCAACGAGATTTTTGAAATGTTGGCGACATGAGATCCATGCCCAACTTGATATTTGGAATGTTGGCGGCACAACGTCCAGGCCCAACGTACTTTTTGTGAAGTTGGCGGCACGAAATCCAGGCCCAACGAGATGTGATGAGATGTTGGCGGCACAAAATCCAGACCCAACGAGATGTGATGTTGGCGGCACGAAGTCCAGGCCCAACGAGATTTTTGAAATGTTGGAGACATGAGATCCATGCCCAACTTGATATTTGGAATGTTGGCGGCACAACGTCCAGGCCCAACGTGCTTTTTGTGAAGTTGGCGGCACGAAGTCCAGGCCCAACGTGCTTTTTGTGAAGTTGGCGGCA
Organism: Coffea canephora; assembly: GCA_036785865.1. Classification (NCBI taxonomy): domain Eukaryota; kingdom Viridiplantae; phylum Streptophyta; class Magnoliopsida; order Gentianales; family Rubiaceae; genus Coffea; species Coffea canephora. The sequence continues at coordinate 29,400,199 of CM071922.1, forward strand.
CGAAATCCAGGCCCAACGTGATAAAGTGATGAGATGTTGGCGGCACAAAATCCAGGCCCAACGAGATGTGATGTTTGAGATGTTGGCGGCACAAAATCCAGGCCCAACGAGACTTTTGAAATGTTGGCGGCACGAAACTCAGGCCCAACTTGATGTTTGGAATGTTGAGAGAAGGGGGGAACAGAATGATGCGCGGCGTGCATTGAAGCTTCGCCCACAAGAAATCAAATTTGATTTTTCAAGAAACAAGAATTTGAACTTGATTTTTGACTTTTTGATTTGATTTTTGGTTTTTTTTTTTCAAAAATTTTTCAAAAATAATTTGCCCCAAGTGTAGGGCCCTTTTCCCTTCTTTCTTCTCTTTCTTCGGCATTGGCTTCCCACATTACCAGATGCTTTTTCGTCATTTTGAACCATGAATACCTGTACAAGGGGTTCATTAAAGTATGACCTGCATTCAAATTTCTTATTTGGAAAGAACAGCGTGATTGGTTTGACATCCTCAAATGTATTACAAAAATTTTTGCCCCAGTATGGGCTTATTTCATGAAATCTCACAAATAAAATATTTGCCCTAGTGTGGGCTCCCTTGATTGCAAAAATTTGTTCAGATGATTTCCCATTTATTTGAACAAAGAAAAACCGCACTTTCTAACATTTAGAAAAGAAGCACATATACAATGTGAAGAAATCTTAAACGTCAAGTGTGAACTGATGCAGAAATTTCATGATGAATTCCTCGAAGTAACACCAAATTCAAGAAGATTTCTTCCTCACTTTTAGCATTGGTGTTTTGGGTAATGTGTCACCATTTCTGGTTGGCTCATCTTTTCAGGACCAATCAAGTGACTTTATTTTTGAAATGGCTAAGGAAATGGGAGGTCAGAATCTGTCTCATTTCTCTTTTTTTTTTTTTTTTTTTTTTTTGTGTCCCAATTGTATCTAATCCATTCAATGTCACATCTTAGTGAAAGCAAATAGTTTGTCCATTCTTATTTTCAAGAAAACTTAGTCAACATACAAGCTTTCTAGGCTTGTAACGTATGGACAGAAGTGATAGCTAAACATGTGGAAACGGGTTATACCCTTATGATCACAAATGATTTGATGAATTTCTTATGAGCATGATTCTCACTTTGGATTGTCATGAAGGAATAAGTCAACGATGGACTTTGTTAGCTTGTAATGTGGCTTGAAAACGATAGCTAAAGAATAAAACTTTCAAGGACATAGCACCGAAGATCGCATTTTCCCAAAATTGACCCTATTTTGAACTCGAAGATTCTGAACTTTGTTTGATCACTCAATAGGGACTTCACCATCGAATCCTTTGTATTTAATTTTTCCTTTTTGCTTTTCCGTTTTCTTTTCTTTGATCTGGTTGGTTTTTCATTGTGAATAGCGTCAACCTCATACTCAAGCAATTCAGAAATACAGCTAAAATTTTCCGGCATAAAAAATTTTCTTAACAGGGCCCTTGCAAAGAACAGAAGTCAGGACTTTCGGCTTTTGTAATGGGGTCTGGTGGGGTGCTTAGAAAAGTTAAGGCTTGAAGGCAGATTTCCAAAAGTGGTTTGAAGAATCTGAGATCGCATTGTTGTGCCAACCCTATTTTAGGGTTAAATCAAAATTTGCCAGAACTTGTGCTCAATTGAGGCTTTTTCCCTTTCATTTTCTTTCGATTTTTCGGCCTTCTGCCATTTTTTGAACTTTCACAAAATTTGCCCCAGTTTATTTTTAAACTGAGGTTCTTTTTCCTTCTTTTGTCTTTTGATTTTGTGACTTTTCACTTTTTCACTTCTTGAAATTTTCCTTCTCAACTCAAACTTGCCCCAGTGTGGAGTTTGCGATTCTCAGGGGTTGCCAAATGAAGTATTGTATTCTGAAGGCTCAAAAGGGATAACTAGGGATAGAATGTTTGATTGGAAAAGAAGAGGGCCTAACCTTTGTTCCGTTCGTTGCAATAACTCTGAAAAGAAACTTTCATTAATGCGAAATTTCTTGCATGTATCTGAATTAATTGATTGAGGAAGACTCTTGCTCATTCATATCTATGAAACATAAGTCGGTCCGTGCGGACAAATCTCTTCCTTTTCTTTCTTCTTTTTCAAAATTGGACCCCAAGTGGAATCAAATTTTCCCAATTTGCGGTTCCCTTTCCTCTTTTTCTAGCATTTTTGCTTTTCCCTTTTTTTTTTTTCAAAATTCCCCAATCTCCTTCCCCAATGTGGGGTGCGATCATATGTGCACTTGAAAAGAACCACCAATTTTTTTAGCTCAAATGAGGATGCAAGGGATGATCAGTGTTTAGATTGTAGAAATGACGGCCAAAGTATCATTCTTATACCTCATGACAACCGAAGTAGCGAAATGGTCATTGAAAATCCATTCCCCTTTTTGATATTTGAAAATTTTCCAATAGGGTAGTGATCATTAGGGCTCTTATTTGAAACGAAATTATTCTTTCAAAGGCTCAAATGAGAGAGCAAATGATAAAATGTGTATAGGTAGAGAAATGAATGCTCAAAGTATCATTCCAAATTTTCAAAACAAACAAGAGTAATGCACATTTTTTTTTTTTTGCTTTCACTTAGATGTGAGTTGAATATAATTAGACACAGTGGACCTTTCTCAAGCAAAGATTGCCCCAACTTGCAATATATCAATCAATGTGATTGATTTTATTCTGGGCTAATAGAAGTGGGCAAAGATATGAATTGTACAGTGAAGGAGAAAAGGTATCTCATTGGGCCTTTTGAGTGACCTCTTTTAATTTTTGAACACTCTTATTGTGTAGCTCGGATCACCAATCGAGTGTACACTTGTGAATTTTCAGGCTGGAGGTTGAAAAAATCTCAATTTAGTTTTATTTCTCAAAATTCATCATGAAACCTCCAATGAGTAAGAATAAAGAATGAAATGTACATGAATATACACAAAACAATAATTGTCCAAAAATTTTATTGCTGAAAAACAATTTGAAACAAAATTTCTCGGTCAATTATGATACAAATGAGAAAAGAGAAACTTGTAAAGGACTCCACATATACACTTTTCATCCCCTTTTCTTTTGGAATAAAATGTATTAACAAAACAGAATTTCCTTTTGGAAAATAATTACAAAATCTCTCAGAAGCTTTAGCATAGAGCTTCTAGATAGATCATTTATGTTTTCATTGTAGGATCTGCTCAAGAATCAAATAACACTTGTAATCTTCAAACTTTATTGTATTAAAATTATCATCAGATATAGAAGAATATTTTCGTCTTATTGAAACATTTTTATGAATGCAGGGGAGGGGGAAAACAAAAGAAAAAAACCCAGAGTTAGTAGGCAAAACTGCAAAATCGGTATGCATGTCCTATGGGGGAACCCTTTTATGCCAAGGGTAGGCCTAACATGAAAATGCAATCCTCTGAGGTAGGCACCATACCATACCTGATGGATCTGATCAACTCATTGAGTGAAAAAATAATTTGAAAAATTTGGCCCATTGGAAAGAGAAGAGACGTTGGTCAAAATGAGGGCCTCGTCCGAAGGGATTGATCACTTTTGATCGATACAAGATTTTGCAAAAAACACACGGGTTTGACCTTAACGAACTTACTATCGAATCTGACAAGATTTTCTCAGTGAATCACGGGTCAAAACCCTAATTGATCCAATGATTGGATGTAATGGACAGTTTTCTTCAAAATCGACTAGATTTCCCAATTTGAAATTGACATTGAAACCCTAATTGGTCCAAATGGGTTGAATGAAATTGATAATTTAGAATCGACCGCATTACCCTAAAAAGGGAAACGGGTCAAATGAATTTAGTAAAATTTAAAAATTTAAAAACTTACTCAAAATTGACCGAATCATCCCTAAAAAGGAACTTGCTCGAATGAAATTGAAAATTTTATTCAAAAATGGATCGGATCATCCTAAAAAGGAACTTGATCAAATGAATTGAATGAAATCGAGAATTTATTCAAAATTGACCAGATCGCCCTAAAAGGGTAAATTGGTCAAATGAATGAAATTGAATTAGTGATTTATTCAAAAATCGGCCGAATGACCCTAAAAAGGGTAATTTGGTCAAATGAATTGACGATTTATTCAAAATCGACCAGGTGACCCTAAAAAGGGTAAATTGGTCAAATGAATTGACGATTTATTCAAAATCGACCGGATGACCCTAAAAAGGGTAAATTGGTCAAATGACCCTAAAAAAGGGTAAATTGGTCAAATGATGGTTTATTCAAAATTGATTATGAATTGACAAAATGGATCGATTGAATCGGCCGGCCATTGGTGGTTTCAGAAAACTAGTCTATGAGCCTTCTAAAATCACGATTTGACCTCAATTTATTTATCGTCTCAATAGGAGGAATCAAATCTGAATCAAATTTGAATCACGATTTGGCCTTAATTTGAATCAAATTAATTTGAATCAAATCATTTTAACCAATGTTGATCAAAGGGTCCTTGACCCAAGGTTGAAGTTGTTGCACACCCGTATCCGCATCATTCCCTCTCTCCTCGAAAGGATTCATCCTCGAATCTTCAAAGTTTGGAAGTCCCAATTTGTAGGCATTGTCATTTATCCTCTCTAGGACAAGAAAAGGTCCATCCCTTCTTGGATGTAACTTGGTCCGTCGAGATGCTGGAAACCTTTCCTTTCTCATGTGCACCCAAACCCAATCACCAGGTTCGAATACAACATGTTTTCTACCCTTATTCGTATGTTGTGCATATTGCGCATTTTTCTTCTCAATTTGAGCTCGAATTCTTTCATGCAAGGTCCGAACAGCCTCTGCCTTTTTGACACCATCTGTGTTTAAACACTCACCAACAGGAATAGGTGACAAATCTAGAGGAGTTAGCAGCTGAATCTCATAAACAATTTCAAAAGGAGAATGATTAGTAGTGGAATGAGTGGTTCAGTTATATGCAAACTCAGCAATAGGTAAATATTCTTCCTACTTCTTCAAATTCTTTTGAACAATGACTTAAAGTAAAGCACCAAGGGTTCAATTGGTTACCTCAGTTCGACCATCCGTTTGAGGATGACTAGAAATAGAAAATAGCAACTTAGTTCCCAACTTTTCCCAAAGTGATTTCCAGAAATAGCTTAAGAATTTCACATCCCGATCACTTACAGTAGTATGCGGTACCCCATGCAATCTAACCACGTCCTTGAAGAACAATCAGCAACATGGCGCGCATCATTTGTTTTCCTACAAGGGATTAAGTGAGCTATTTTAGAAAAATCTATCCACTACAACAAAGATACTATCCATACTTCTAGAAGATCTTGGTAAACCAAACACAAAATCCATGGATAAGTCTGTCCAAGGGGCATGAGGTACGGGTAGAGGAGTATACAATCCATGAGGGTTACTCCTTGACTTTGCCTACTTACACTTTAAAAACTTGTCACAAATGTTAGCAATGTCACGCCTCATTTTAGGCCAATAGAAGTGTTCATGTAAAATGTCAAGAGTTTTATCAATATCGAAATGTCCCATCAACCTTCCGCCATGGGCTTCTCTAGCAAGTAATTCCCTAAGTGGACAGTTGGGAATACATAGGCGATCTTCTTTGAACAAGAAGCCTTCATGCCTATAGAACTTTTGAAATGCAGTATGTTCACAAGCTTGAAACACATTAGAAAAATCGTCATCATGTGCATACAAGTCTTTAATGTGCTCAAAACCAAGTAACTTAGTGCTCATGTTAGTAATCAAAATATATCTCTTAGACAATGCATCCGCAATGACATTATCTTTCCCCTTCTTATACTTAATGATATATGGAAAGGAATCAATAAATACAATCCATTTCGTATGTCTTTTATGCAACTTACCCTGACCCTTAAGGAATTTAATTGATTCATGATCAGTATGTATCACAAATTCCTTAGGCATAAGATAATGCTGCCACACTTCAAGAGCACGCACAACAGCGTACAATTCTTTATCATAAGTAGGGTAATTAAGAGCTCCCCCACTCAATTTCTCACTGAAATATGCCAAGGGTCTATTATTTTGATGTAAGACAGCCCCTATGCCGATTCCACTAGCATCACATTCAACTTCAAATATCAAATCAAAATTAGGCAAAGCAAGAATAGGTGCTGAAGTTAACAAATGCTTAAGCTTATGAAATGACTCTTCTTGCTCTTTTCCCCATTGAAATCTCACATTCTTTTTAATTATCTCATTCAAAGGTGCTGCAATAGTACTAAAGTCTTTAACAAATCTCCTATAGAAACTTGCAAGACCATGAAAAGAACTTACCTAAGATACATTGGTTGGAGTCGGCCACTCCAAGATGGCCTTTACTTTGGCGGGATCAACACTTATGCCATTTGCACCAACAATATATCCAAGAAAGTTAACTTCAGGAGTACAAAAGACACATTTTTTCATGTTAGCAAATAGCCTATTTTCATGCAAGACACTTAAAACAAGTCGCAAATGCTCATCTAAAGACTTGCTAAAAATCAATATATCATCAAAATAAATGACAACAAACTTCCCAAGAAAATGTCTTAAAACATGGTTCATTAATCTAATGAAAGTACTTGGAGCGTTTGTTAAGCCAAAAGGCATTACAAGCCACTCATAAAGACCATACTTTGTTTTAAAAGCAGTTTTCCATTCGTCTCCTTCCTTTATCCTTATTTGATGATAACTAGATCTTAAATCAATTTTAGTGAAAATGATTGCTCCATGCAATTCTTCTAACATATCATCTAACCTAGGAATAAGATGACGATACTTAACAGTAATTTTATTAATTGCACGACAATCTATACACATTCTCCAAGTCCCTTCTTTCTTAGGCACTAGAATAACTAGAACTGCACAAGAACTAAGAGATTCACGAACCTGTTCTTTTTCAAGGGGGGAATCGACTTACCTTTGAATTTCCTTTGTTTCCTCCGGATTTGCTCTATAGGTTGGTCGATTTGGTAGAATTGCTCCAGGAACAAAGTCAATTTGATGTTCAATGCCTCGAATTAGAGGTAATCCTTTCGGTAGTTCCTCTGGAAACACATCCTTGAATTCCTGCAAAAGAGAGTAGATTGCACTAGGAAGAGAATCGGTTAGGCCTAGTGTGTAAAAAGAAGAATAACCAGCTTCCCTGTACAGAAGTACTATGAGAGACTTTGTGCATTCAAAGCCCTATCTACCTTACACACACTTGCATAGAAGCTCTTTTTTTTCACTTTCAATCTCTCTGCCTCACTGAATTTTTTTCCACTCGAATTTTCTTTTTCACTCAACTCGGCCTCTACTTTCTTTTTCCCCTCATTCTCTCTCACATTCGACTTTTCCTTTGCCTCTCTCGGTTGCTTTTTCTCTCTCTCTTTTCTTAAATGCAATTGTTCTTCATATACTTGTGTAGGTGTCAAGGGTGAAAGAGTGATTTTGAGGTTGTCCATAATGAACCTATACTTATTGGTGAGTCCAATATGATCATCCTGTCTATCATACTCCCAAGGACGCCCCAACAAGATATGACTAGCATGCATAGGAATTACATCATATAAAACTTGATCCTTGTATCGACCAATAGAAAAAGTAATTAAACCCTGTTTGGTCACCTTGACTTCTCCCCCATCATTTAACCAAGACAATCTATATGGTTTAGGGTGGTAAGTCCAAGGAATGTGTTTTTGCTCAACAAAATCAGCGGCTACACAATTAGTACAAGAGCCATTATCAATGATCATAAGACATACCTCATCTCTAATTTTGCATCTCGTATGAAAGATATTGGTTCGTTGGAGATCATCTTCTTGAGCTTGTGTATTGAGCACTCTCATGGTCACCATAGTTCGAGTTACGGGGTTCTCTTCTATCTCAACCATGTCATCATCCTTCCCTTCTTCTTCCAGTGGTGGCATGTCCGCATATTCTTCCTCTCCTTCGCTTTGCCACACTCCCTCTTTATTCATGTACATGATGCTTCGGTTAGGGCATTGAACCATGAGGTGGCCAATTCCCTTGCATTTGAAGCATGCCTTTGGCTGATTGGTAGATGTATTTGCCCCTGGAAGAGTCGGCCGTGGGGTTGGTTTCGAAGAAGTTGCACTCGGAGGGGACGGTTGTTCTATCTGCTTGTTTTTCCTCTCTCGATTACCTTGCCTTGGCCAAACATTGGATGTTGGCAATTGATTCCTTCTCCAAGGAGTGAAAGAGGATGTAGTGGTTCGGCCACTAGGTGTCTTTAGAGGTAAGGCTTGCTTTTCCACCTTCTCTGCATAAGACACCATTTGTTGAAGCTCAAAGTGGTCTTGAAGCTCAACCTTCTTTCTAATTTCAGGATTTAATCCATTAAGGAACCTCGCCATGGTTGCTTCCGGATCCTCTTGTACATTGGCCCTAAGAGTCAATTAGCTATTCAAATAATCAAGGGTCGTTTGCCCTTTGAAGTTTGTAAAAAGTACCTTTTAAGGAACCGAAGAGTCAAGTTGTCTTTTGGAGTTCGAAAGGGTTGTTTGTCCCTCCAACTACTCGAAGAGTCATTTTGTAATCTATAAAATGATGAGCCTTGTCAGTTGGAAGGATCATCGAGTCTTGTATCAGAAATCTTTCAATAAACTTTTGAGTGTTTTCCAATATGATCGGCTAAAACTTTTAGTTTTCTTCCCTGGGAAGGCCTAGATCCTCATAGCTGCATGGTGCTTAGAATGTCATAACTTTGTTATAAACTGCTCTTGTGATAACAGTCCCTTGAACATTTGAAGGCCCAAAGAGGAGAGAGGCCGTTGTCGTAGACACCAAAATTTTAGTGTAATTTGCATTTACTATTTTGTCTTAATTTTTATTTGTCGTGTTAAGTTTTATTCACTATTTAGTTTTTAGTTTTTTAGTTTTTATTTTATTATTTTTATTTGTAAGTTTTTAGCATAGAATTTCTCGAAAAAGAAAAAAGAGAAAAAGAAAAAGAAAAAAGGAAAAGCATTCAAAAAATATGATTTAGTTTTTTTTTAAATTCAATGTTTTCTTAAAAAAGAGAAAAATGATGAAAATGAAAAATAATTTAAATTGTTGTTAAATGATTTACTTAAATTGTTGTTTTGTTACTTATTTTTATTATTATCAATTTTGTTGAATTATTTAAAAAAAAAAGAGGTGAAATAGAGCCGCATGCAGCGGCGTGGAAACCACACCATCGGATGGCTTGGGGTTGGAGAGAAATCTCCTATTCCATCCTCACCCTTGAGGTGAGGGTTTGTCTGGTATAAATACAAGGAGAACAGCAGCCGCAAGAGGGGGAGAAAGGTGACGGCTGAGATATTGGAGAGAGGAAAAACGCAGAAAAACTTGCAAGTAGGATTCCAGGGAACAACGGCTGAGAGGTTTTGGAGGGCAAAAAGAAAGAAACAGAAAGCTAAGGTTTCTTGATGGCTGAGAGAGTAAAAGGGAGAGCTTTGAGAGTTTGGGAGAGACCGACCAGAAGAGGAAGTCACGGCCAGGAGGGAGACCGAGAGAAGCCTAGGTAGCTACTTCATTAGAATCTGCATCGCATCCAAACTGAAGCTGTAAATCCAAAGGTGGTGAACAGGTAGCCTTCGACCCTTTCTCTTGTCTATTTTTCATTTTGTGACGCCCCGAAAAGTATGAGTGTGAGAACCCGTAAAAACCCTAATCTTTTCCGAGGGTTTTATTTCCTTTAATAGCATGTTTTCTGCATTTCCTGGCTTTAGAAATTTTCCTGAGGAATTTTTATGAGTAATTATAGTTTTTAGATAATTTTTCTAGCCTGGGTGAGTTTTTAGAAAATTAAGGATAAATAATGGACGTGGGACCCACTAGTGCGAAAAGTTCGGAAAAATTCGGCCAATAAGGTTAAGTTTCGGATACTGTGTAAAATTTATCGGGTGTTAAGAGATAAGTAGAGTGTGTGAAATGATTGATGTGAGAGAGAAAAAGAAGTGATAAGATTGCATTAATGGAGTGACAAGTGTCACACAACCATTGGTTGGACTTTGTTGGGAACTATTCACACTTTTGACTTTTGACCAAATTGAGTAAATATCTTGAAAATTGCTCAAAAATCACCATTTTCTTCTCCTCCATGGCCGGTTCTTCCTTGAGCAAAGAAGAAAGAAATTCTTCAACTTTCTAGCTTCCATCTCACTCAATCTTCCAAAACCAACCACCTAAATTAGATTCTACTCCATAAAATCTATCCATTGGGTGCTAGTGAGTGGTCTAGTGAAGTTTGCTTGAAGAGCTAAGGCGTCCAACATCTCTACCTCTCTTGTTACTAGGTGAGTGGTGTGTGTATCTTCCTCCTTCACATAATAAAGCTTAGGTTATGCTTAATAGTGGCTAAAGTGATGAAATTTGGGATTTATTTCTTGATTTGAAGTGATTTGGTGAAATTTTTATTTTTTTGAGGAATTTTCTGGTTTAATGTGATCATGGTGTTGTGGTTGTTTATGATGGTTGATAATGAGGGGTAATGACTCTAGTAGGTGTGTTTGATAAGAATTTGCAATCAATTTTGGGTTTGGAATGAATTGAGAAAAGTTAGGGTTTGATAACCCCTAATTCTGTCTGGTTTTGGATCATAGGGATAGAGGCCGAATTGGACTTTACTCAAAACATAAAAGTTGTAGGTATTGATGTGTTTGAGGTGCCTCCAAAATTTCAGGTCATTTGGATTAGTGTAGAGTGAGATATGGCGTTTTTACTGTTGCTGTTCTGGGTTGATCAGAATGCGAAAACTGCACTAGTAATTGGCCATTTTGACTGGAATTGGTTTGGATTTGGATGTTGGTGTCTTCTGATGAAATGTATCTAGATGTCTTAGCTACCATATGCCTTTGGAATCAATGCATTTGGACCTGTACAGACCGAGTTATACCAATTACAGCATAGTGGGATTTGTACACCTGTTTTGGTGATTCTGGTTTGGTATTCTGCATTTTTGACCTAGTTGTGTTAGGATTTGGACTGAGTGGCCTTCTACATTGTTGTAGCCCTGGTTCTTAGCTTCGAAACGGAGGGTCTTCCACCTTCATCCGACAATCGTAGCGCCTTTGGTACCATTACCGCAAAATGACGTCAAAACTGTTTTTCTGGTTTTGAGCTTAAGTTTCATTTCCGGATTTTTTTTCCCTAGCTTGACTTGCATTAGTACTACTTGGAGCTTGCTGAATGGCTATTGGATGAACTTGTTGTTGTGTGTGTACCTTTGGGACTGGCTGAGGAAATAATGAAGCCATGATGGCTGGAAAAGTTAGCAAATTCAGGGGAAGTGCTGTCCGAACTTTTAAAGGACTAGTTTGCATTGAGTTTGTGATCTAAGACTTGGATTTGAGCAAGGCAATGATACATGATGGATGGTTTCTGAGCCGTGGAGGTGAGTGACCCCAAACTATTGTTAAAGCTTCTTATGAACCGTTTCTTGCACTATTTACTTGATTGCATATCATGAGTGCTTGCATGTGGCCCATGACATGTTTTGGCTTAAATGAGTGCTTGGAATTCGTGTGCTGAACACCAACGTCTCCACCTCTGTGTACTGTTCATCTGGAGCAAATGGCTCCCCCACTGACTGTTTACTGTTTAATGTTTGTTTGGAGCGTTGGGTGCTTAAGTACAACGATTTCGCTGGCTCACGAGAGCAATAAAAGTACCTTTGATCTTGAAATCATGACATCACTGAAATGAACGACTGTGAAACTGAATTGATTACTGATTTTAATGGTTACTCGCTGAGCTTCTAGCTCACCCCAAAAATGTTTTATTTCCCCCCCCACAGGGCTCAAGGCGAAGAAAAGCTTGGAGTGCTTATTCACGTGACTGGATGGCTTATATCGTGTACAGTTTAAGTTTGGATCTATTTTATGTACGAGTTGGTCTTGTATAAATATTTGAAATTGATATGGATGTAAGTATACGTTCCACGAGTGGAATCAGTTTCCGCTGCATTTGTGATATGTAATCATTGGAGAATTTGATGTAATTTTGAGATTTATATTTTAATCTGTTTGAGGAATGTAGTGAACGACTGAGTCCCGGCGAGAGCTGGGCAGGCGGCCCGCCGAACCCTGGGGTATGCCCTAGGGGGAGGTGGGGCCGTCACAGTTGGTATCAGAGCTTAGGCTTCAGATCTCTGTAGTGTATCCTAGGCTTGAAGTTTAGGATGCCGGACAGTGGGCTTGGTTTGAAATATTAGTGATTCTTGCGGGATGGCTTGACTTGATTTGTACAAGAGGGAATGTTGAGGACGACATTCTTTTAAGGAGGGGAGATTGTGACGCCCCGAAAAGTATGAGTGTGAGAACCCGTAAAAACCCTAATCTTTTCCGAGGGTTTTATTTCCTTTAATAGCATGTTTTCTGCATTTCCTGGCTTAGGAAATTTTCCTGAGGAATTTTTATGAGTAATTATAGTTTTTAGATAATTTTTCTAGCCTGGGTGAGTTTTTAGAAAATTAAGGATAAATAATGGACGTGGGACCCACTAGTGCGAAAAGTTCGGAAAAATTCGGCCAATAAGGTTAAGTTTCGGATACTGTGTAAAATTTATCGGGTGTTAAGAGATAAGTAGAGTGTGTGAAATGATTGATGTGAGAGAGAAAAAGAAGTGATAAGATTGCATTAATGGAGTGACAAGTGTCACACAACCATTGGTTGGACTTTGTTGGGAACTATTCACACTTTTGACTTTTGACCAAATTGAGTAAATATCTTGAAAATTGCTCAAAAATCACCATTTTCTTCTCCTCCATGGCCGGTTCTTCCTTGAGCAAAGAAGAAAGAAATTCTTCAACTTTCTAGCTTCCATCTCACTCAATCTTCCAAAACCAACCACCTAAATTAGATTCTACTCCATAAAATCTATCCATTGGGTGCTAGTGAGTGGTCTAGTGAAGTTTGCTTGAAGAGCTAAGGCGTCCAACATCTCTACCTCTCTTGTTACTAGGTGAGTGGTGTGTGTATCTTCCTCCTTCACATAATAAAGCTTAGGTTATGCTTAATAGTGGCTAAAGTGATGAAATTTGGGATTTATTTCTTGATTTGAAGTGATTTGGTGAAGTTTTTATTTTTTTGAGGAATTTTCTGGTTTAATGTGATCATGGTGTTGTGGTTGTTTATGATGGTTGATAATGAGGGGTAATGACTCTAGTAGGTGTGTTTGATAAGAATTTGCAATCAATTTTGGGTTTGGAATGAATTGAGAAAAGTTAGGGTTTGATAACCCCTAATTCTGTCTGGTTTTGGATCATAGGGATAGAGGCCGAATTGGACTTTACTCAAAACATGAAAGTTGTAGGTATTGATGTGTTTGAGGTGCCTCCAAAATTTCAGGTCATTTGGATTAGTGTAGAGTGAGATATGGCGTTTTTACTGTTGCTGTTCTGGGTTGATCAGAATGCGAAAACTGCACTAGTAATTGGCCATTTTGACTGGAATTGGTTTGGATTTGGATGTTGGTGTCTTCTGATGAAATGTATCTAGATGTCTTAGCTACCATATGCCTTTGGAATCAATGCATTTGGACCTGTACAGACCGAGTTATACCAATTACAGCATAGTGGGATTTGTACACCTGTTTTGGTGATTCTGGTTTGGTATTCTGCATTTTTGACCTAGTTGTGTTAGGATTTGGACTGAGTGGCCTTCTACATTGTTGTAGCCCTGGTTCTTAGCTTCGAAACGGAGGGTCTTCCACCTTCATCCGACAATCGTAGCGCCTTTGGTACCATTACCGCAAAATGACGTCAAAACTGTTTTTCTGGTTTTGAGCTTAAGTTTCATTTCCGGATTTTTTTTCCCTAGCTTGACTTGCATTAGTACTACTTGGAGCTTGCTGAATGGCTATTGGATGAACTTGTTGTTGTGTGTGTACCTTTGGGACTGGCTGAGGAAATAATGAAGCCATGATGGCTGGAAAAGTTAGCAAATTCAGGGGAAGTGCTGTCCGAACTTTTAAAGGACTAGTTTGCATTGAGTTTGTGATCTAAGACTTGGATTTGAGCAAGGCAATGATACATGATGGATGGTTTCTGAGCCGTGGAGGTGAGTGACCCCAAACTATTGTTAAAGCTTCTTATGAACCGTTTCTTGCACTATTTACTTGATTGCATATCATGAGTGCTTGCATGTGGCCCATGACATGTTTTGGCTTAAATGAGTGCTTGGAATTCGTGTGCTGAACACCAACGTCTCCACCTCTGTGTACTGTTCATCTGGAGCAAATGGCTCCCCCACTGACTGTTTACTGTTTAATGTTTGTTTGGAGCGTTGGGTGCTTAAGTACAACGATTTCGCTGGCTCACGAGAGCAATAAAAGTACCTTTGATCTTGAAATCATGACATCACTGAAATGAACGACTGTGAAACTGAATTGATTACTGATTTTAATGGTTACTCGCTGAGCTTCTAGCTCACCTCAAAAATGTTTTATTTCCCCCCCCACAGGGCTCAAGGCGAAGAAAAGCTTGGAGTGCTTATTCACGTGACTGGATGGCTTATATCGTGTACAGTTTAAGTTTGGATCTATTTTATGTACGAGTTGGTCTTGTATAAATATTTGAAATTGATATGGATGTAAGTATACGTTCCACGAGTGGAATCAGTTTCCGCTGCATTTGTGATATGTAATTATTGGAAAATTTGATGTAATTTGGAGATTTATATTGTAATCTGTTTGAGGAATGTAGTGAACGACTGAGTCCCGGCGAGAGCTGGGCAGGCGGCCCGCCGAACCCTGGGGTACGCCCTAGGGGGAGGTGGGGCCGTCACACATTTCATATGAAATCTGATTGCTGGACAGATGATGTTTCATGCGTTCCCTTTCATTGTACAGCCCAAAGCTGCTGTCTTTTGTTGTTACTTTGTTTTTCTTGTATCATGTGGTCTCTTGCTCACTTAAATATTGTGGGAACTGGCTTAGCGGGCCGAAAATTTCTGTTGTAGCAGTTTTCTTTTTCATTTTTTTTGGCTGTTGAATGGGAGTCTAGCTTAAAGTCCTGGCTTTTGTTTGTTGAGTGAAATACCATGAAGTCCTGTACTTTCGGTTACCGAAGTTCTCTTGGATGAGGAAAGAAAAGCTTCCGTTTTTTTTTTGTGTATTGCTGAGTCGGTTTTCATGAATAGGGCGCCTGAATTTTTGTTGTGCTTTTACGCCAAATTCTGGACAAAGCCTTCGCCTTCCTTTAGCTTATTCTGGTTCGGACTTCATTTGAAATGTCGGGTTCGATTGTAGTTTGAAAGGCATGTCATGTATGCATTCATTCCAAGCTGTTTTCATGTTGTCCAGTTTAGTATGGGTGAATTCGTTGGGTTTAGACCATTGCATTTGGATGAGCTTTAAGTTGTCTTTGTTTGCTTTAATCCTGCCCATACAATGCTTTATCATTTGATGTTTTTCAAAATAAAATTTGGAATTCTTGTTTGACATGAGGAAAGTTGCATTTCATGCTCCTGTTTTGCTGTTTCCTTTCCCGTAGCAGTCTACCAAGTGGGTCTCATCACATACGTGATGAGATATTCGGATAAGAGGTGTTGGGTTTGCATGTTTGGGGGGCTGAAATATTTGGATTAGGATCAAATGTTTGCGGGAAAATAAATTTCAGGTTGCCAAATTTTGTTTACATGAGTACTTGTCCAGAATTTTGCATCAGTTTTTTTTTTCCCTGTTTGAGTCCCTTCCCATGTCTTTGCTTGTTGGGATATCAAATTCATGTTTTGTTTGTTTAGTTCAAAGTTTGGATGTTGGATCAAGAAAACTGTGGTTAAGGCATATGTTTGAATATGAATCTGATCTTGGAAGGTGAAACTAAGAAAAGTTGCAGCAGTTTCGTTCTTCAAATGTTTGCATACTTGCCCATAATTTTGCATGGGATTTTTCTAAGTTTTCTGCCTGCTTGGATGATGGTAATGATGTAGTTTGCTGCTTAGTTTAAAGCTGTGTATTTGGATTTGAAATCTGTTTTTTTTTTTTGAAAACAAGCTGTGTGTTTGAGTTTTGTTTCGGTTGATGAAGCACAACAGAAATATTGTAGAAACAAGCTTCCTATGTGGGTTGCATGCTCTTGCATGAAAAATGTCCAAGGAAAATTGCCTTTTAACCCCCTCAAGTTTCCCCTTATGCCATTATGACCCAGAAAATTGGAAAAACTAATCAATTTGGTCCCTGTCATTTTGCAGCAATGCTACAAAGACCCAATTAGATTCTAATTTCTTGCAAATAGGTCTTAGAATAATTGCAATTTGATCCATTACCTGACCTTTTCTTGCTCTTGGATTTTCAAAATTCCTAAAATGTTTCAATTGGACTTGATTGATTGATTAAGGGTTGCTATTGGATCCTTAGTCAGTTTTGCTATTTTAGAAATTTGATCAATGACTCACTTTTGCTTAGAATTCATGCATTATTTGATCATTTCTAAGTTGCAAAGTGAGGAAGGATTCGATGTTTGATGGATTCCGATTGTTTTATTTACATTTTATCATTAAATTTGTGCATTAATCCTTTGCTTTGGATGGTTTTAGCCCAAGTTATCCCGTTCTTTGGTGACTTTAGCCCAATTTAAGTCTTGTCCACTTTATTAGCACCACAAAAGGGGGAGGTATAATTTCTTTTATCCTTTTTTTTGTCTCTCCTATGTGATCCAACGTGCTAAGTGAATTGCATGTCTACGTTGCTTTCCTTGCCTTTCCTTGATTCCCTTCGTTTATTTCATTTACTCTTGCTTTTTGTTAAGTTATTCTTTTATGGGGTATGTGTACACCTCTTGGCTTGTAATAGATAGGGCTTGGCGAGCATTCTTGTCCATTTTTCCCCTTCCCCTTTTGTTTTAGTTAGCAAATGTAATAAGTTCATTAGCTTGGTTATTCGCTTTTGTTGTTATGTGTTAATTTGCTTTATTAGGTTCTTGCATCTAGTCGAGCATGCTAAGTGTTATGTGTTATGTGTTTATAGATGATTGGCCTGTCTACTCGCTTTCCATAGCCATGGATGAATCTGATGAATGTACGTCACCATACTAGTCCAACGCTAGTTGTGGCCCGTTGCTCGTTTCCACTAGTCCAACGCTAGTAGGAATTCATAGAAAGGGCTAGTCCAATGCTAGACCCAATAGGCCGTTCCTTCTCGATAGAACGTACTTGCATGTTTTACTACATTCCATGCATTTTTCTTAGTTTTCTATCATTTGGCATGCTCCTCCAACCTTTCCCCCTCATTTTAGGTTTTGCATCCTCGTGCTAGGTATAGGGTACTTTTGCTTGAGGGTCCCCTTTCGATAAGGGAAACGAGCGAGTTTGGCTACAAAATAGCCTTAGCACGCTAGTTCTTCCTTCTAATCCAAGGGAAAATCAAAGTCGTAAAGTTAGGAGTCCTTCCCGTGCCCGACTTGATGCATTCCTTTAGGGTCATACACTTTCATTTTTATCATATCACCTCCTCACTCTTTTAACCACATTTTCTCAAATCCACACTTTCTCACCACCTTTTTCCTGTCCCTCACTTGTTTTTCTACCTCACAAATTGCACCCAATTGCACTTATATGTATCTACTATCATATTTTCATCCATTTGCACACAAGCAACTTTATTTTCCCAATTTGCACACATGCACTTGTCTTACATTCGCACACATGCACGTTTTCTTACATTTTCACACTTGCACTCATATTTGAGTCTTCATTTGCATCATTCGCGACCTCTATGAGGACTTTCCTTATTGGCCACCACAACTCATGTGGTTGGGACCAAAAAGCCTCGTAAGAGACATTTTAGATTTAGGATTGCATTTCTTTTTCATATCCATTAGTCATATCCAACATGCAACGCATATTTTGGATAGAAGAATTAGGAAACGTGGGGCTAAATCGCGCAACTAGCTTTGGCTAGGGTAAGGGAGTGCCTTAGGCTTTGCCTTTGCCTTCTCCCTTATCAAATGTGACCCCCGATCCCGTGCTTTGGTTACGTAGACCTAAAAGTTCTTAAAAAGGGGTTTGTTTACTTTGCTTTTCAAAAAAAAAAATTCATTTTTGGGTGACTTGGTACACCCTAACTCTATACCAAGTGGCGACTCCATTTTCCATGCAAAAAAACCCTTTTTGAACTCTGTTTGGCCAAATCGTCGCATTTTCAAGTCCCACGGCCTTTTATTTTCATTTTCACACACATTCACATACATATTCCACACACTACTTTCACACCATCTCAAAAAGCCGGGCGCGACAGTTGGCGACTCCACTGGGGACTTGCTAAGTGGGTCCAAGCATTTGATTTAGCCATTCGTTTCCTTTTTCTACCCTTTTTATGCATGACATGTGGATATTAGGGTTGCATCTTCCATTTTTAGGACCTTTCGTCTCACGTACGCATTAAACTACCCCCTCGTTCGCGAATGTATGATTGGTTGTTTTGAATGAATGCTTTGCTTGCTTATCTCGCGTTTTGCATTGCATTTGGGTGGGGGACATCACCTAGAGCCTCGCGTTGGTTCTTGATCCCTCCCCTCCAAAACGAGCACTAGCATACGAGCATACGTTTTTCTTCTTTCATCCCTCTTTTATTTTTTCTTTTAGTGGCTTGTCACGCCACTCCACCCTACTAGGATTAGGCGACCCACTTGGACATGTGATCACGACACGATGTGTGTGTAGCATGATCCAATAGGTCACTCAATCTTCCGCTTTAAGCTATGGGTTGATGGCCTTTAGCTTTTAGTCGAAGGTTGAGAATTTTGATATGTGACAGCCCCACCTTCCCCTAAGGCGAACCAAAGAGGTTAGCGGACTGCCTGCCCAGCTCTCGCCAGGACTAACGGTGCAGTTTAGAGCTATCTATTTCATTCCGGAACTTATAACCGCGCGTAAACAAGGCAAAAGGGTAAAATAACCCAAAATAAAAAAATGAAATTCGGAGTCGGTCATGAATAGTAACCGACCCGTCAGAACGCAACCAAATATTGAACAAACATTCACATCTTGAACTTTAGCAAATACAATCCAAAGTGATATACAAAAGTTGTCAAAAGTGAATATATACACGGTTTGCCAAATTGAAAGTGAAAACGGCCCTAAAGATACATTTAGGGTTTCACTTCATATACAATCAAAAAAATATATATCTAGTTCATTCGGCAACCATCTATCAAGATTCATTCCAAAAAGTGTCATATTCCTGTAAGGAAAACAAAAGGAATAGTGTGAGCTAATTGCCCAGTGAGATACTATCACTTACGCAACCAATTGCATATAAGCATCAAGCTTTCATTTTATATAGTAAAATAAGCAAAGGCACACATCAAATATGGTGATAAAAGGATACAGATGGCTCTCAAGAGCCCTTTTCCTCGTTTGCATTTCTTGATCGAACGTCATTGACTCTCCGTCAATGTTCAACAATAACCAACCATAAACTCCACTTTACTTCCATTCCTTCTACCTAACATTCCCCAACCGGGCCCGAAATCCAAACACTTGCATTGTGGTATTACTCGAGTAAACCGGAATCGAGAGTCTCTCATACTACAAGATTCCATATAACATTGCCCCAAGGCACATTAATTGGCACGACCAAGCCCTCGTCGGCTCGATTCAATCAATTACCAATGGGGTTGAGCTCATGGATAACAATTGTAGTCGTTGGAGACTCGTCCAAACGACACCAAGTCATGTATTTCATTTCATATAACATTCCAATAACTTTCCAATAACATGCGAAACAGTAAGTGAGAGTGATAAAGTACACTCTCACGTCAGTCAACTAACATTCAACATCTCAAGTTCAAATATCAAAGCCATATAATAGCACACAAGTGAGTAGTACACTCACCAAGCTCGCAAATGTGGTTTCATGCACTTCCGTCAAAGGAACGTTGTGCACCACGGTCACGTCCTAAAACATGCAAACAAATACAATGAGACTCGATCACGAGTCATAAACCAAGGCCAAACATGACCCCAATAGGGTTCCATAAGCATATACAAACATTAAAGGAAACCAGAAATTTTGGAAATATAACTAGCTTTGGCCCTGAAAAAATAGTTTTTGTCCTCATTTTGCGGTAATGGCACCAATTTCACTACGATTATCGGATGAGGGTGCAAGACCCACCATTTCGAAGCTAAAAGACAGGGCTACAACATCACAGAAGGTCACTCAACCTAGTTTTGAGTACAAACAGGTCAAAAATGCAAGATACTACATCAAAAACGTAAAACAGATTCACCAAAACGCATTCTAGCAGAAACATCATAACTCAGGCTCTACAAATCCAAATCCAGAAATTCCAAAACCAGCTAAAAGCTAAGAAACAGGGATAAATTTCATCAGAAGGCCTCAACAACCAATTCGGAAGCAATTTCAGCCAAAACAACCAATTACAGGCGCAATCCTTACATTCAGGTAAAACCAGAACAGCAATAGTAATTTCGACTTTTCTCATTCTACACTACTCCGATTGACCTGAAATTTTGTAGCCACCTCTAAAATGTCATTCCCTACAACTTTTATGTTTTAAGCTAAGGCCAATTCTGCCTCTATATAGGACCTAAAATTTCGGACAGAATGCCCCTCAAGAACCCTAGTTTTCTGAAATTTCTTCCAAACCAGAAATTGGTTGCAATTAATCACTTTTCCCACCTCCTTAAGTCGTTATATACCATTTCCAATCATCATAGCTAGCCACACAATCATGCTTATATTAAAACAGAAAAATCCCCAAAAATAATAAAACTTCATCATTTCAACCACAAATCAAGAATTAATCCATAAATTTGCATCTTATACTACCACTAAGCATAATTTAAGCATCAATTAAAGGAGGAGGGTGGTTCTTCACAACTTACCTTAAGAACAAGAGAGAGAGAGCTATTGACCACCTTAACTTTCCAAACAACTCCACAAAACAACTCACAACCACTACTTGAAGGTGTTTTATGGAGCAAAATCAAGGTTGGATGGTTGGTTTTGATGATTTGGAACAAGATTGAAGTGTTTTCTTCCTTGTGCTTGGAGTAAGAGAGAGAGAAAGAGAGCAAGAGAGGGCCGGCCACTTCTTGAGGATTTTTGAAGATTTTTGGGTCATTTTTGGTTATTTAAGTCAATGGTAAGAAAGTCTTAAGATAAGCCCAATCCAATGGTGACACTTGTCACCTCATTTAATGACTTGCCTAACTTTTTTTGTCTCTCATACACCTATCCACTTGGTACCTCTAAATATCTCACAACACCCGGTAAATTAATTCCAGTATCCAAAACTTAACCTACTTGGCCGAATTTTTCCGAACTTTTCGCCCTAGTGGATCCCACATCCAGTATACACTCTTAATTTCTCAAAACCTATTCGATACTAGAAAAATCATCTAAAAATTATATCTGCTCCTTAAAATTATCTAGAATTTTTCCTAAGCACGAAAATACAAAAAACAAGCCATGAAAATAATAAAACCTAGAAAATGCAAAAATACGGGTTCTCACACTCTCTCCCCCTTAAAAGAATTTCGTCCTCGAAATTTCTCACCTTAATTCACGAAAAGGTTAGGGTATTTTGTTCGTATCTCCTCTTCCACTTCCCAGGTAGCTTCCTCTACCCCATGGTTTCTCCACAGTATCTTCACCAATGGAATCTGCTTGTTTCTTAGCTCTTTGACTTTCGGTCAAGCACTTGGATAGGTTTTTCTTCGTAGGCAAGCGATTCGTCCACGTCGATCTCCTCTGGTTGTAAGACATGGGTTGGGTCGGGATAGTACTTCTTGAGCATTGAGACATGAAATACGTCGTGGATTCTCGAGAGACTTGACAGCAGTTCTAGTCTATACGCTACCGCACCTATCCTCTGCAAGATCTTGTATGGTCCGACAAACCTCGGTTGAAGCTTCTTTCCTTTGCCTGCCGTGACACTTTGTAAAGGTGTGACTTTAAGAAATACATGGTCTCCGACCTCGAACTCCAAGTCTTTTCTTCGATTGTCTGCGTAGCTCTTTTGTCGGCTTTGAGCTGTTTGGAGTCGTTGCCGTATCAACTTAACCTTATCTCGAGCTTCCTCCATCCAAGGAATAGTGATTGGATCTAATGCCTTCCTCTCGCCAACTTCATCCCAGTAAATTGGTGATCGGCATTTTCATCCATATAATGCTTCATATGGAGCCATTTGAATCGACGAATGGTAGGTATTGTTGTACGCAAACTCTACCAAGGTCATGTGTTGGCCCCAGTTGCCTCCAAAATCCAGAATGCAAGTTCGTAGCATGTCCTCGAGAGTTTGAATGGTTCGTTTTGATTGTCCATCCGTCTGAGGGTGATAGGTTGTGCTCAAGTTGAGTTTTGTCCCTAGAGTCTCCTGGAACTTTTGCCAAAACCAAGATACGAAACGTGGATCTCGATCGGAAACGATGCTCACCGGAACACCGTGCAGCTTTACAATCTCATCCATGTATAGTTGGGCCAACTTGTCCATGGAATACTTCATGTTCACCGGCAAGAAATGGGCCGATTTGGTTAATCGATCGACGATCACCCAAACGGCATCGTGTCCTCGCTGCGTTCACGGCAAACCTGAAACGAAATCCATGGTGATGTTTTCCCACTTCCATTCAGGTATCTCAAGGGGTTGTAACAAGCCCGATGGTTTTTGATGCTCTGCTTTCACTTGTTGGCAAACGAGACATTTTTGCACGTACAGAGCAATTTCCTTCTTCATATTGTCCCACTAATAATTTCCTTTAAGGTCTTGATACATCTTACTACTACCCGGATAGATTGTATATGTAACGACCCCATCTTCCCCTAAGGCGAACCAGAGGGTTCGGCTGGCCGCCTGCCCAACTCTCGCCAGGACTCGGTCAATCACTACAGTTCTCCAATAAATTACAATATAAGATTCAGATGTATACATCAAATTCTCCAAGAATTACATATCACAAACGCAGTGGAATGTACACGTACATCCATTCAAGTCCAATCATTTATTATAAACCCTAATACTAAGCTATTACACAAGAGGCAATCCAAATTCAAACCGTACAAGGTATAATCCATCCATTCCAATTTCAAACAGTCACCCTAGCCCAACAATTACACAAACGAATCCAAATCTAAACTATACAAGTTACATGCCATCCGGTCATACACATAACGTAATACAAGCGCTTCCTTTGCCTCGATCCCTGTGGGGAGAAGAAAACATTTGGGGTGAGCTAGAAGCTCAGCGAGTGAACAGTAAAATCAATAATCCAATAAAATTTACAGTAGTGCATGTAAATGATGTCATGAATCAGTGATCAAAGATGCGTGTATTGCTCTTTGGAGCCAGTGAAATCCTTGTACTTAAATATCCAACGCTCCCTTAGATCAAGTAACAGGTAAACAGAAATAAGGAGCCATCGTGCTCCAAAGGATGCATAAGCAGTAATGGAGACGTTGGTTCTAAGCACAAGATTTTCCCAAGATCTCATCTGAGCCAAAATGTTATGGCACACACACATACACCATGAGATGCAATCGTGTAATCAATGCAAGAATTATTTCAAAAGTAACTTTCGGAGTAATAGTTAAGGTTCACTCACCCATACACAGCTCAGGAACCATCCATCGTACCTCATGGCCTTGGTCAAGTCGAAACCCTAGATGACAAACAGCATGTCAAATAAAAGGAATTCTAAACTTAACAAGTTCCTGCCACCTTTTGGCATTTTAATCACATTTGAAACTACGCTTATCCGATTAAAACGATTCTTATGGCGTTATGAAGCTAAGACATTTACCAACATTTCTTATGAAGACTTCCAAAGTCAAAACGTACAATTTCAGGGTCAAATATCGAAATCTAGGAGAGGACAGAAAACTGTCCGCAAAACAGGGTCTATGAACAGTCAGGGGCAATTCAGTCATTTCTCAAGCTACAGAGGTCCAAACAATCTGAAATTTTGCAGGTAAGTAGTTAACTCATATATCTACAAGTTTTATGTTTTGGATAAAAATTGATTCGGTCTACAGTACAAAGAAAATGACAGCCCAAGTTCAGTCCAGAAACAGGGAAAAAAACTGAAATTACTCTTCTTGAACCGACCTTTGCATTTGACCATCACTAATCACAATTAGGGCTAGAGATCCCCACTCAACCTGAAACTAGCCTATACCAATCATGTACAGGCCAAAACAAGAATGAATTAACTTAAACAAAGTTTAGAAACGTCACTAACATGGACTCTTAACAGCCCAACTTCCAATTCACAAAAATTTCCATAAAATTAATCAAGATCACTCAATTCAAATCAATCAAATACCCTCCAAAAATGGGACAGCATTACCCCTTAATTTAACACATTTCCAACCTACCATTCAATACCAAATATATCTCAATTCAACCCCATTTTCACATGCAAATCGTAGGCTAGTAAATACACTTAATTAGGGCCACAATACCTCTTCAATCAAGCCAATTAGAAGCTTATAAGCCAACCATTGAAAATTCCCAAATCGAAACCCTAGAAACCGGAAATCACACAACAAGCGTAAATTTTCTGCAAACAACCGCAATTAACGCACAAGAGCTCCATTTAACATCATTTAAAGCTATCAATCCAAGGCTAATGAACCATAACCATATTAAATCAGAAAATTCCCAATAAATCAGAAATTGGTCCAACTTTACCTAAAATCATAAAATCATCCACAATACAACATATTTAACCACTACAAATCCTTGCCATATCATTATTAAAACCAAAAGGGAGCTTTCTTAGCAACTCACCTCAAATCAAGAAAGGTAGGAACTTGTAACCTCCCCTCCAAAAACAACACCACCAACTTCTTCAAGCCTCCATAGTTAACCCTTGTACGGAGTAGCTTCCAAAACCATTGGTGAAAACTCAAGATTTGGGACAAAATTGAAGATAGAAAAATGAAGAGGTTTTCTCCCTCTCAAGGCCTCGGTTCAACAGAAGCAAAAAATGAAGATATTTTGGGTGCAAAACAGGATAAAAAGAGAAGGAAACAAGCGGTCAAAGTTGGCTGCCGGACATGACACGTCACAATCCAGCCGGAATCTGGCCGGATTTCCGGCCGGATTCTTGGTCGGATTCGTGGCAGTAGCTAATCAAATTTTTTTTTCAAAACTGCAAGGCAATCCGGCCAGCTATCCGGCCAGAAACTAGCCGGATTTGGCCCCTGCCATTTTTCGAAACTTTTCTTTTCTTTTCCGAGTTGAAAAACTGTGTTACTCCGCTCGTCCAACAAAATATACATAAAACGAAAACCCTATTTTTCCGGGGCGTCACAATCTTCCCCCCTTAAAAGAATGTCGTCCTCGACATTCCACTTGCACTAATCAAGTCAAGATATTGCTCAGAAACCAATCAAGTATTAGGATTCAATCTACTCCAACTTGTATTCACCAGGCCCAATTAGTTTCCCCAAAGTCAGTCAAATACTAAAAATCATTCTAATCTCACTTATCGTAATTCATGATCTAGTAAAGCATGGCTTATTTAATAATCACTTATCAAATTCAAGTACTAAATATCACGCCAATCCAACTTATCAAATAGTCATGGTCCAATAGGAAGTTAATCACGTAACCAGATACAACAGGCAAAAGGCTTGAAATCGGACGCAAAGTCCCAGATATTTGGAAGAAATTCAGGGTATAGCGATGCTTTAGATCAAAATTTCATCCCTGGTGGTGCTGGACAACACAACAAGCTAGCACAACGGCTATGCTTCACCAAAGAATTTCAGTTCAGTAAGTTGGCCCTGGCAGTGCTGGACAACACAACAAGCTAGCACAACGGCTATACTTCACTAAAAGCCTCAGTTCAAGTATTTGTCCCTGGCGGTGCTGGACAACACAACAAGTTAGCACAACGGCTAAACTTCGCCAGAGAGCCTCAGTTCAAGTATTTCATCCCTGGTGGTGCTGGACAACACAACAGGCATGCCTCGCCAGAAGAATGGCGGTGCTGGACAACACAACAGGCAATGCCCCACCAGAGAGGTTCAGTTCAACCGCTACAGAAGAGTAGTAGCCGGTCTACAACCACACAAGTACGAATAAGTTCAAGAGTAGGGTCAAAGCAGAGCCAAATACTTCAGGTTCATGGTGCATGAGTACGAATAAGAGTATAAGGTCAAGTTCAACTGCAAGTTCAAGCTCAAATTCAAGGATCATGAGTACGAGTAAGAACACACTGGCCTAACCTCTGTCCAGCAATTCACATTCTTAAGCAGTCACAAAATTCCAGTCCACATTCCATATATTCAGTCAAATTAGGTCCATTAAGGTACGTAAGGGCACACTAGCCTAAACAGCTTCAAGTCTCAAGTAAGCTCAGTCTAATCGGTTTCAGGCAGTTCAAGGTCTCTCACCAAACCAACGGAATACTTTCGGACTTCAAATTTTCATGAAAGTTGAAATATGATCACAAAATTCAATCATAATATAAAATTTCGCATGGGGAAAATTTCACTAAGTTCCTAGCTAGGTTAATTCATTATCCCTTGGTAAATCTAACCTTCTGGTTTAATCTCGATTCATATTCAGTACTAGGGACCCCTTAGATTATATGAAATTGTCCACCAATTCGTCTCACGAGTACAGGGTTGTCTAAGCCCTCGGCCACGATCCCCTTTTCCCATTCTTGCTGCCCTACTTAATAAAAGTCTATAAGCACAGGAAAAGGCATAATTAAGCATAAAAGAGCTTAATGCATATATAAGGTATAGAAATATTTAGAATTAGGACATGGTTCTTTATAGGTATCAAAAATTATAGCACGAGTTAAAAGTCACAAAATAAGGTCAATATGTCAGATATTGTATATAGGCAATTAAGTGTCACAACAGATAAAAGCTTAGGTAAGTAGGATACCAAAGCCTCAGGACGTGCACCACCCTTCCTAGGGCTATAGTTAAACCAAGGGGTCCAATTATTGCTAATTTGAATCAAATCACATACCCTTACGCAATTAGATCCGATAAAGCCATAACGCAAGCTGAAACCAAGATTATCCATTCGAAGTTCAAAATCTTTAATAACCAGCCACCAGTCAGAACACCATCATCTCAAAAAAAATAACCAGTCTTAGGGTTTTGCAATTAATGTGACGGCCCCACCTCCCCCTAGGGCGAACCAGAGGGTTCGGCGGGCCGCCTGCCCAGCTCTCACCGGGACTCAGTCGATCACTACAATCCTCAAATATATTACAATAAAAATCTCAAATATACATCACATGGTCCACAAATATACCCTCCTTAAAAGAATGTCGTCCTCGACATTCCATCTTGTACCAATCAAGTCAAGACATCCCGCAAAAATCTCTCAAGAGTCAAATCAAACCCACAGTCCGGCATCCTAAACTTCAAGCCTAGGATACACTACAGAGATCTGAAGCCTAAGCTCTGATACCAACTGTGACGGCCCCACCTCCCCCTAAGGCGAACCAAAGGGTTCGGCGAGCCGCCTGCCCAGCTCTCACCGGGACTCAGTCGATCACTACAATCCTCAAATATATTACAATATAAATCTCAAAATTACATCCAAGTCTCCAATAATTACATGTCACAAATGCAGCGGAAACTAATTCCCAACTATACATCAAATGATTTGAAATCAAAAAACTGTACATGTGGACCATGTGATGTATATTTGAGATTTTTATTGTAATATATTTGAGGATTGTAGTGATCGACTGAGTCCCGGCGAGAGCTGGGCAGGCGGCCCGCCGAACCCTCTGGTTCGCCCTAGGGGGAGGTGGGGTCGTCACAGTTGGTATCAGAGCTTAGGCTTCAGATCTCTGTAGTGTATCCTTGGCTTGAAGTTTAGGATGCCGGACTGTGGGTTTGATTTGACTCTTGAGAGATTTTTGCGGGATGTCTTGACTTGATTGGTACAAGATGGAATGTCGAGGACGACATTCTTTTAAGGAGGGTATATTTGTGGACCATGTGATGTATATTTGAGATTTTTATTGTAATATATTTGAGGATTGTAGTGATCGACTGAGTCCCGGCGAGAGCTGGGCAGGCGGCCCGCCGAACCCTCTGGTTCGCCCTAGGGGGAGGTGGGGCCGTCACAATTAAAGTTTCAAGCTCCAAGTTCAAATCCAAGAAACAAGTACAACTTGCTAACTTACATGTCAAATGGAAACCAAGTCAAATAGGCTCACTAACTTCGTACTCTTGAATACAATCACTCTATATCTCAAAGTCCCTCAGTCCGTACATTTTTTTTAAAAAAATAGGCTCACTCTTCTTGAAAGTCAAGAATTCTAAAACATAAGAAGAGTATTTAAAGTAATCAAAATCTTATCAGGTTCAGGATTCACATTATTAACCATAAGCTTGCCATTCTTTTGAAAATTCAGGATATATATATATTTTTTCTTCGTCTAAAGCATGGACAAATTCAAGTGTGAGACTACACCAATATACAATCAAGGGGGAAAACTTAGTTTAGAAATTGTTATCCTTGTATTAACCCATCATATACAAAATTCAACAACTCATCAGTTATTCACAAATTTTCAAATTTGAAATTCAAGTAAAATTCACCTTTTTACCAAAATCGGAAAAATTACACATATTTAAAATATATATATCTTATTTCCACTCATCGCTTACAAATAAAACTAGTACATCCTAGTTTTTCTTCAAAATCCCAAAATAAAATTTCTTTAGAAGGTATGTGGGCAGAAAATGCATTTTATTCCTTCGGTATTTTTTTTATTATCTTGGTTCAAAATCATCACACATGGAGTTTCACTATCAAATCTCGGTCTCTTATCCTCCATAGCCAGTACTAATAATTATCCCAATTCTTTCCACACTTACAAATATAATGATAATTCAAATTCGTCCAAATCTTTCATTGCAAATCTCTTATCCCATATCTTCCTTCAATATAACATCACCTAATTCCTCAGTTTCTTTTGCAAGTCCCAAATAAGAACCCCCAAATAATCAATTACTTTAACTCCTAAGATACAAGAGATCCTTGTTCACATAATATTCAAATTAATCCCACAGTCAGGCATCCTAAATTTCGAACTTAGGATACACTATAGAGATTGAAAACCTAGGCTCCGATACCACTTGTAACGACCCCACCTTCCCCTAAGGCGAACCAGAGGGTTCGGCGGGCCGCCTGCCCAGCTCTCGCCAGGACTCGGTCAATCACTACAGTTCTCCAATAAATTACAATATAAGATTCAGATGTATACATCAAATTCTCCAAGAATTACATATCACAAACGCAGCGGAATGTACACGTACATCCATTCAAGTCCAACCATTTATTATAAACCCTAAATGTGAGGACTCGCAAAATTTACTTATTTAATCTCCTATTTCTAGCTTATTTAATTATTTATTTGGTCTTTTACTCCGAATATTATTTTCTAAGTTCTTGAGACCTAATTACATGGAGATATAGTTTCATTATATTTTTAAAATGGCTTGTTTCAAAAATTAATTTTCGGAAGCTCGTTTAGTGAAAATAGTGAACACGTCTTTGGAAATCTTGATCGATTGAAAGTACAATAGGTTTGAAATATTGGAGACATGTACAATGGACCTAAATTAGGCATTTTAATGTTTAAATACTCAAGTGATAGTTATTAGTACTATCGTTATAAGAATTTTTCAGAAATTTCGTCTTACCGCGCATAAATTGGAAGTACGCATTTTTACGCGCGCGATTTAATTTAGGAACTTTAGACCCTTATTTTGGGACAATTTAAGAGTGAATAATAGTTATATGAATATAAGTGCATTAGAGGTTTAGCGCACTAGTGAAACAAACGCGCGAGAAAATCGAGCCCTAATCGCGCCAAACGCACCCTAATGTGAGTTGACTAATGGGTGATTTGAGGCCACAAGTTAATGTCTTCTCTTGGAAGCTTAGAAATCTGATCACACTCTCTCTCTTGCTCCCTCATCTGGCCGACTAACAAAGGAGAAAAACAACTCCAATTCCATCCTAATTTCTTCACCAAATCTTCTCCATTTCACTTCAAATTTCAACCACTCTTAGCTAATTACTTGGAGATTACATCAAGCTAAGAAAGAGGGCTGCTATCCACGGTTTTCTTGAGCATCTAAGGGGCCAAAATTTCTGTCTATTCATCAAGGGAGGTAATGGACGATCAACTCCTTGAATCTTAGTTTACGAAAGCTCTATTACACGTATAAACTCTTGCATGCTTGTGGGTGGTCTTGTTTATGGTGGATTTGTGTTGTGTGGGCTCTATTGTGACGGCCCCACCTCCCCCTAAGGCGAACCAAAGGGTTTGGCGAGTCGCCTGCCCGGCTCTCGCCGGGACTCAGTCGTTCCTTAATCAAATCCAGAATAAATCACAAGAATAAATAGGGCAGCAATCCAAACTTAAAGCGGAACTTATATATATTGCTATCTCAAAAGGAAGTACAGCCATCAAATGTACAAAGGTTCTCACTTCACCATACAACCAGCCCGCGCCAAGCACTAGGGCGAGAACCATTACAAAAGAAACAAAATACCTAGACTAGGCTAGTCTATGCTCTCATCCTGCTCGCCGTCCCCTGTTAAGGAAAACAAAACTAAAGGGGTGAGCTAAAAGCTCAGTGAGGTTCCGAACAGATAATCAACAATCAATTCAATACATTAAACATGGAGTATTAATAATTCAAGGAACATTTATAATGGAAAGCGATAGTAACATTCATTAAAAGGATACGGGCTCACATGGAGCGATTCGTTTGTTCGTTCGTTCCCCTGACATTTCCCCTTATTCCTCCAATCGTTTGAAAATACATTTTTTGTAAGTAGAATCCCTCGTTCATCCTTTTGTTCGTTCATCCCCTTTTCCGGACGTTGACCGGAGTCCACCCATCCGACCATTGGCCGGACTCCACCCATCCGGACGTAGCCGGACTACAAGGTAATACTCGAGTATATCAAATTCACCCAGGGTCACCATATCGCCCGACCGAGTCCGCTTCTGGCTCGAGTCGATCGGTAACGAAGGGCAGGGCCCAATTCAGCCAAAAGGCTTACATCATGCGCAACTAATGTTTCCATCATTAAATCATTGAAAATTTCACGTTTCATTAAGGTCGAGCGCGATAAAGTACACGCTCGCCTAGAAAACTCGTTTTAGAAATCCTTGAAAGCACTTAACACATTATCAAACAACAACAACAAGTCATGAAGTCCGGGAGAATATAACAAACAAGGAACACTCACCTAGATATGCAAAATAACGTGCAAAATATCCTTCCGGATATTACCCTTAGTCACCAATGAAACCTAAGGTTGAACAAGAGAACGTATTACAGTTTATCGAGCAAAACATTTAAGGGAAACAAAGAAACCCGACTAATTAGGAGTAAAACGTGTAAAGATGACTTTCAAGTAAGAAGAGGGTTGTTTGAACCCCAGGATGAAAAATCATGTTTTAAAATGGAAAACCGGTCATGGTATTGGCCAAACAAAAGTATACAAGTTCAAATAGAAACCGAGCCCTCGAGCGAAAATTTGGGCAGCACGCCCTTTGTGTTTACCTAATTTTCCAGCCATTTTGGCTTCATTATTTTTCCTCAACCACAACCCAACATCACACATAAGCAATTCAAGTCAATAGCCGTTCCATAGGCTCACAATATCATAAGAATAAGAATTACAACAATCACAAGTGCAGAAATTCAACTTAGCACAAGACAGATTTGACGTACGAATGCGGAAATAACATATCCGAAGCTACGCTTATCGGATTGAGACAAAACCTATGCCGTTTCGAAGCTAATACACAGAGTTACAACATTCATGAAGGTCACTTAGTCCAGTTCCTAATGTAACTTAGTCAAATTCTCAAATTACTAAACCAGAAACCAATTCATCGGCTGTTTAAACGCAGAACACTGTAATGGACATATCTCAGAGTATACAAGTCCGAATCAGGTGTTCTTAGAGGCATTTGAAAGCTAATTCAGAATACTACAACTTTCATGTTTTGGCAAAAAGCTAAATCAGAATAGATCCTAGTCGAAAAATGTGATAAACTGGACTTAACTGATCACACGGACTGCTTGGGAAATACTTAAAACAGTAAGGGTATTTTGGACTTTTCACGTCTTACGTTGCTCTGATTGAGTTGAAATTTTGTAGGAACCTATAAAATACCATTCTCTACAACTTTCCTTCTTTGACCTAAGGCCAATTCGGCCTCTAACATAGGGATTCAAATTCGGACAGAATAGGATGAAAATTTCCAGAAATCTAAAATCTTTTGGTTTCAATGATAGTTTTCTTAATTTCTTGCTACACTTGCTACCACAACCCCCTATATAACCTTATATACAACATATACTAACTATACAACAAGTTTAGGCAGAAATTAATCAAACTCTAACTTACATATTTCATCCAAAAATCACCACAACAACTTGCATCACTTGTAATCAAACCCAAAACATGGACTATTTAACATCTTAAACAAGAAGAAAAGGATCAAAGCCATAGATCAGATTTTATACCTCAAAAAGAAGGCTTGCAAGAGTGATCCTCCACTATTTCTTGAAGTTTTTGGTTCCCTTAGCTTCCCAAGCTTCCAAACTTGCAATCAATCGGTTTAGAATTCGATTTTAGCACTTGGTTGGTGTAAATCAAGAAGGAATTTGTTTTCTCTTGCTCTCCCTTTCTCTCTCTCTTGCTTGGCCAAGACCAGAAAAAATGAAGAAGAAAGATGGCTGAAGTGAAGGATAAAAAGGCAAGAAAAAAAAATTAATTAAGGAGCCATGAGGTGGTGACACTTGGCGCCACCAAAGCCATGCAAATTTTTCTCTCTCTCCCTTACATTTTTGGCCACAAATTTCGGTCAAAGGCAGCTGGAAATGAAGGGATATTTTGCTCAAATATCAATGAGCTCATGTGGTAAGAAAGTGGTGGTCCAGTGGTGTGTTCAATCGGTAGTGTGCGGTACACGTCGGTTCACACCGTTTTTCTTTAAAACACCCGTACTAGGGTTTTTACTTCCTATTCACTAACCTTATATCATTGCTCCTAATCACATATTATTTCTCACTTAAAAGTCACTTTTACTCACCAAATTTGATCCTCGCTCCGTACCGAAAAATCATCTGGCGAAAATCGTGAAAACCCTAATTTGCTCCAATTTTGAAAACGAAGAGTGAAACCCTACTTTCTAGGTTCATTTGCACTTATTGGAGAATGATTGGGTAGTAGGGCTATAATAAAGGAATAATTTCTAAATAAAAAGGCATATTTGAGAAAAATATAAGAAATTTGCGAGTCCTCACATCTATGAACTCCCACTTTTGATGGAAGGACTGATTTGATGTTGGATGATGAAATTAATGGTGGTTTAGTGCTTATATTAGTAGATTAATGATGTATTGTTGGTAGAAAATCAAAGGAGGTGCTTGGAGCAAAAGTGACCGTTTTACCCCTGCCTTGTCCGACCATTTTGTGCACAATTTTGAGGTTCTAATGACTTGATTATGTTGTCTACATGTTATTGTGAGCGTGTACAAAATTTCATTGAAAAATAACATGATTTAGTTGGTCAAATGAATTGATTTCCAAAGTTAGCAAAACTGGAAAATGAATCCCGTATTGCCCAGGCAGTCATTTTGTATCGGCTATAACTCTTTGCTCCGATGTCGAAATCAAGTACCGTTTGTGGCATTGGAAACTATACATTCCCATATTTCCATTGGTACCAATTTCATGTTCTGGTTCCACTTGAGTGAGCCACACCATTCGATTGAAAATCACTGTCCCGTTTCGTTTCTCTCCAGGAGACAGGACAGGACTTGTATCTTGATGCTCAAAAACGAGCTGTTTGTGGATAGAATTTGAAAATGGTTTCTTCTGATAAAATTCAGCTTTATAAGAGAGCTTTCCAACTCCATCAACCACGCCCAATTCCAAGTTGAATTGAGTGAGTTGTGGCCAAAGTTTGAAACTGCTACAGTGATAGAATTTTCCACTTGGACAGATTTGTAACTAACAATGATTTGGGACTTGTTGTTTTGGAAACTTTGATGTCCAACATCTACCAAACTTTATATCAGATGTTCCTTGGACTTTGTTTTGAAAATAAACCAGATTTGGGTTGGTTTCTTTGGATAAAATGTTTAAAAAGGAAAGAAGAGCTAGAAGACAGTTTTACCTTGGAAAATTTCTTGAACTTTGATGGTTTAGTTAACTACCTTCCCGTGTGAATTTTCAAATAAAATTTGAAAGAAGAGTAATCCTCATATGGAGTTTTAATTTTACAAAATTTGGTGATATTCTAAGACCATTTTGATATGCAAATGATGCCCCGAAAATTGCTCTTCGAATCTGGAAAACTTTTCCTTTTCTCTTAGCCGATTAGCCAATCTTGACTTGGGACTTGTTATTCGAAATTCTTGGTATAAATCACCTACCAAATGCAGCTTGGATGTTTCTTAGACATTATCTATGCAAATGAACCATATTTGAGAGGTTTTTAGTGGCCAAATGTTTGAGAAAAGGAAAACAAAGGTACAAGGCAGATTGCCTTAGAAATTCTTGAAAACTTCAACAGTTTTGTTAATTGACTCTTCGTGCTAGATTTTACCTGAAAATTTGCAAAGGAATAGCCCCTATATGGTAGTGTAATACTGCTAAATTTGGTGCCGTTCCAAGTCCGTTTCAATGTTCAACCAACGTCCCAAAGTCAGTGATTTAAACCTGGAAAATAGCCCAACAGTCTTAACTTTTTCAGCAACTTGGAGCTACTATATCTTGCTGCTCGAAACTCCGTTTCCCGTTCCGCTTGTTTTGTTATACTCTTGGATTGTAACACTAATTGATTTCCAAATTTCAAAGGTTAGTTCAAAACAAGTGAATTTTTCCGAATTTCCAAAGTTGGTCAAAAACCAACTTAAATCTGTCTTGGTAATTCAAGTTACCAACTTTGAGCCAAAATTTGAGTGCCTTTCACTTACATTCATGGAAACATGCCTTCTAAGAACTTTTAGTACTTTCAAAGAGGTTTCCAATGGTACCAATTTTTCCCATTTTTGACATGTAGAATGTGAGATACGATTTTTTAAAGTATCGTATCAAACCTGAAAATTTTCCGAATTTCCAAGGGAAGGGAGTTTTCAAATACTCCTTATTCCTTCGATATTACTCGAACATTTTATACTTGATTTCTAAAATGAAATCTCGATTGCTCATGTACTTTAAGAAACTCCACTTGAATCTCGATTTACGAGTAATTGAGGTTCATTTTCATAAGATTTCCTTAGATCGCAGTAGCATACAATCTTCCTCGATAATTAGAGATTCGTAGTGATATTGAGTTGTACTTGATTATTGTTTACTCAGGCACTCGAGGGAATCTCCAAGAGGAACTCGGAGCGGACACCTAAACGCTTGTTTGAAAACTACTCGTTTGTTTTGACTAGGTGAGTGTTCCATATAGGAATACGTAATTGAATAAGTCTAGGACACGCTTATTTCATGATTATTAAGTGTTAAGTGCTATGTGTTAAGTATTTACCATACTCATGCCTATTTAAGGAATGTATACTTGCATTTTATATCTACATGAATTGGTTAAATGATTAACCATATCAAATGACCATATGAACTCGATACATGCTTAACTTGCTAGATTGTTTACTTAGCCTACTTGATTTTGAGAAATGGAGTCGAGTGTGTACTTTATCGCACTCGTTCTCTTTTGAAATGAATAACTCATGCTTGAAAATGCTCGAATAACATGACTTGGTATGCTAAGGTTGCATACGTCGTTGGAGTGAATCTCCTCGACTCTCACATGGTAAAAATGGGATAACGGCCAATGATGGCCTATTCATATGACAAATGTCTGTCAATTAATCGTCACTACTTAACCGTTAACCGTTAACCGTCAACCGTTAACCGTGAACCGTTTACCAACCACATGACTACCTGATTGGGGTTATTTCCGGAGAGTCTAGAAGGGGACGCCCTCGATTGGTACTCAAATTTAAAGCCAGAGGAGGTGAAGACCTGGCTCGATCTGTCCAACGCTTTCATCAGACAATACGAGTATAACTGCGAGCTAGCACCAACCCGGATTACTTTGGAAGGAACGAAGAGGCGACCATCTGAAAATCATAAGACATATGCCAAAAGATGGAGAAAGATAGCTGCGAAAGTGGAGCCACCGATGACTGAGGATGAAATTATTCGCACATTCATAAAGGCGCATGATCCTCCATACTTCGAAGAGATTTTCCGTATGACCGGATGTTCGTTTGCTGCAATTGTAAATAAACTTGAGGAGTTTGATGACTTTGTGAGAGCCGGGAAAATTGTTAACGTCTCTGTCCTGAAGTCACAAGTGGAAGCTTTGCAAGGGCAAGGAAGTAGTGGGAAAAAGCCGCAGTTCAAAAAGAAAGAGGGGGATGCAACTTTTATTTGGAACCAAAACCCTTCACCCAGACCCCGATACCAACACAATCCAACCTACCAACCACATTACCCTTACTATTCAAATCCGCACCATGTATATACTACCAATATCCACCACCCTCGACCTCGCCCAAGCTATCCTAACCCACCTGTAGCTCCTTTTCAAATTTCTCAACCAAATCCTCACCAAAATCGTCATCGGCCTCCATTCAATCCAAGAATGCCTCTACCAAACAGACCCGTTTACAACTATCCTCAACCCCCTAAAGCCAACAACCCAGGACGTAACCGCACATTCACCAATCTCGACAGGTCTTTGGATCAATTATATGACCAATTGAAGGCAGCTGGGAAAATAGGTATCATTCCCCCTCCAACCTATCCGTATGGCATACCCGTTGGGTATAATCCACAAGCTGTCTGTGCTTATCATTCAGGGGCACCCGGCCATCCGATTGCTGAGTGTAAAGCACTCAAACATAAAATTCAAGACATGATTGAAGCTGGAGAGATTGTGTGACGCCCCCACTTCTCCCTAAGGCGAACCAAAGGGTATCCGCGGGACGCCTGCCCAGCTCTCGCCAGGACTCACTACAATCCATCATTCAAAAGCTCGAAATACTTTAAGTAACTTCAATACATAATTAAAGTACTCCAAATATCTCACACTTACAATTATGCAGCTTCCAAGCTTAAATACAACCCAACGGAAAAGGGTACAATAGCCAACCGTTATAATATAACTTAAAGTTTTCAAAAGAAAACAATCTAGTACTACTCACGAGCACCCTTGGTCTCGAACCCTGTAAAAGAAAACCACAACGTGGGATGAGCTACACAGCCCAGTGAGGTTCCAAAACACTCTAACAGTTCAAATAAATCAAGTAATTGAGCATACCACATGAATATCACATTTGCATGAAACGATTATCATTATACAAAATAAACACACATTTGAAGGATACGGTGTTCCAGTGGAACAATTGCGGTCATCTGCACCTTATGACTTCTGATCCCCTCGGTTTGACTGGCCATCACCTTATCCCTCCAGTGGTAATACTCGAGTATACCGAAACGGTTGTCCAGGGTTCCAACCTACCCGACCGAGCCCAGTCCTGGCTCGAGTAGGTCAGTAACCGAGGCGGGGCCCAAGTTCAGCTTAGAGCTTACAACATGCACAGGTAACCAAGTAATTCGACCAAAGGTAAAATTCATCATTTGAATAGGTCGAGTGAGGTAAAGTACACACTCGCCTAATAATGATGGACAGTTTCATATAACATGTGATTCATGACAATCAAGTAATCAAGTGGATACTTAGCACGTAAGCACATAAGCAATACAAGTTGATTTCATGGAAGCATGTAATTCACGGATATCGAATAGCCATATAGATTGGCAATCATGTGAGCAGATAGTCAAGTAATCAAGTAGTCATGTGGGTTGGTAAACGGTTCACGGTTCATGGTTAATGGTTGAGTAGTGACGGTTAATCGACAGATATTTGTCATATGAATAGGCCATCATTGGCCGTTATCCCATTTTTACCATGTGAGAGTCGAGGAGATTCACTCCAACGACGTATGCAACCATAGCATACCAAGTCAGGTTATTCGAGCATTTCCGAGCATGAATTATTCATCTCAAAAGAGAACGAGTGCGATAAAGTACGCAATCGACTCCATTTTTCAAAATCGAGTAGGCTAAGCAAGCAATATAGCAAGTTAAGCATGTATCGAGTTCATATGGTCATTTGATATGGTTAATGACTTAAACAATTCATGTAGATATGCAATGCAAGTATACATTCCTTAAATAGGCATGAGTATGGTAAATACTTAACACATAGTACTTAACACTTAATAATCATGAAATAAGTATGGCCTAGACTTATTCAATTACGTACTCCTATATGGAACACTCACCTAGTCAAAACGAGCGAGTAGTTCTCAAACAAGCGTTTTAGGTGTCCGCTCCGAGATCCTCTTGAATGTCCCTTCGAGTGCCTGAGCAACAACAATCAACTACCACTCAATATCACCACAAATCTCTAATTATCGAGAAAGATTGTATGCTAGTACAATCTAAGGAAATCTTATGAGAATGAACCTCAATTACTCGTAAATCGAGGTTCAGGTTGCGTTTTATTAAGTACAATATTAATTGAGTTTTTATCATGAGAATCGAGGCAAAACGTTTGAATAAAGCTGAGAGAATTAGGAATTTTAGAAAAACTCGTTTGCCTTGAAAATTGGAAAATTCCAGTTTTATCCTAAATCTTTGAAAAATCGTAACTCACTTGGCACAAGTCGAGAATTGGAAAACTTTATACCGTTGGAAACCTCTTAGAAAGTACTATAAATTCTTAGAAGACACTTTTCCATGAATCGAAGTGGAAAGTGCTCAAAAATGAGCGTGAAGGGCAGACGCGGCTTTCAAGGCAGCATCAAGTTGGTTTTCGGCCAACTTTGAAAATTCGGCACGATTCACGCGTTGCAAACCGGCCTCTGAATTTTATAGCTCAATTAGAGTTGCAAGTGAAGTTTAAAGCAAAACAAGCGGATCAAGAATCGGAGTTTCGAGTACCGAGATACGGTAGCTCAAAGTTGGGGAAATTCAAGACTGGAGAAGAATTTTCCAGATTTGAACCTCCAACTTTAGTAATTTAATTAGGTATCGAAACGAACTTGGATTGATACCAAAATTGGCAGTATTTCAATACTATATGGAAGGTATCTCTCTGTCAAAATTCAGGGAAAAATACCCTCGGGAAGGTAGTTAATTAGTCAACCAAAGTTCAGGAAAAATTCTAAGGCAATCTGCCTTTTGACTTTCATTTTCCAAATTCAAATCGTTTAATCATGAAAGCTATCCAACCAAGGTTCATTTGTGAAATAAAGGTCTAAGATACATCCATGGTACCTTTGGTAATGGTTTAACATCAAAATTTCAATTAATAAGATCACGCCCAAGTTTTTGTCTCAAATCAGTCCAAATATTACGTTTTTCCAAAACAGGGCAGTCCTCTTGTTTTAATCACAACTCAATCAATTTAGCTCGGAATTGGGCGTGGTTTATGGCGTTGGAAAATAAATTCAGAGGACTCAAAGTTCACAGAAGAAATCATTTCAAAATTTGGCAAGCAACCAGCTCGAAATTGAGCCTCAAGTTGCTGCCTCTGCAAACCATTCCAGCAGATCCGAGAGACAGGACAGTTATCTTAAAACGTTTGGTCCGGCTCACTCACAAAGAATCAGAACGTGCATTATATACCAAATTAAAGCTAGGAATGTCTAGTTTCAAACGCCACCAACGGCACATGATTTCGACATCCGAGGACAGAGTTATAGCCAAAATACTACTGCTGGTCAGAGCATACGCGAATCAGTTTTCCAGATTTGCTGGTTTCGAACAAAAATTCATTTGCCCATTCAAACCTCATTATTTTTCAATGAAATTTTTCACACCTCTAATACATCATATAAGCATCCAATTCAAGCCATTAGTGCATTAAAAACTGGCCTTAAAATGGCCGAACAAGCCAGGGGTATTTTCGGAAGTTTTTGCTTCTTGCACCCAATGAAGTTTCTATCAATTACACACCATTAATCCATCATTTTAACCACTAAACCAACAATATATCCACTATCAATCATCAAATCAGCAACAACCCAAGAGTGGGAGTTCATAGAGCCCACTTTCACATTTTATACCATAAACAAGACTACCCACATGATTATATAACCTTATATGTGCAATATATCTTACAAAAACTAAGATCTATGGGTTGGATGATTTGCTACCTTCTTGGATGACTAGATCAGAAATTTTGGTCACTCTTTGCTCCAGAAAACCGTGACTTTTCAGCTCCCTTTTGCAGCTCAAAATACTCCTCAAGTGTCAAGCTAGGTGTGGTGCAAGTTTGGTTAAATTTGGAGATGATTTGGGGGGTTTTGAGTGAGATTAGTGAGCAGAAATTTTGAAGCAAATGTGTTAGAGAGAGGAGAGTGTTGGCCGGCTGTCTTGAGAGGAAGAGAGAGGGTAATCAGATTTTCTTAAGCTTCCAAGGGAAGATACTAACTTGTGGCCACAAATCACCCATTAGTCAACTCTCATTAGGGCTCGTTTGGGCGCGTTTCGGCTCGATTTCTCTCGCATTTGTTTCACTAGTGCACTAAACATCTAATGCACTTATTTTCATGTAAATATTATTCACTCTTAATTGTCCTGAAATAAGGGTCTAAAGTTCCTCAATTTAAATTGCGCGTGTGAAAACGCGTATCTCCAATTTAAGCGCAATAACGCGAAACTTCCGAGAAATTCTTATAACGATAGTACTAATAACTATCACTTGAGTATTTAAACATTAAAATACCTATTTTACGACTAAGGCACGTATCTCGAATTTTCCGAGCTCAGTGTATCCTCAAATCGGTTATCGTTCCAAATGCACGTGCACTATTTCACTTAACGGGCTTCCGAAAATTAATTTTTTGCAACAAGTCATTTTAAAAATATAATGAAACTATATTTCCATGTAATTAGGTCTCAAGAGTTTAGAAAATAATACTCGGTGTAAAAGGCCAAATAAATAATTAAATAAGCGAGAAATAAGAGATTAAATAAGTAAATTTTGCGAGTCCTCACAACCTCCCCTCCTTAAAAGAATTTCGTCCTCGAAATTCATACCTTCTGTAATCTCAGACAACTCTGAACCGCGTGGTGTGTTCATGTCATGCGTTCTTTCAGATGTCACTGGTCGGTTTCTCCTTCCATTGACTTGTCGAGAGACAGTTCCATTTCCTTGTTGAGCAGTGGTTTCTCGTGGATACCTCCTTGGACAGTCATGAACTTTATGGTTAGTACTCCCACACCCCATACACTTTCGTCCCTTTAGCCAACAGTTTTCTTCAGTGTGATTCGTCCTTCCACAATATCCACAAGTCGGACGAGGTGTTGTAACCTGACTTGCTTGCGAGGTTTTCTTTGATCGTGTCTGTCCTACTGAAGTTCCTCGCGATATAGTTCCTTTTGGTTCCTTTATCATGAGTGGTGCAGGAAGTAACAGTCCTACTCCATCCACTTCCTTTCTAACTTTGGGTGGTGGTCCATTTCCTCCTAGCGTACTATCAGATGCATCTCTTTTCCTTGTTTGAAAAGCTCTCAGTTGAGATTTTGTGCTTTCTACCCTTTGCGCTTTTTCAAGAGCGTCACTAAATGTTTCAACCTGTGCTGCGGCAAGGGCATCTTGGATCTCTAAATTTAATCCTTGGATGAACCGTCTTATTCTCTTCCGTTCAGTAGCCACCAATTCTGGGGCATATGTAGATAACTTCGTAAAGCGTGTTTCATACTCAGCTACACTCAAAATTCCTTGACGAAGATTTATAAAATCATCTTCTCTCTTTTCTTGGACAAGTGGAGGAAGAAATTTCTCATTGAATTCACGCACAAAGTTTATCCAAGTTCTCGGAGTGTGATCTCTTTCCCACTTATTTCTTATAACATTCCACCATGCTCGGGCTGCTCCTTCAAGTTGAAATACGGCAAAGGTGACTTGTCTCTCCTCTGTGTAATCCAAAGCATCGAATATATTTCTTATATTCTCTAACCAATTTTCAGCCACCTCTGGATCAGGTCCTCCAGCAAACTTGGGCGGAGAGAATTTCTGAAACCGCTCTAAAGCTCGATCCTCCCCTATCTCTTGGTTTCCACGTTGGTTTCCTTGTCCAACACCTTGACCTTGTTGAGCTACCAAGAGCTCTAGGATATCCGTCATGCGAGTTAAAACTTGTCCTATCTGGTCATTGCCTCTTCCAGCACTTGGCTCGACGTTTTGATCAATATCGGATCCATTAACTACTCTTTCATTTCGGGGTTGCCTAGGTTGACGTCCCTTTCGTTGTCCTCTAGTTTCCATGTTCATAATTAATCTATACGCACATGCATAACCCTCACACTTAGTTAAAATTGAACTATACTCATATACCAGTAGCAACATTTAAAGAGGATGAAATTACTTACACAAA
Organism: Coffea canephora; assembly: GCA_036785865.1. Classification (NCBI taxonomy): domain Eukaryota; kingdom Viridiplantae; phylum Streptophyta; class Magnoliopsida; order Gentianales; family Rubiaceae; genus Coffea; species Coffea canephora. The sequence goes on from CM071922.1 coordinate 29,442,640, forward strand.
TAACATTATCACTATGCAAGTAAACACAAATTAGAGTTCATTAAATCATAACACAAATTATGGCCAAGTAAAGTTCATGCCAAATCAAAGTCAATAACAAAAATAAACAAGTGATTATCACAAGTACATTCATCTCCAGGGCGCAAACTCTTAAGTTCTACTCCCATCGTCTCACTATGAAAGATCACAAGTAGGAATCTACTAGATTAATTGGAACTAGACGATTCTCGTTTCCTAACATGCTCGATTTCAATCCCAACACAAGGATCTTTTGGGTTACGATATTTTCCATCTTCCACTCTTAATTATTGTACCATCTTAACCAAGCAATTATTGGTTTCCTGTAACCATTCACATGAAATATCGATTCATTCTTATTCCCTACAAATGGAGATATAAAGTCCTTAGGGTTGCTTTCCACTCTCAAGTACTCGGGCACAAGAATCCGAAATAAGGTAATTCACAACTTACGTTTCTAGGAGGGCACTTAAGTCTTTACTTAATCACATAGTAAGGACCAAACACCACTTGGCCCTATCTTGCTCCTTTGTAGAGACCACGTGAAGTGGCTCTAAATTTCATCGCTACAAGCAATCATTTAACCTTCAGAATAGTCCCACAGTCCGGCATCCTAAACATTTAAGCCTAGGATACACTACAAAATCTGAAGCCTAAGCTCTGATACCAATTGTGACGCCCCCACTTCTCCCTAAGGCGAACCAAAGGGTATCCGCGGGACGCCTGCCCAGCTCTCGCCAGGACTCACTACAATCCATCATTCAAAAGCTCGAAATACTTTAAGTAACTTCAATACATAATTAAAGTACTCCAAATATCTCACACTTACAATTATGCAGCTTCCAAGCTTAAATACAACCCAACGGAAAAGGGTACAATAGCCAACCGTTATAATATAACTTAAAGTTTTCAAAAGAAAACAATCTAGTACTACTCACGAGCACCCTTGGTCTCGAACCCTGTAAAAGAAAACCACAACGTGGGATGAGCTACACAGCCCAGTGAGGTTCCAAAACACTCTAACAGTTCAAATAAATCAAGTAATTCAGCATACCACATGAATATCACATTTGCATGAAACGATTATCATTATACAAAATAAACACACATTTGAAGGATACGGTGTTCCAGTGGAACCATTGCGGTCATCTGCACCTTATGACTTCTGATCCCCTCGGTTTGACTGGCCATCACCTTATCCCTCCAGTGGTAATACTCGAGTATACCGAAACGGTTGTCCAGGGTTCCAACCTACCCGACCGAGCCCAGTCCTGGCTCGAGTAGGTCAGTAACCGAGGCGGGGCCCAAGTTCAGCTTAGAGCTTACAACATGCACAGGTAACCAAGTAATTCGACCAAAGGTAAAATTCATCATTTGAATAGGTCGAGTGAGGTAAAGTACACACTCGCCTAATAATGATGGACAGTTTCATATAACATGTGATTCATGACAATCAAGTAATCAAGTGGATACTTAGCACGTAAGCACACAAGCAATACAAGTTGATTTCATGGAAGCATGTAATTCACGAATATCGAATAGCCATATAGATTGGCAATCATGTGAGCAGATAGTCAAGTAATCAAGTAGTCATGTGGGTTGGTAAACGGTTCACGGTTCACGGTTAATGGTTGAGTAGTGACGGTTAATCGACAGATATTTGTCATATGAATAGGCCATCATTGGCCGTTATCCCATTTTTACCATGTGAGAGTCGAGGAGATTCACTCCAACGACGTATGCAACCATAGCATACCAAGTCAGGTTATTCGAGCATTTCCGAGCATGAATTATTCATCTCAAAAGAGAACGAGTGCGATAAAGTACGCACTCGACTCCATTTTTCAAAATCGAGTAGGCTAAGCAAGCAATATAGCAAGTTAAGCATGTATCGAGTTCATATGGTCATTTGATATGGTTAATGACTTAAACAATTCATGTAGATATGCAATGCAAGTATACATTCCTTAAATAGGCATGAGTATGGTAAATACTTAACACATAGTACTTAACACTTAATAATCATGAAATAAGTATGGCCTAGACTTATTCAATTACGTATTCCTATATGGAACACTCACCTAGTCAAAACGAGCGAGTAGTTCTCAAACAAGCGTTTTAGGTGTCCGCTCCGAGATCCTCTTGAATGTCCCTTCGAGTGCCTGAGCAACAACAATCAACTACCACTCAATATCACCACAAATCTCTAATTATCGAGAAAGATTGTATGCTAGTACAATCTAAGGAAATCTTATGAGAATGAACCTCAATTACTCGTAAATCGAGGTTCAGGTTGCGTTTTATTAAGTACAATATTAATTGAGTTTTTATCATGAGAATCGAGGCAAAACGTTTGAATAAAGCTGAGAGAATTAGGAATTTTAGAAAAACTCGTTTGCCTTGAAAATTGGAAAATTCCAGTTTTATCCTAAATCTTTGAAAAATCGTAACTCACTTGGCACAAGTCGAGAATTGGAAAACTTTATACCGTTGGAAACCTCTTAGAAAGTACTATAAATTCTTAGAAGACACTTTTCCATGAATCGAAGTGGAAAGTGCTCAAAAATGAGCGTGAAGGGCAGACGCGGCTTTCAAGGCAGCATCAAGTTGGTTTTCGGCCAACTTTGAAAATTCGGCACGATTCACGCGTTGCAAACCGGCCTCTGAATTTTATAGCTCAATTAGAGTTGCAAGTGAGGTTTAAAGCAAAACAAGCGGATCAAGAATCGGAGTTTCGAGTACCGAGATACGGTAGCTCAAAGTTGGGGAAATTCAAGACTGGAGAAGAATTTTCCAGATTTGAACCTCCAACTTTAGTAATTTAATTAGGTATCGAAACGAACTTGGATTGATACCAAAATTGGCAGTATTTCAATACTATATGGAAGGTATCTCTCTGTCAAAATTCAGGGAAAAATACCCTCGGGAAGGTAGTTAATTAGTCAACCAAAGTTCAGGAAAAATTCTAAGGCAATCTGCCTTTTGACTTTCATTTTCCAAATTCAAATCGTTTAATCATGAAAGCTATCCAACCAAGGTTCATTTGTGAAATAAAGGTCTAAGATACATCCATGGTACCTTTGGTAATGGTTTAACATCAAAATTTCAATTAATAAGATCACGCCCAAGTTTTTGTCTCAAATCAGTCCAAATATTACGTTTTTCCAAAACAGGGCAGTCCTCTTGTTTTAATCACAACTCAATCAATTTAGCTCGGAATTGGGCGTGGTTTATGGCGTTGGAAAATAAATTCAGAGGACTAAAAGTTCACAGAAGAAATCATTTCAAAATTTGGCAAGCAACCAGCTCGAAATTGAGCCTCAAGTTGCTGCCTCTGCAAACCATTCCAGCAGATCCGAGAGACAGGACAGTTATCTTAAAACGTTTGGTCCGGCTCACTCACAAAGAATCAGAACGTGCATTATATACCAAATTAAAGCTAGGAATGTCTAGTTTCAAACGCCACCGACGGCACATGATTTCGACATCCGAGGACAGAGTTATAGCCAAAATACTACTGCTGGTCAGAGCATACGCGAATCAGTTTTCCAGATTTGCTGGTTTCGAACAAAAATTCATTTGCCCATTCAAACCTCATTATTTTTCAATGAAATTTTTCACACCTCTAATACATCATATAAGCATCCAATTCAAGCCATTAGTGCATTAAAAACTGGCCTTAAAATGGCCGAACAAGCCAGGGGTATTTTCGGAAGTTTTTGCTTCTTGCACCCAATGAAGTTTCTATCAATTACACACCATTAATCCATCATTTTAACCACTAAACCAACAATATATCCACTATCAATCATCAAATCAGCAACAACCCAAGAGTGGGAGTTCATAGAGCCCACTTTCACATTTTATACCATAAACAAGACTACCCACATGATTATATAACCTTATATGTGCAATATATCTTACAAAAACTAAGATCTATGGGTTGGATGATTTGCTACCTTCTTGGATGACTAGATCAGAAATTTTGGTCACTCTTTGCTCCAGAAAACCGTGACTTTTCAGCTCCCTTTTGCAGCTCAAAATACTCCTCAAGTGTCAAGCTAGGTGTGGTGCAAGTTTGGTTAAATTTGGAGATGATTTGGGGGGGTTTTGAGTGAGATTAGTGAGCAGAAATTTTGAAGCAAATGTGTTAGAGAGAGGAGAGTGTTGGCCGGCTGTCTTGAGAGGAAGAGAGAGGGTAATCAGATTTTCTTAAGCTTCCAAGGGAAGATACTAACTTGTGGCCACAAATCACCCATTAGTCAACTCTCATTAGGGCTCGTTTGGGCGCGTTTCGGCTCGATTTCTCTCGCATTTGTTTCACTAGTGCACTAAACATCTAATGCACTTATTTTCATGTAAATATTATTCACTCTTAATTGTCCTGAAATAAGGGTCTAAAGTTCCTCAATTTAAATTGCGCGTGTGAAAACGCGTATCTCCAATTTAAGCGCAATAACGCGAAACTTCCGAGAAATTCTTATAACGATAGTACTAATAACTATCACTTGAGTATTTAAACATTAAAATACCTATTTTACGACTAAGGCACGTATCTCGAATTTTCCGAGCTCAGTGTATCCTCAAATCGGTTATCGTTCCAAATGCACGTGCACTATTTCACTTAACGGGCTTCCGAAAATTAATTTTTTGCAACAAGTCATTTTAAAAATATAATGAAACTATATTTCCATGTAATTAGGTCTCAAGAGTTTAGAAAATAATACTCGGTGTAAAAGGCCAAATAAATAATTAAATAAGCGAGAAATAAGAGATTAAATAAGTAAATTTTGCGAGTCCTCACAGATTGTAATTAGAAGAAAAGAGGCACAAGCGCCAAATGTGGATAAGAACCCCCTGCCAGAGTACGATGACACCATTGGGGTTATTATGGACAATACGGAATTTAAGAAGCCTGTTAGAAACTCGTCAAGTGAGGCTGAGGTGTTTGGAAATGATGCAGAATTTTCCGACATCCCTGAAGGATCAATTTCCAATTGAACAATCGAGTTTCTGCCGATTCAAAAGGAGTTTCGGTAAACCTAAAGGGGTTTGTCATTCATGCGAATTCATGAAAATACTTGTCGCGCCCCATTTTTTGATAAATAAATGAAATGGTTTGAAAATGTGTTTTTTGATTCAATTTGTGATTTGAAAAATGAATTGTGATTTAAAAGGAAAATGGGTCTAAATGGGGGTTTTGAGAGTGCGACGATTTGACCCAAAAATTATGGTTTAAAAAGGGTTTTTAAAACTAAATACGGAGTCGCCACTTGGTAATGAGTTAAGGTGTACCAAGTCACCTAAAAAAATGTATTTTTAAAGAAAAATAGGAAAAGGTAGTGAGAAACCCTTTTTAAACGACTCCTAGTCTATGTAAACCAAAGAAAAAGGTTCGGGAGTCACATTTGACAAAGGGGAAGGCAAGGATAAAATCCAAGGCACCCCTTTGACCTAGCCAAGGCTAGTTGCGTGATTTAATCAAAGATTTTCTTGTTTTAACCAAAGAATTTATTACATTTGGATGTGCTACATGAAATGCAAAACCCTAGATTCTAAGATGTCTCTTGTAAGGTTTTTGGTCCCAACCACATGAATTGTGGCGGCCAATGAAAGAAAACCTTATAGAGGTCGATTAATGCAAATGATAATTCAAATGCAAGTGTGCAAGTGTGAAAGTGTATGAAAGATGCAAGAAATGTAAGTGCAAGTGTGCGAATGTATAAAAAGGTGCATGTGTGAAATTGTATAAAATTCAAGTGTTTTTTGTGTGCAAGTGTGTGAAAATAGAATAATAGATATATAAGGTAAAGTGGAATTCCATTTGTGAGGTGAATGTGAACAAAATGTGGTTAAAAGAGTATGTAGATGATAAAAATGAAAGTATGACCCTAGAGGAATGCAATAAGTCGGGTACGGGGGGTTGACTCCTAACTTTTCGACTTTTATTTTTCCTCGGATTAGAAGGTAAAACTAGCGTGCTAAGGCTATCGAGTAGCCACACTCGCTCGTTTCCCTTATCAAGAGGGGACTCTCAAGTGAATGAACCCTATGACTAGCATGAAATGCAAAAATCCTAAAATGGAGGGAAAAGGGGTTCGAGGGGCATGCAAAATGATAAAACTAAGAAAAACGCATGAAATGAAGTGAAATATGCAAACATGTACTAACGAGGAGAAATCCCTAAGGGTCTAGCGTTGGACTAGCCCATTCTATGAATTCCGACTAGCGTTGGACTAGTAGAAACGTACATTCATCCATTCCATTCATCTACACTATGAAAAACGAGTAGACATGCAAATCACCTAAAACACGTAGCACGTAACACTTAGCATGCTCGACTAGATGCAAAAATCCTAATAAAGCATTTAACACATAACATATAGCAAGCAACCAAACTAATTGTCGCGCCCCATTTTTTTTTGATAAAATAAATAAATTAAATGGTTTTAAAAAAAATGTATTTTGTGATTGGAAAATGAATTGTGATTTAAAAGAAAGATGGGTCTAAATGGGACTTTTGAAAATGCGACGATTTGACCCAAGAAAAATAGTTCAAAAAGGGTTTTTTATATGAAAAATGGAGTCGCCACTTGGTATAGAGTTAGGGTGTACCAAGTCACCCAAAAAGTGAATTTTTTAAGAAACAATTAGGAAAAAGTAGTAAGAAACCCCTTTTAAACGACTCCTAGTCCACGTAAACCAAAGAAAAAGGTTCGGGAGTCACATTTGACAAAGGGGAAGGCAAGGATAAATTCCAAGGCACCCCTTCGACCTAGCCAAGGCTAGTTGCGTTGATTTAATCAAAGATTTTCTTGTTTTAACCAAAGAATTTATTACATTTGGATGCACTACATGAATGCAAACCCTAGACCTAGGGGTATTGGGGGAAATTTCCCTTCAAAGGTTGAATGGTGCCAATCACATTAATTGTGAAGCCCAATAACGATCCTTTTGAAGAAGTCACGAATAATGCGAGTGGGATGCAAATGAATGGAATGCATGTATGCAATGTGAGGACATGAGTTTAAAAAAAAGTAATAAAAGACAATAATATGTAAGTGAAAATGTGCACATGAGTGGGCAAGGTGCGGTATGTGAAATGATAATATGAAATGCATGTGTGCAAGTGATGATAAAAGTGTTCGTGTGCAAGTGAAGGGATAAAAGGTGCACGTGTGCAAATGAAGGGATAAAAGGTGTACGTGTGCAAATGGGAGGAAAAAAAATGAAAGTGTAATGATAGGGTGGATGCATGAGCCTAGGGAATGCATGCATATTGGGTACGGGGAGACCTAAATCGTGACTCAATTTGCCCTTTGATAGAGAGGATACAAGCGTGCTAAGGCTTAGAAAAAGCCACACTCGTCTATATCCCATATTTAAGGGGACTCTCAAGCAAATGAACCCTATAACTAGCATGAAATGCAAAAATCCTAAAATGGAGGGAAAGGGGTTCGAGGGGCATGCAAAATGATAAAACTAAAAAGAATGCATGACATGTAATGAACACGCAAATATGTACTAACGAGGGGAAATCCCTAAGGGTCTAGCGTTGGACTAGCCCATTCTATGAATTCCGACTAGCGTTGGACTAGTGGAAACATACATTCATCCATTCCATTCATCTACACTACGGAAAGCTAGTAAACATGTCAAACACTCATAAACACGTAGCACGTAGCACTTAACATGCTTGACTAGATGCAAAACCTAATAAAGCAAGTAACAAGTAACACATAGGCATGCAACCAAGCTAATGAACTTATTACATTCACTAACTAAAACAAAAGGGGAAGGGGAAAATGGACCAAATTGCTCGCCACAGCCCTATCTATTACAAGCCAAGAGGTGTACACATACCCCATTAAAAGAACAACTTAATGAAAACAAAAAGTAAATGACATAAGTAAAAGGAATTAAAGAAAAGCTAGGAAAGCAAAGTAGGCATGCAATTTCACTTAACATGTTAGGTCACATAAGAGAGAAACAAAAGGGATAAAAGAAATTATACCGCCCCTCGATGGTAATCAAATGAAGTAAAAATAGCTTCAAAACAATAAAAAAGTCAAGGTACCACTTTATTTAAGAAAAAATTAAAAGAAATGTGCAAAACAAAGCTCACTTGATCATAAAATCCCTAAAGTCATGACTTAAGCGCAATTGAAACAAAACATGGTAGTTGATTGAAGCAAACAAGCAATGAAGTTGTAAAATTAAAACTACCAAGGACCAAATTGCAAACGCTAACCATTCGAATTCAATCGAAACAATTAAGAACTTCAAAGGTCTCAAGAGCCAAGGAACGATCAAGTAATGGTTCGAATGTAAATATTTAGGACCTAATTGCAAGAAATTGGAACCTAATTGGGCCACAGTGCAACAAAGGGAGACTTGGGGGTCAAAAATGCAATTTTCAGGAGCATTTACATGCACGCTACGTAGAATTTTTCTTTCTGCAATTTCACACCTACAACACTTCTGCAATTTTCAGCTATCCATCTTTTGGATCTTATTGCATCAACAACAAAGAAAAACCATGGCATACCATTTTAACAACAAAAAAACAATTCCCCCCTCTTGCATAATGATCAAATCATCAACTAAGCTGCCCAGTTTTTGGCCAATCAAAGTTTCTGAGATAGGAACGTGCAAAGCAGGAGGGAATACAAGAAATGAGAGAAAAACCAACTCGCATGATCAAGATAACAAAACAAGGCTCCAACGACTTAACTTGGTAGGATCTGAAAGCATACCAAAACACAAGAAAAGAACCAAGGAACATCAAAACCTTAAATTTAAACACAAAAAATCCGAAGGAAAAAAAAAAAAACATGCAAAGCTGGAGACAAACTTTCTACAACTTCACAACTTTCTTGCTGCAGTTTTTCTCATGCTAAGCTCCTGCTAATTCTCTAGCCACCATTTTCATAGATTATTCAAGCAACACTCACAGTTCCAAGCTAAAGCCAGTAAATTCATTCCCAAAACCGCTGCTACAAAAACCAAAACTTCAAAGCTATTGCAGCAGGCCCTCATATTCAAACGTAACCAAACTAGAATTCAAGCAAATCTCATGGACTCAGCAGAAAAAGACCCATAGAAAAACTCCCAAGCACCTCATCATAATCCAATACACATGCAATTCAGGGCAGGAAAGAGACACTATAGCATGCCATTTTAACAAGAAAACCACCATCCCAAATCCCAACTCATCGAAAATGAAATCAACCAAACTACCCAAGTTGCAGCAAAATGGAATAGAACACATGACAAGGAAACGAACGGGAATAAATGAGGGAGAAACGGCAAGAAAACAGCAACAATGAACATCGGGTTTCAACCCAACCAGCCGCAGTATTGATGCATATTGGCTTAACAAAAACCCAAATGAACCCAGCCAGGTTTCAGTTCGTCAAATCTGGTTCCGAACAAGGAAAAGGTTTGGGTGATTACCTGTTTCATCATCTCTAGACCTTGAGCCTCAGCAACAGATGCTGCGGCAGCACCTCCAACTGGAACAACGGTAGCAATTGCAACACCAACCCCACCGCTAGCAGGTACTGAAACTTTCTCTATCAGCTGCAATCGGCTCTGCGACGTCCTTATCTTCCGCCTCGTCTCTAAGATACAGTGGAGATTTTGAGGAAAATGGAGACCCGCGACTGGCTCCGATGAAAGCAACGCAGAAATCTGGAGCTTTCCTGATTTTTCCCTGCAACTTCCTTTGCCCAGATTTTCTCAACCATCCCCTCTGTTTCTTCCTCTCAAAAACCTCTTTCTTTTCAGCCGTTCCCCCCAGAATTTCTCAGTTGTCAGCCGTTCTCTCCCTCTCTCTTCCTTTTGGTCGTTCTCTCCCAATCCCCTTCTTGCGGCTGCTGTCTACCCTCCTTAAACCCTCAGCCCTTGTTTTGTTTTCAGTCCCGTTGTCAATTTTTTCATCCTCTCTTGGCGGCTGCCATTCTCTTGGCTTTTATATGGAAGTCCCCCCAACCCTAAACACCCAAACATCTCTGCTATAATTGCAGCTAAGGGCTGCCGAGCCCTTACTTGCAAGCTGCCAGAAAAACGCAGCTTGCATGCCGCAACCTCCTTTTTTCCTTTTTTTTTCTTTTTTCTTTTTTTTTAAAATACAGCATATAAATAATAATAATAATAACAAAATGACAAAACCATGTAATAATAATAAGAATGAAAACAAATAAATAAAAAAACAAACTAAATAAATAAAAACAACAAAAATGTCCATTTTTCAAATTTTCTACATTTTTCCTTTTTTTCCTCTCTTTTTTTTTTCAAAATAACTTAATAAAAATAACTAAAGTGCAAAAAGGTTGAATTTAAAGAAATAAACATATTTTTGTGAACAAATTTTCTTTTTTCTTTCTTTTCCATTGTTTTTTCCAAGAAAACTAAAAACCTATTTTTTGAACGTTTTTGCTTGTTTTTTTCCCTTTTTCCCATGATTTTCATCATCAATTTTTTATCAAGAAAGCATTAAATAAAAAAAATGACTAAAACATATTTTTCCTTTGAAAGTTTTTCTTTTTCCTTTGAGAAATTCTACGCTAAAATGGCTAAAATAACTAAAATTAAAAGCAAATAAAACTAATTGTGACAAAATAAAAATAGAACAAATAAAAAAAAACGAATAGCAAATAAATAATAAAACACCAAAAATTTGGTGTCTACAGTTTGCCCCTCTTTGTCTGAGTTTTGGAAAAACTTGAGACAAAGAAGTAGACACCAAATGCTCACCTGTGTTGTTCGGCTACGAGCGTCTCGAACGATGGACGCTTTAGAAATGGGGACTGACCCCTTTGACAAAAATTTAAAATGGGATTGACCCAAACAGAAAATTTAAAATCGGGACTGACCCGAACAGGAATTTAAAATTGGGATAGACCCGAACAGAAATGTAAAATGGGATAGACCCAGACAGAAATTTAAATGGGATAGACCCAGTCAGCAATTTAAATGGGATAGACCCAGACAGAAATGTAAAATTGGGATAGACCCACGTTTGTTAGTGATGCAAATGAAATGCTTACTGGCGGGACAAACCCCACGCTCCAGTGGCTGTGAAAGCGGAATGCTCACTAGTGGGACAAACCCAACGGCTAGTGGCGAATGCAAATGAAAGGCGCACTAGTGGGACAAACCCAACGGCTAATGGCGATGAAAATAAAAGGCACACTAGTGGGACACGCCCAACGGCTAGCGGCGATGAAAATGAAAGGCTCACCAGTGGGACACCCCCAACGACTAATGGCAATGAAAATGAAAGGCTCACCAGTGGGACAAACCCAACGGCTGGTGGCAAATGCAATTAAGAGGCACACTAGTGGGACAAACCCAACGGCTAGTGGCGACGAAAATGAAAGGCTCACCAGTGGGACACACCCAACGGCTAGTAGCAATGAAAATGAAAGGATCACCAGTGGGACAAACCCAACGGCTAGTAGCAATGAAAATGAAAGGCTCACCAGTGGGACAAACCCAACGGCTGGTGGCAAATGCAATTAAGAGGCGCACTAGTGGGACAAACCCAACGGCTAGTGGCAAATGCAATTAAGAGGCACACTAGTGGGACAAACCCAACGGCTAGTGGCGACGAAAATGAAAGGCTCACCAGTGGGACACACCCAACGGCTAGTGGCAATGAAAATGAAAGGATCACCAGTGGGACAAACCCAACGGCTAGTGGCAATGAAAATGAAAGGCTCACCAGTGGGACAAACCCAACGGCTGGTGGCAAATGCAATTAAGAGGCACACTAGTGGGACAAACCCAACGGCTAGCGGCGACGAAAATGAAAGGCTTACCAGTGGGACACACCCAACGGCTAGTGGCAATGAAAATGAAAGGCTCACCAGTGGGACAAACCCAACGGCTGGTGGCAAATGCAATTAAGAGGCACACTAGTGGGACAAACCCAACGGCTAGCGGCGATGAAGATGAAAGGCTCACCAGTGGGACAAACCCAACGGCTGGTGGTAAATGCAATTAAGAGGCACACTAGTGGGACAAACCCAACGGCTAGCGGCGATGAAGATGAAAGGCTCACCAGTGGGACAAACCCAACGGCTGGTGGTAAATGCAGAATGAAATGCTTACTGGCGGGACAAACCCAGCTCCAATGGCAATGTAAATGAAATGCTTTGACAATCAGACAGTGGGATTAAACTTGAGCCTGTCGTGATGAAATTTGATTTGATTTTTTTTTTTGATTGATGATTTTCTTTTCTTTTTGCTTTTCTTTTTGACTTTTGAGAATCTTTCCAAAAAATTAATTTGCCCCAGTATGTTGAATTTTTGCAATTTGAATCCAAAGTTGACTTTGTATCGCCATGCTGTTGCATCTTTTGACCAAGTTTGCTTGCAACATTTTCGATCTGCCTTTGTTCACCGGAGGACTCTTTCCGACATCGATTCCGGTGCGAAGTGTGATTACTTTCATCTGTGCCTGCAATTTTCTGCAAAGGAGAAAAAACAAAAGAAATTGCCACCATCATTTGCCCCGTTTTCCTTTGAGAATCGTGTAAACATGAGTCTTTCGACGCCTTTATCAACTTTTGCTACGACAGCCGATTGAGTTGGATTTCTCGCCCTAAGGCTTTTCCGATTTTCAAACTGACCAGGTATATGCTTTGCCATATTATGAAGTTTGCGTAGCTGGTTCGGCGGGATTTCAACTGTTTCCAAAGGATGACTGAATCCAAGTATACTTTTTGAAATAAATCACAGGGATTGTCATTTACCACAATTCAACGATAAAAAAATGAGGTATGCAAGAAAATTCATATGTCATGTAAAAAACGAATATGCACAAGAATGCACATACAACCATGTGTGCTTAAATTCTACAAAAATGTCATGAATACAAGTAATTTGGGAAAAAATGAGTTTCTTAAGAATGTATGTGCAAAAGAATGTTTTTTTTTTTTAAATGACACAGCTTTGGCCAACGGATGTCATATTCAAGTCTTTGGATATCTTAGTTCCGGAATTCAATGTTGCCAGAGGTATGACAAAAATGAGAAGAAATCTAAATGGACCAAACCACCAGTTGTTCCTCTTTGTGCTTTCTCATTGCAGAAACCTACCTTAGCGCCCATTCGGGTTTTCACCAAGGTTGCCCCCACCCTTTTTGTTGGTTTTTTCTTTCTTTTTCTTTTTCCTTCTTTTTTCCTTCTTTCTTTTTCCTTTCTCTTGAGGTGCCCTTGTGGGTTTTCACCTAAGAAAACAATGGAAGAGCTCAACCATAGTCGACTCAGGAATGTAAGTTGAAGATTGCTGGCATCAGTAAAATGCGCTTCCCTTATAAACTTAAACGAAGGCATTATGGACATCACCTGCCAGTTGATTAGCAAAATCCCTAATAGAAATGCAGCAAGTGACGAAAGCCAGGACTTTGTGCTTTTGTAATGAGGTCAGGTGGGGTGTTTTTCAAGAAAAGTTGAGGCTTGAAAGCAGGTTTGATGAAAGGTGTGAAATAACCTGAGATTGCATCATTTTGAAATTATCTCTAATTTTGAACAAAACCGAGGAAATTTGCCCCAGTTTGATTGGATTTTCTCTTTCTTTGCATTTTCTTCATTGCATTTTTCTTCTCTTTTGCATTTTCCTTCAAAACTAAATTTGCCCCAGTGTAGGGTTCTTTCTTTTCCCATATCTCTTTCAAAGATAAATTTGCCCCAGTGTGGGGTTTTCTTTTCTTTCTGATCATTTTTCAAAATGAATTTGCCCCAGTGTGGGGTTTGCAATTCTCAGGAGTTGCGAAACGAAAATTATTGTTCTGATAGTTCAAAGGGGATGACTAGGGATGAAATGTTTTGATTGGAAAGGAAAATGGCCTGACTTTTGCCTCGCCCTTTGCATGATTTCCTAAAAGAAACTTTGCATAATCAAATAAAGAACATCTTACACATGTCCGAGTTGATAGGTTGAGAGAATGTCTGTCCTTCCATCTCTCCTTTGAACACCCAATAAGCTTTGCCGATTTGAAGCAAATTTGCCTTTGACTTCATCTTTCATCACTTTAGCACTTTGTTTCCTTCTTCAGAAGATCGGTGGCGGATCCTTTTGTTGTGAACATAGGCCATGCGTTTTGACAACGTTGGTCATGGCACATAGCATTATCAATCAGAATCAATCGTTAATGATACTGCTTTGACCAATCAACTTTCAACCTGGCTGGAAAGGGATTTTCTCAAATGAAGGGATTTATCAATGAAGGAATTTCCAAATGAAAGGATTTTCCAATGAAGGCTTTTTCAAAGAAGGGATTTCTTAATGAAGGCCTTTTCAAAGCAGGGATTTCTTAATGAAGGCCTTTTCAAAGCAGGGATTTCTTAATGAAGGCCTTTTCAAAGCAGGGATTTCTCCATGAAGGGTTTTCTCAATGAAGGCTTTCTCAAAGAAGGGTTTTTTCAATGTATGGTCTCAAAGAAAGAATTTCTCAATGAAGGGATTTTTCAATGAAGGCTTCATCGGATTCCAGAACAGTGATATTCAAAGGGTCAAATAATTTTATTTTGGCCATCGAAAGAATTTAGAATGAAATTGAACCAATAAACAATCAATATAAACAAAATGGTATTAACAAAATAATGAAAAGATGTGACTATGCATGCTATCGAAAGAAAACAACATAGGAGCTTGATAATGCAAAAATGCTTTAGTCAAAACTTAATTTAACATGATAAAACTATTTACTCAAAAGCAAACGGTGACGAGTTTCATGAAGTTTAACAAATAACAATCCCCGGATTCATCCCAAATTCCCTTTGCGAGAGAAGATACTTGGCAATCCAATTGTGCAAGGTTTCTTCAAGATTTTCAAATGTCTTCATTGGAAGTGGATGCCTCAAAGGTGTCCTTGTGTTCAGGAAAAGGATTTGTATTTATGCTCGGTCCTTGTCCCCCTTTCTTTTTTAGCACTATTTCACCTGCCTCGATCATGTCTTGGACTCTGTGCTTAAGTGCTCTACAGTCAGTAGTTGGGTGGCCGGGTGCTCCCGAATGATAGGCACAAGTGTACTGCGAATCGTAGTTGGCAGGGACGCCATGAGGGTGAGATGGAGGGGGAATTACGCTGATTTTACCGGCAGCTTTTAATTGTTCGTACAATTGTTCCAAGGGCCTGCCAAGATTGGTAAAGGTACGATAATGGTTTTGTTTTTGGGGTTCAATGGGTCGGGGGTAATTATAGGTGGGCCTACTTGGTGGAGGGAATTGTTGATTATAGGGAGGTCGGGGTCGAACTTGTTGGAAGTTAGGTTGAGATATTTGAAAAGGGGCCATAGGAGAGTTGTTGTAGTTAGGCCGAGGTCGAGGATGAATGGTATTGGTGTGATAAACAGGATGAGGGCTTGAATAGTAAGGGTTTGAGTAGGTAGGGTATTGTCGAGGTCTGGGTCTTGGAATAGGGCTTCGATTCCAGACAAAAGCAGTTTTCCCCTCTTGCCTTTTGGACTGTTGCTTCTTCCCATTACTACCTTGGCTTTGCAGAGCATCCAACTGCGATTTGAGGGCAGACACATTAACAATCTTTCCAGCCTTCACGAAATCATCAAATTCTTCAAGTTTATTAACAATTGCGGCAAATGAGCATCCAGTCATGCGGAAAATTTCTTCAAAGTACGGCGGATCATGTGCCTTAATGAAAGTTCGTATGATTTCGTCCTCCGTCATTGGTGGCTCGACTTTTGCAGCTACTTTCCTCCACCTCTTAGCATAAGTCTTGTGATCCTCGGAGGGTTTCCTCTTTGTCCCTTCCAACGTGGTTCGTGTTGGAGCCAGCTCGCAATTATACTCGTACTGCCTTACAAAAGCGTTGGACAAGTCAAGCCAGGTCTTCGCTTCTTCGGGTTTCAGCTTGGAATACCAGTCGAGTGCATCCCCCTCGAGACTTTCTGGGAATAGCCTCAAAGGCAGATTTTCATCATCTGTTGGCCTACCCAACTTGTTGGCGAACAATCGGAGGTGCGTCTTGGGATTGCCCGTGCCATCGTATTTATTGAACTTCGGAGTTTTGAACCCCTCACGCAACTGCACATTCGGGAAAAGGCAAAGTTCATCATAGTCCAGCACTCCTTGTTTGTTCAAACCCTGACTCCTCCTCATAAACTCATCAAAACGGTCAAGGCGTTTGAGCAGCTTTATATCAACGGGAGCGGAAGATTCCCCCATTTCTGGCTTGGTTTGAACGATATAGTCGGGTAGGAATGGCTCAGCAGCAGTGTGATAGAAAGTATGTAGCTCTGGTGGTATGTTTGAAGTAAGTTGGGGTTGTGGACCTTGCATGTAAGTGGGGAAAAATGAAGGATCAGGAGGGTAAGTGTATGGCAAATGTATGGTGGGGTATGTGAAAGTTCCTTCGGTTGAAATAGGGAAAGATGGAGCAACAGTGGCTTGAGTCGGAGGGATGACAAATGGTTCAGATTCTGATTGTTTGATGGGCGCCGGTTTGGGTTGCACTCCGCTACTAACGAGCTCGTCGATCAACTTTTTTTGCGCTGCCATTTCAGATGCTATTTCACCAAACTTAGTAAGCATCTCAGTCAACTGAACCCCCAAACTCGCAGTCTCGGGTTGAGCGGTAGTAGTAGACCTATCTGCTTGTTCCGGTTGTGAACTCATGTTTACACGACTCCTTTGAGCTTGACTACGAGATCGTGTTATGATGGGGCTTCGACGAGAAGCTATGTTTAAATATTACCTGAGAATTTTTGAAAAGATTGCCTTTAGATTTAACTCTTGCTTAGTTATTCCAATAAAAATAAAGAAAAGAAAGAGAAAAAGGCAAGAGTTAGTAGATATCCAGGAAATTCGGATGCATGTCCTATGGGGAACCCTTTTTGTGCCAAGGGTAGGCCTAGCATGAAAATGCAATCCTCTAGGGTAGGCACCATACCATACCTGATGGATCTGATCAACTCATTGAGTGAAAGTAATTTTTTGCAAAATGAGGTCCACGTCCGAATGGATTGATCACTTTTGATCAATACAAGATTTTGCAAAAACGCACGGGTTTGACCTTGACGAACTTCCTATCGAAGAGTTTGCAATTCGTTGATAAAATTTCTCAGTGAATTTACGGGTCAAAACCCCAACTGATCAAATGGCTGGATGCAATGGATGGTTTTCTCAAAATCGACTAGGTTTTCCATTTTGAAATTCGACATTGAAATCCTAATTGGTCAAATGAAATTGACAATTTATTAAAAATCGACCGGATTACCCTAAAAAGGGAAACGAGTCAAATGAATTGAGTGAAATTTTAAACTTACTCAAAATTGACCGAATCATCCTAAAAAGGAACTTGGTCAAATGAATTGAATGAAATTGAGAATTTATTCAAAATTGACCAGATCGCCCTAAAAGGGTAAACTGGTCAAACGAATCGACGATTTATTCAAAATCGACCGGATGACCCTAAAAAGGGTAAATTGGTCAAATGAATGGATGATTTTTTCAAAAATTGACCGGATTACCCTAAAAAAGGGTAAATTGGTCAAATGACCCTAAAAAGGGTAAATTGGTCAAATGAATTGACGATTTATTAAAAATCGACCAGGTGACCCTAAAAAGGGTAAATTGGTCAAATGAATGGATGATTTTTCAAAAATTGACCGGATGACCCTAAGAAAGGGTAAATTGGTCAAATGACCCTAAAAATGGTAAATTGGTCAAATGAATTGACGATTTATTCAAAATCGACCAGATGACCCTAAAAAGGGTAAATTGGTCAAATGAATTGATGATTTATTCAAAATCGACCAGATGACCCTAAAAAGGGTAAATTGGTCAAATGAATGGATGATTTTTCAAAAATTGACCGGATGACCCTAAGAAAGGGTAAATTGGTCAAATGACCCTAAAAATGATAAATTGATCAAATGAATTGACGATTTATTCAAAATCGACCAGGTGACCCTAAAAAATGGTAAATTGGTCAAATGAATGGATGATTTTTTCAAAAATTGACCGGATGACCCTAAAAAAGGGTAAATTGGTCAAATGACCCTAAAAAGGGTAAATTGGTCAAATGAATTGACGATTTATAAAAAATCGACCAGGTGACCCTAAAAAGGGTAAATTGGTCAAATGAATGGATGATTTTTCAAAAATTGACCGGATGACCCTAAGAAAGGGTAAATTGGTCAAATGACCCTAAAAATGGTAAATTGGTCAAATGAATTGATGATTTTTCAAAAAATTGACCGGATGACCCTAAAAAGGGTAAATTGGTCAAATGAATTGATGATTTATTCAAAATCGACCAGATGACCCTAAAAAGGGTAAATTGGTCAAATGAATGGATGATTTTTCAAAAATTGACCGGATGACCCTAAGAAAGGGTAAATTGGTCAAATGACCCTAAAAATGGTAAATTGATCAAATGAATTGACGATTTATTCAAAATCGACCAGGTGACCCTAAAAAATGGTAAATTGGTCAAATGAATGGATGATTTTTTCAAAAATTGACCGGATGACCCTAAAAAAGGGTAAATTGGTCAAATGACCCTAAAAAGGGTAAATTGGTCAAATGAATTGACGATTTATTAAAAATCGACCAGGTGACCCTAAAAAGGGTAAATTGGTCAAATGAATGGATGATTTTTCAAAAATTGACCGGATGACCCTAAGAAAGGGTAAATTGGTCAAATGACCCTAAAAATGGTAAATTGGTCAAATGAATTGATGATTTTTCAAAAAATTGACCGGATGACCCTAAAAAGGGTAAATTGGTCAAATGAATTGATGATTTATTCAAAATCGACCAGATGACCCTAAAAAGGGTAAATTGGTCAAATAAATGATTTATTCAAAATTGATTATGAATTGACAAAAATGGATCGATTGAATCGTCCGGCCATTGGTGGCTTCAAAAAAAATAGTCTATGAGCCTTCTAAAATCACGATTTGGCCTCAATTTATTTATTGTCTCAATAGGAGGCATTATTTGTGAATTTTTTCAAATTAATGTCCTTTACGCAAGGGATTTTTACCAAGTTTGATAAAATGGCCAAAAAGTGATTATTAGATGCTCATATTCCAAAGATCACCCTATGAAAATGACCGGATCCTACCTTACCTTGTGCACTACCCCTTTGGATGGTACAAAATGTAAACGTGCAAGTCTCACTGGATTAAGTATCCGAGACACAAGGTGGCTTATTCCTAAACACGGGATTCCCTATGTGGCATTCCCTTTCTAGGGTTATGCATGATGCCATTTATTAAAACGATGTAAATACGCAATTCAAAATGAAACGTGACCTAAGGAACCCTTTATTTGCCAGGGTAGGCCTAAAATGGTATGGCATTATTAATTTATGAACAAAATGTACCACAATTTTCAAACGTGCAATAGCCTATCTACAAGGGTAGGTCCTAAAAGGAGGTCATGCCAGACCTCTTATTTCCTAACGTTTGTGAATGCAAAAAAATAGAAAACAAGGAAACGTTAGTTCAACACATAATCACATAACACGTTGGACAATTAGATGATACAAAAACAACAGAGAAATAAGGAAAGAGGGTGGGATCCCTCCCCTCGTGTATGGTGTCCCTAATAGGGTAAGGTAGACTCTACCCTAGGTAAACTATATGGATGCATGAGGTTGGGGTTCACTAATGCATCTAACTCGATAAGCTCAGGTCCCCAAGCCTTCAGACTTAGGGCCAAGGGTCATCAATTCCATGGCCCTTTGTCGGTGGCTCGAGCGATTCCCCAAACACCGCTACGCACACATCGTGTCACGGCCGCATGTTTGAGTGAATCTATAAAAACCTCAACCTTCGACTAAAAACTAAGGATATTAACCCAAAGTTTAAAGCGGAAGAGTGAGTGACCTATTGGATCGTGCTACGCACACGTCGTGTCACGATCACACGTCCAAGTGGGTCTCCTAATCCTAATAGGGTGGAGTGGCGTGACAAGCCACTAAAAAGAAAAATAAAGGGGGATGAATAGTAAAGCATATGCGCGTATGATAGTGCACGTTTTGGAGGGGAGGGATCGAGAACCCACGCAAGGCTCTAAGGTAGAATCCCCTCCCAAATGCAATGCAAAGCGCGGAATCACATACAAACATCCATTCATCAAAACAATCGTAGGCGAACGTGTGAGGAAGTGAGTTGATACGCGAAATGCAAAAATCCTAGAAAAGGGAAAAATGCAACCCTAAACACCCAAATGTGATATATGAAAAGGTTAAAAAAGAAAAAAGGTTGATTAAATCAAATTTGCTCGGACTCTCGAAAGTCCCCAGTGGAGTCGCCAACTGTCGCGCCCCATTTTTTTTTGATAAAATAAATAAATTAAATGGTTTTAAAAAAAATGTATTTTGTGATTGGAAAATGAATTGTGATTTAAAAGAAAGATGGGTCTAAATGGGACTTTTGAAAATGCGACGATTTGACCCAAGAAAAATAGTTCAAAAAGGGTTTTTTATATGAAAAATGGAGTCGCCACTTGGTATAGAGTTAGGGTGTACCAAGTCACCCAAAAAGTGAATTTTTTAAGAAAAAATTAGGAAAAAGTAGTAAGAAACCCCTTTTAAACGACTCCTAGTCCACGTAAACCAAAGAAAAAGGTTCGGGAGTCACATTTGACAAAGGGGAAGGCAAGGATAAATTCCAAGGCACCCCTTCGACCTAGCCAAGGCTAGTTGCGTTGATTTAATCAAAGATTTTCTTGTTTTAACCAAAGAATTTATTACATTTGGATGCACTACATGAATGCAAACCCTAGACCTAGGGGTATTGGGGGAAATTTCCCTTCAAAGGTTGAATGGTGCCAATCACATTAATTGTGAAGCCCAATAACGATCCTTTTGAAGAAGTCACGAATAATGCGAGTGGGATGCAAATGAATGGAATGCATGTATGCAATGTGAGGACATGAGTTTAAAAAAAAGTAATAAAAGACAATAATATGTAAGTGAAAATGTGCACATGAGTGGGCAAGGTGCGGTATGTGAAATGATAATATGAAGTGCATGTGTGCAAGTGATGATAAAAGTGTTCGTGTGCAAGTGAAGGGATAAAAGGTGTACGTGTGCAAATGAAGGGATAAAAGGTGTACGTGTGCAAATGGGAGGAAAAAAAAATGAAAGTGTAATGATAGGGTGGATGCATGAGCCTAGGGAATGCATGCATATTGGGTACGGGGAGACCTAAATCGTGACTCAATTTGCCCTTTGATAGAGAGGATACAAGCGTGCTAAGGCTTAGAAAAAGCCACACTCGTCTATATCCCATATTTAAGGGGACTCTCAAGCAAATGAACCGTATAACTAGCATGAAATGCAAAAATCCTAAAATGGAGGGAAAGGGGTTCGAGGGGCATGCAAAATGATAAAACTAAAAAGAATGCATGACATGTAATGAACACGCAAATATGTACTAACGAGGGGAAATCCCTAAGGGTCTAGCGTTGGACTAGCCCATTCTATGAATTCCGACTAGCATTGGACTAGTGGAAACATACATTCATCCATTCCATTCATCTACACTACGGAAAGCTAGTAAACATGTCAAACACTCATAAACACGTAGCACGTAGCACTTAACATGCTTGACTAGATGCAAAACCTAATAAAGCAAGTAACAAGTAACACATAGGCATGCAACCAAGCTAATGAACTTATTACATTCACTAACTAAAACAAAAGGGGAAGGGGAAAATGGACCAAATTGCTCGCCACAGCCCTATCTATTACAAGCCAAGAGGTGTACACATACCCCATTAAAAGAACAACTTAATGAAAACAAAAAGTAAATGACATAAGTAAAAGGAATTAAAGAAAAGCTAGGAAAGCAAAGTAGGCATGCAATTTCACTTAACATGTTAGGTCACATAAGAGAGAAACAAAAGGGATAAAAGAAATTATACCGCCCCTCGATGGTAATCAAATGAAGTAAAAATAGCTTCAAAACAATAAAAAAGTCAAGGTACCACTTTATTTAAGAAAAAATTAAAAGAAATGTGCAAAACAAAGCTCACTTGATCATAAAATCCCTAAAGTCATGACTTAAGCGCAATTGAAACAAAACATGGTAGTTGATTGAAGCAAACAAGCAATGAAGTTGTAAAATTAAAACTACCAAGGACCAAATTGCAAACGCTAACCATTCGAATTCAATCGAAACAATTAAGAACTTCAAAGGTCTCAAGAGCCAAGGAAAGATCAAGTAATGGTTCGAATGTAAATATTTAGGACCTAATTGCAAGAAATTGGAACCTAATTGGGCCACAGTGCAACAAAGGGAGACTTGGGGGTCAAAAATGCAATTTTCAGGAGCATTTACATGCACGCTACGTAGAATTTTTCTTTCTGCAATTTCACACCTACAACACTTCTGCAATTTTCAGCTATCCATCTTTTGGATCTTATTGCATCAACAACAAAGAAAAACCATGGCATACCATTTTAACAACAAAAAAACAATTCCCCCCTCTTGCATAATGATCAAATCATCAACTAAGCTGCCCAGTTTTTGGCCAATCAAAGTTTCTGAGATAGGAACGTGCAAAGCAGGAGGGAATACAAGAAATGAGAGAAAAACCAACTCGCATGATCAAGATAACAAAACAAGGCTCCAACGACTTAACTTGGTAGGATCTGAAAGCATACCAAAACACAAGAAAAGAACCAAGGAACATCAAAACCTTAAATTTAAACACAAAAAATCCGAAGGAAAAAAAAAAAAAAACATGCAAAGCTGGAGACAAACTTTCTACAACTTCACAACTTTCTTGCTGCAGTTTTTCTCATGCTAAGCTCCTGCTAATTCTCTAGCCACCATTTTCATAGATTATTCAAGCAACACTCACAGTTCCAAGCTAAAGCCAGTAAATTCATTCCCAAAACCGCTGCTACAAAAACCAAAACTTCAAAGCTATTGCAGCAGGCTCTCATATTCAAACGTAACCAAACTAGAATTCAAGCAAATCTCATGGACTCAGCAGAAAAAGACCCATAGAAAAACTCCCAAGCACCTCATCATAATCCAATACACATGCAATTCAGGGCAGGAAAGAGACACTATAGCATGCCATTTTAACAAGAAAACCACCATCCCAAATCCCAACTCATCGAAAATGAAATCAACCAAACTACCCAAGTTGCAGCAAAATGGAATAGAACACATGACAAGGAAACGAACGGGAATAAATGAGGGAGAAACGGCAAGAAAACAGCAACAATGAACATCGGGTTTCAACCCAACCAGCCGCAGTATTGATGCATATTGGCTTAACAAAAACCCAAATGAACCCAGCCAGGTTTCAGTTCGTCAAATCTGGTTCCGAACAAGGAAAAGGTTTGGGTGATTACCTGTTTCATCATCTCTAGACCTTGAGCCTCAGCAACAGATGCTGCGGCAGCACCTCCAACTGGAACAACGGTAGCAATTGCAACACCAACCCCACCGCTAGCAGGTACTGAAACTTTCTCTATCAGCTGCAATCAGCTCTGCGACGTCCTTATCTTCCGCCTCGTCTCTAAGATACAGTGGAGATTTTGAGGAAAATGGAGACCCGCGACTGGCTCCGATGAAAGCAACGCAGAAATCTGGAGCTTTCCTGATTTTTCCCTGCAACTTCCTTTGCCCAGATTTTCTCAACCATCCCCTCTGTTTCTTCCTCTCAAAAACCTCTTTCTTTTCAGCCGTTCCCCCAGAATTTCTCAGTTGTCAGCCGTTCTCTCCCTCTCTCTTCCTTTTGGTCGTTCTCTCCCAATCCCCTTCTTGCGGCTGCTGTCTACCCTCCTTAAACCCTCAGCCCTTGTTTTGTTTTCAGTCCCGTTGTCAATTTTTTCATCCTCTCTTGGCGGCTGCCATTCTCTTGGCTTTTATATGGAAGTCCCCCCAACCCTAAACACCCAAACATCTCTGCTATAATTGCAGCTAAGGGCTGCCGAGCCCTTACTTGCAAGCTGCCAGAAAAACGCAGCTTGCATGCCGCAACCTCCTTTTTTCCTTTTTTTTCTTTTTTCTTTTTTTTAAAATACAGCATATAAATAATAATAATAATAACAAAATGACAAAACCATGTAATAATAATAAGAATGAAAACAAATAAATAAAAAAACAAACTAAATAAATAAAAACAACAAAAATGTCCATTTTTCAAATTTTCTACATTTTTCCTTTTTTTCCTCTCTTTTTTTTTTCAAAATAACTTAATAAAAATAACTAAAGTGCAAAAAGGTTGAATTTAAAGAAATAAACATATTTTTGTGAACAAATTTTCTTTTTTCTTTCTTTTCCATTGTTTTTTCCAAGAAAACTAAAAACCTATTTTTTGAACGTTTTTGCTTGTTTTTTCCCTTTTTCCCATGATTTTCATCATCAATTTTTTATCAAGAAAGCATTAAATAAAAAAAAATGACTAAAACATATTTTTCCTTTGAAAGTTTTTCTTTTTCCTTTGAGAAATTCTACGCTAAAATGGCTAAAATAACTAAAATTAAAAGCAAATAAAACTAATTGTGACAAAATAAAAATAGAACAAATAAAAAAAACGAATAGCAAATAAATAATAAAACACCAAAAATTTGGTGTCTACACTAATGAACTATTACATTTGCTAGCTAGGCACACGTCTTCAATAGGTCTTCATCGGATGCTCCTCCAAGCCCTATCTATTACAAGCCAAGAGGTGTACGCATACCCCATTAAAAGAATAACTTAATGAAAAAGGTAAATGACATAAGTAAAAGGAATTAAAGAAAAGCTAGGAAAGCAAAGTAGGCATGCAATTCACTTAACACGTTGGGTCACATAGGAGAGAAACAAAAAGGGATAAAAGAAAATATACCGCCCTTGAAATGAAGCTCTAAATGGAGTGAAATCACTTATTTATCCTCCAAAATAAAGAAATGGTCAAGGTACCAATTTACTTGAAGAGATTAAAGAAAATAGGCAAACAAGAGCTCATTCGGTCATAAAGCCCCCAAAGTCATGGCTTAAGTGCAATTGGCAAAGCATGGTAGTTAATTTGAAGCAAAGCAAGCAATGAAGTTTCAAAATTAAAACTACCAAGGACTAAATTGAGGACATTATTCAATTGATTGGGTACTAGTGGAACAAAAAGAGACTTGTGGACCAAAGTGCAATTATTCTAGGACTTAATTGGCAATGGAATGTAATTGGGCCTTTGCAATATTAACAAAAAAAAAAACCAAGGGGACCAAATTGAGGAAAACATTCAATTGGTTGGGTCATAGTGGAACAAGGGGAGACTTGAGGGGTTGGAATGCAATTTTCCTGAAAGTTTTTCATGCAGCTCATGCAAAGTCTACGAGAAGCTTTCTGCAACAAAAACTTGCAGCTCATGAAGCTTCGGCAATCAACCTCGTGCAACAAGTTTCACAAATCTCTTAATTCGGAACTCACCCTCCAACTTTTATCGAACTTATCATTTCCAGATGCGTGAGGGAGGATGGAAGAACCAAAAATGATGAAGATGTTCATGCCAACAAGAATATGAACCAAGCTTTCTGCTACGAAGCAAATTTGGCAGCTAGGGAAATTTTCTGCAAAATTTATCCGCAAGCTTCTACCATTGTATGCAAACTTTTGGCAAACAAAGTTCATACAAAACCTTCAAATCATCTCCGATTAAAGACATTTAACACTCCAATGAATAAATGAAAACTGAAACCATTGCCTATAAATGAAAATTTTCAGCAAACGAAAGTGAAACTTGCTGCAATTTCTTACCCATTTGGCCGAGAAAGCATTCATGAAAATGACTCAACACATTCTCCCTCATTCAAACACAACATACAAAAGACTTGACTTGGAATAACAGAAATGGAACAAAAACATACTGACTTTGAAGAAAACAAAAACTTCTGCAGCTTTTCGGTTTCTTATTCAAGTGATAGAATTTAGCAGCCCAACAGATTTATTTTTACTCAAAAACTGCTGCTACAAAAAGAACAGGACTTCAAACCTGTTGCAACTTAGATGTATACATGCCGAACACCACCAGAGAGTTCTAATTGTTTCACTAGCTAAACACAGAATGCAAAACTTGGGACAAGAGAGAAGAACAATGAAACAAGGCTTCTGAATCTGACGCAACTAAACTACATCAACACATTGCAGCAAATTTTCCGTTATGGACTCTCAAACGCACTTCTAACTCCAAATGTTGTTCATGGCATTTCAGCAAAGCATTGATAACAAAACAAGCATGGTCAAACGGGTCTAAGCTTCAGCAAAACAAAGAAAAAGCTACCGCCATGTCT
This sequence comes from Coffea canephora, assembly GCA_036785865.1. NCBI lineage: Eukaryota > Viridiplantae > Streptophyta > Magnoliopsida > Gentianales > Rubiaceae > Coffea > Coffea canephora. The sequence goes on from CM071922.1 coordinate 29,468,933, forward strand.
GAATTGCTGCAACAAGTCGAAAGATTCAAACTTGTTGCGACAACTCTCAGTCTAAAGACCCAAGAACAAAAAACCATAATCATAAAAAGAACCTCAACATCATTCCTCAAAGCATTGAACAACATCCAGGTTTCTTACAAATCTATCATTAATCGAAGCGATCTACAAAGCAAAGCGAAAAGAAATCCTTACAATCGCGTGGCTGGCAAAGCTTTCGACAATAATGGTGCTGATGAATGCTTGTCTGTGGTTTTCCTTCCTACAACACTTTGTCTTCGACTGAGAATGATTTTTGCAGTCGGTTGCTCGTGAGACGTTGCTCAGGAACCGCACGCTAAGTCCAGAAATGGTGTCGAGATCTTCATCGTCGAAACCGCCGCCTTGGCGAGCAGGCTGCTTCGAGCAGCCATTCATGTGCCTTCCCAGCATTATTTTGCAAACATCCTTGAACAAAAGTTCAAGATCTGACTCAGTAGATGTTCCAGATCACCTAAATTCTCCCATAAGAAACCGATTCCTTAGAGAAAATTGCCTCCGCAGGCATTCAAAAAATCAGCATGAATAACAGATTTTCTAGAAGATGTTTCCTTCCCCGCTGTTGCTCTTTCCTCCTTTCTTTCAGCCCGTCACCTTCTTGCAACCCCAGATCCTTTCTTGTGTCTTCCTCGCCTTTTCAATGCCCCCAAGCTTGAAGCTTTCTCCTTCCTTTGCCCCGATGAACTCCCCTTTTCAGTTTTTCTTTCTCGCCGCCGCCCAGCTATGCTTTCTAACCCTTCGCTCTCGCCTCTGTTTTCTTGTTTTCTCTCTCAAAACCCTCGCCCTTTTGCCTTAGCCTCTCTCAGAATTTTTTCAGTTCTGCCGCTGTTCCCCCTCTCTCTATCCCTCCTGCTCTCTCTCAAAACCTAGCTATCATTCTAGATTCCTCTTCCCCCTCCAGGTGTCCTAGACACCTGGCCTCTTCAGCCAAAAATTTCCCCCAGGACCTCCCGCAACTTTCATTTGCAAGCTGCGGCAAAAACGCAGCTTTTGGCTTCTCTCTTTTTTTTTTTTTTTAAAAAAAAAATTAATGATTTAACAAAAATAATAGTAAACTAAATAAAACTAAATAATAATAAAATAACAATTTTAATCAAAATAAACAAACTAAAAATAACAAAATTACCATTTTCGATCTTTTCTTTCATTTTTCCATTTTTCATCATTTTCCATTTTTTCAAAAATAAATTAACAAAAATAAACCAAAATGCCAAAAGATTGAATTTGAACGTATTTTTGCGAACAATTTTCTTCTTTTTTTTCTTTTTTTTATGATTTTCCTTTTTCTCTTTTTTTTCCATTTTTTCCAAGAAAACATTGCATTTAAATCAAAACAATTAAAACATATTTTTTTGAATGCGTTTCTTTTCTTTTCGAGAAATTCTATGCTAAAAACTTAAAAATAATAATAACAACATAAAAACTAAAAAACTAAAAACTAAAAAGTGAATAAAACGAACACAGACTAAAAGATAAATAGTAAATGAAATTACACCAAAATTTGGTGTCTACAGTTTGCCCCTCTTTGTCTGAGTTTTGAAAAAACTTGAGACAAAGAAGTAGACACCAAATACTTACCTGTGTTATTCGGTGGCGAATGTTTGGAACGATTGCCACTCTTGAAACGAGGACTGACCTCTCTATCAAAATGTTGAAATGGGATTGACCCAGACAGGAATTTAAACGGGACTGACCCGAACAGAATTTAAACGGGACTGACCCGAACAGAACTTAAACGGGACTGACCCGAACAGAATTTAAACGGGACTGACCCGAACGAAATTTAAACGGGACTGACCCGAACAGAATTTAAGACGGGACTGACCCGAACAGGAATTTAAACGGGACTGACCCGAACGAAATTTAAACGGAACTGACCCGAACAGAGTTTAAACGGGATAGACCCGAACAGAATTTTAAATGGGATGAATTGAAGTGAGATGGAGTATTGGTGGGGTTGACCCATGTTTATTGGTGATACAAATGATAGAAGCGAAATGAAGTGTTAATGGGACTGATCCACGTTCCAGTGGCTGTGAAAATGAAATGTTCACTGGCGGTACTGACCCACGTTCCAGTGGCTATGAAAATGAAAAACTCACTGGCGGGACAAACCTCAGCTCCAGTGGCTATGAAAATGAAAAGCTCACTGGCGGGACAAATCTCAGCTCCAGTGGCTATGAAATGTTGGTATGTTTGAAAAAAGCTGTATAAAACTTGCTTGGGAAATTATCCAAGATTTGTCCCAGTGTAATGAATTGGTCAGCGGGATAGAACCCAGTTCTGCCGAGGTTGGCGGGATAAAACCCAGTTCCAGCGTGATAAACGGTCAGCGGGATAGAACCCAGTTCTGCCGAGGTTGGCGGGATAAAACCCAGTTCCAACGTGATAAACGGTCAGCGGGATAGAACCCAGTTCTGCCGAGGTTGGCGGGATAAAACCCAGTTCCAACGTGATAAACGGTCAGCGGGATAGAACCCAGTTCTGCCGAGGTTGGCGGGATAAAACCCAGTTCCAACGTGATAAACGGTCAGCGGGATAGAACCCAGTTCTGCCGAGATCGGAGGGATAAAACCCGTGCCCTAACGAAAATAAAAGCGGTCAGTGGGATAAAACCCGAGCCTGCCGAGATCGGAGGGATAAAACCCATGCCCTATGAAAATAAAAGCGGTCAGGAAATTGAATTTGATTTTTCAAGAAACAAGAAATTAAACTTGATTTTTGATTTTTGAAATTTTTGAATTTTTCTGATTTTTGTAAGAATCTTTTTCAAAAATAATTTGCCCCAGTGTAGGGCCTTTTTCCCTTCTTTTTTCTTTTTTTCGGCATCGACCTTTCACATCACCAGATGCTCTTTCGTCGATTTCAACAATGAATACCTGCACAGGGGGCTTACCAAAATATGACATGCATTCACATTTACATGAAAAGAGCAACGTGATTGATTTGAAAGATGCATTATTTGATTCTTGGACGAAATCCTCAATTGGACTAACAAAAATATTTGCCCCTGTGTGAGCTTGTTTTGTGAAATTTTGCAAATAAAAATTTTGCCCCAGTGTGGGCCCATTTGATTGCAAAAATTGGTTCTGATGATTTTCCATTTATTTGAACAAAGAAAAACCGCACTTTCTAAAATTTAGGAAAGAATGCACATATACAACAATGTGAAGAAACTTTAAACGTCAAGTTTGAACTGATGCAGAAATTTCATGATGAATTCCTCGAAATAACACCAAATTCAAGAAGATTTATTCCTCACTTTTAGCATTGGTGTTTTGGGTAACGGGTCACCACTTCTGGTTGGCTCATCTTTCTGGACCAATCAAGTGACTTTATTTTTTGAAATGGCTAAGGAGATGGGAGGTCAGAATTTGTCTTATTCTTGTGCCCAAAATTGTAATGCATTCAACATCACATCTTAGTGAAAGCAAATAGTTTGTCCATTCTTATTTTTCAAGAAAACTTAGTCAACATACAAGCTTTCTAGGCTTGTAACGTATGGACAGAAGTGATAGCTAAACATGTGGAAACGGGTTATACCCTTATGATCACAAATGATTTGATGAATTTCTTATGAGCATGATCCTCACTTTGGATTGTCATGAAGGAATAAGTCAACGATGGACTTTGTTAGCTTGTAATGTGGCTTGAAAACGATAGTTAAAGAATAAGACTTTCAAGGATATTGCACCGCAAATCGCATTTTCCAAAATTGCCCCTATTTTGAACTTGAAGATCCTGAATTTTGTTTGACTTTTGTCACCACTCAACGGGGAATTTCAGCATCGAATGTTTTTGCATTTCTTCCTTTTCCTTTCTTCTTTTCAAAGGTGCCCTTGCGGGTTTTCACATAATGAGTAATGTCAACCCCATACCCAAGCAATTCAGAAATACAGCTAAAATTTTCGGTATCAGAAATTTTCTTGACAGGGCCCTTGCAAAGAACGGAAGTCAGGACTTTCGGCTTTTGTAATGAGGTCAGGTGGGGTGCTTAGAAAAGTTAAGGCTTGAAAGCGGATTTCAAAAGTGGTTTGAAGAATCTGAGATCGCATTGTTGCACCAACCCTATTTTAGGGTTAAGTCAGAATTTGCCCCAGAGTTTATGCTCAATTGAGGCTTTTCTCTTTCATTTTCTTTTGATTGATTTTCCTTTGGCTTTTTTGCCATTTTTGAACTTTCACAAAATTTGCCCCAGTTTATTTTTGAACTGAGGTTCTCTTTTCTTTTCTCTTCTTTTGCTTTTGTTGCTTTAGCACTTTTCGCCCTTTGGGACTTTTATTTCTTTTTCAATCTCAAAGTTACCCCAGTGTGGGGTTTACGATTCTCAGGGGTCGCCAAACGAAATAATTTATTCTGAAAGCTCAAAAGGGACAACTAGGGATAGAATGTTCGATTGGAAAAGAAGAGGGCCTGACTTTTAATCCGTTCCTTACATTAACTCTGAAAGGAAACTTTCGTGAATGCGAAATTTCTTGCCTATATCTGAATTAATTGACTGAGGAAGACGTTCATGATCCGCCGGGCAAAACTCTTCTTTTTCTTCTTTTTTTTTTCTTTCAAAATTGAAGCTCAAGTAGAATCAAATTCCTCCGATTTATGATTCCCTCTTTTCCTTTTTTAATTTTAGCATTTTTGCTTTTTCTCCTTTTGGAAAATTCTCCAATCTCCTTCCCCAATGTGGGGTGCGATCATTAGTGCTTTGAAAAGAACCACCGATTTTAGCTCAAATGAGGATGCAATGGGTAAATTGTGTTTAGATTGTAGAAACGATGGCCAAAGTATCATTCTTACACTCCATGACAACCAAAGTAACGAATTGCTCATTGACAATTCATTCCCTTTTTTGATATTTGAAAAATTTTCCCGTGTGGGGTAGTGATCATTAAGGCTCTTATTTGAAACGAAATTATTCTTTCAAAGGCTCAAATGGGAGATCAAATGATAAAAGCTATATGGATAGAGAAACAAACGCTTGAAATATCATCCCAAATTCCCAAAAATAGATAAAGATAGTGCACCATTTTGCTTTCACTGAGATGTAGATTGAATCTAATTAGACACAATGGACATTTTTCAAGTAAAGATTGCCCCAATTTGCAATTTATCAATCAATGTTACTGATTTTATTTTGGGGTTAAATGAAGGAGAAAAGGTATCTCATTGGGCCTTTCGAGTGACCTCTTACTTTTCCCTGAGCACTCTTATTGTATAACTCGGATCACCAATCGAGTGTAAGGATCTTAGGAAGCATTCACTTGTGAATTTTCAGGCTGGAGATTAAAAATATCTCAATTTGGTCTTATTTCTCAAAATTCATCATGAAATCTCCAATGAGTAAGAATAAAGAATGAAATGTACATAAATATACACAAAACAATAATTGTCCAAAAAATTTATTGCTGAAAAACAATTTGAAACAAAATTTCTCGTTCAATTATGACACAAATGAGAAGAGAATTTATTGTTTCCTTTTCTTTTGGAACAAAATTTAACAAATCAAATAAACAGAATTTCCCTTTGGAAAACAATTACGACATCTCTCAGAGGCTTTAGCGTAGAGCTTCCAGATGGATCATTTATGTTTTAATCGTAGGATCTGCCCAAGAATCAAATAACACTTGTAATCTTCAAACTTTATGGGATTAAAATTAGCATCAGATATAGAAGAATATTTTCGTCTTATTGAAACATTTTTATGAATGCAGGGGAGGGAGAAAACAAAAGAAAAATACCCAGAGTTAGTAGGCAAAACTGCAAAATCGGTATGCATGTCCTATGGGGGAACCCTTTTTGTGCCAAGGGTAGGCCTAGCATGAAAATGCAATCCGCTAGAGTAGGCACTATACAATACCTGATGGATCTGATCAATTCATTGAGTGAAAAAATAATTTTGAAGAATTTGGTCAATTGGAGAGACGAAAGACACTTTGTCAAAAAGAGGACCTCGTCCGAAGGGATTGATCACTTTTGATCGATATTTGCAAAAACGCACGGGTTTGACCTTGACGAACTTCCTATCGAAGAGATTGGAATTCCTTGATAAAATTTTCTCAGTGAAGCACGGGTCAAAATTTCAACTGATCAAATGTCTGGATGCAATGAATGGTTTTCTCAAAACCGACTAGGTTTCCAAATTGAAATTCGTCATTGAAACCCTACTTGGTCAAATGGGTTGAACGAAATTGACAATTTTATTTAAAATCGACCGCATTACCCTAAAAAGGGAATCGGGTCAAATGAATTGAGTGAAATTTAAAAACTTACTCAAAATTGACCGAATCATTCTAAAAAAGGGATTTGGTCAAATGAAATCGAGAATTTATTCAAAATTGACCGGATCGCCCTAAAAGGGTAAACTGGTCAAATGAATCGGACGAAATAAATGATTTACTCGAAATCGATAAGATCGCTCTAAGAATGGAAAAATTGGTGATTTATTCAGAAAATCGACTAGATTGCCCTAAAAATGGGTGAATTGGCCAAATGAAACGAAATGAAGATTTATTCAAAAATCGACCAGATGACCCTAAAAAGGGTAAATTGGTCAGGTGACCCTAAAAAGGGTAAATTGTCAAATGAATTGACGATTTATTCAAAATCGACCAGGTGACCCTAAAAAGGGTAAATTGGTCAAATGAATGAATTGGTCAAATGATGAATGAATTGACAAAATGGATTGGATAAAACGGATGATTTATTCAAAAATTGACCGAATCGCCTTCAAAAAAGGGTAAAATGGTCAAATGCATTTATTCAAAATTGAATGGATAACCCTAAGAATGAATTAAACTAATCAAATGAATTGAATGAAGTCAATTGATCAAACAGATCGAGTGAAATGATGATTTGACCAACTCGCCCTAAAACTAGGCAAATCGGTCTAATAGATCGAATGATTGATTCAAAATTGACTAAATCGCCCTAAAAAGGGTAAACTAGTCAAATGAAATCGGATGACTTATTCAAAATTGATTGAATTGACCTAAGAAATGAGTAAATTGGTCCAATGAATAAAATGGAGATTGATGATTTATGCAAAAATCGACCAAATCACCCTAAAAGGGTAAATTGGTCGAATGAATGGATGATTTTTCAAAAAATTGATTAGGAATTGACAAAATGGATCGATTGAATCGTTCGGCCATTGGTGGTTTCAAAAAATTAGTCTATGAGCCTTCTAAAATCACGATTTGGCCTCAGTTTATTAACTGTCTCAATGATAAGGAATTATTTGTGAATTTCTTCAAATTAATGTCCTTTACGCAAGGGATTTTTACCAATTTTTGATAAAATGGCCAAAAAGTGATTATTAGATGCTCATATTCCAAAGATTACTCTATGAAAATGATCGGGGCCTACCTTACCTTGTGCACTACCCCTTTGGATGGTACAGAATGTAAACGTGCAAGTCTCTTTGGATTAAGTATCCGAGACACAAGGTGGTTTATTCCTAACACGGGAACCCCTAAATGGCATTCCCTTTCTAGGGTTATGCATGATGCCATTTATTAAAGCGATGTAAATATGCAATTCGAAATGAAACGTGACCTAAGGAACCCTTTATTTGCCAGGGTAGGCCTAAAATGGTATGGCATTATTAATTTATGAACAAAATGTACCATAATTTTCAAACGTGCAATAGCCTATCTACAAGGGTAGGTCCTAAAAGGAGGTCATGCCAGACCTCTTATTTCCTAACGTTTGTGAATGCAAAAGATAAGAAACAAGGAAACGTTAGTTCAACACATAATCACATAACACGTTGGACAATTAGATGATACAAAAGCAACAAAGAAATAAGGAAAGAGGGTGGGATCCCTCCCCTTGTGCATGGTGTCCCTAATAGGGCAAGGTCGACTCTACCTTATGCAATTCTAAAATGGATGCATGAGGTTGGGGTTCACTAATGCATCTAGACTCGATAAGTCATAGGTCCCCGAGCCTTCAGACTTGTGACCAAGGGTCATCACTCCCAAGGCCCTTTGTCGGTGGATCGAGCGATTCCCCAAACACCGCTACGCACACGTCGTGTTACGGCTGCATGTTTGAGTGAATCTATAAAAATCCTCAACCTTCGACTAAAAACTAAAGGCTATTAACCCAAAGTTTAAAGCGGAAGATCGAGTGACCCATTGGATCGTGCTACGCACACGTCGTGCCACGGTCACACGTCCAAGTGGGTCTCCTAATCCTACTAGGGTGGAGTGGCGTGACAAGCCACTAAAAAGAAAATAAAGAGGGATGAATAATAAAGCGTATGCGCGTATGATAGTGCACGTTTTGGAGGGGAGGGATCGAGAACCCACGCAAGACTCTAAGGTAGAATCCCCTCCTAAATGCAATGCAAAGCGCGGAATCACATACAAACATCCATTCATCAAAACAATCATAGGCGAACGTGTGAGGAAGTGAGTTGATACGCGAAATGCAAAAATCCTAGAAAAGGGAAAAATGCAACCCTAAACATCCAATGTGATAAATAAAAAGGTTTAGAAGAAGAAAAAGATTGATTAAATCAAATTTGCTCGGACTCTCGAATGTCCCCAGTGGAGTCGCCAACTGTCGCGCCCCATTTTTTGATAAATAAATGAAATGGTTTGAAAATGTGTTTTTTGATTCAATTTGTGATTTGAAAAATGAATTGTGATTTAAAAGGAAAATGGGTCTAAATGGGGGTTTTGAGAGTGCGACGATTTGACCCAAAAATTATGGTTTAAAAAGGGTTTTTAAAACTAAATACGGAGTCGCCACTTGGTAATGAGTTAAGGTGTACCAAGTCACCTAAAAAATGTATTTTTAAAGAAAAATAGGAAAAGGTAGTGAGAAACCCTTTTTAAACGACTCCTAGTCTATGTAAACCAAAGAAAAAGGTTCGGGAGTCACATTTGACAAAGGGGAAGGCAAGGATAAAATCCAAGGCACCCCTTTGACCTAGCCAAGGCTAGTTGCGTGATTTAATCAAAGATTTTCTTGTTTTAACCAAAGAATTTATTACATTTGGATGTGCTACATGAAATGCAAAACCCTAGATTCTAAGATGTCTCTTGTAAGGTTTTTGGTCCCAACCACATGAATTGTGGCGGCCAATGAAAGAAAACCTTATAGAGGTCGATTAATGCAAATGATAATTCAAATGCAAGTGTGCAAGTGTGAAAGTGTATGAAAGATGCAAGAAATGTAAGTGCAAGTGTGCGAATGTATAAAAAGGTGCATGTGTGAAATTGTATAAAATTCAAGTGTTTTTTGTGTGCAAGTGTGTGAAAATAGAATAATAGATATATAAGGTAAAGTGGAATTCCATTTGTGAGGTGAAAATGAGCACGTGATAGGAAAAATGTAGTGAGAAATGTGAAAAAATGTGGTTAAAAGAGTATGTAGATGATAAAAATGAAAGTATGACCCTAGAGGAATGCAACAAGTCGGGTACGGGGGGTTGACTCCTAACTTTTCGACTTTTATTTTCCCTCGGATTAGAAGGTAAAACTAGTGTGCTAAGGCTATCGAGTAGCCACACTCGCTCGTTTCCCTTATCAAGAGGGGACTCTCAAGTGAATGAACCCTATGACTAGCATGAAATGCAAAAATCCTAAAATGGAGGGAAAAGGGGTTCGAGGGGCATGCAAAATGATAAAACTAAGAAAAATGCATGAAATGAAGTGAAATATGCAAACATGTACTAACGAGGGGAAATCCCTAAGGGTCTAGCGTTGGACTAGCCCATTCTATGAATTCCGACTAGCGTTGGACTAGTAGAAACGTACATTCATCCATTCCATTCATCTACACTATGAAAAACGAGTAGACATGCAAATCACCTAAAACACGTAGCACGTAACACTTAGCATGCTCGACTAGATGCAAAAATCCTAATAAAGCATTTAACACATAACATATAGCAAGCAACCAAACTAATGAACTATTACATTTGCTAGCTAGGCACACGTCTTCAATAGGTCTTCATCGGATGCTCCTCCAAGCCCTATCTATTACAAGCCAAGAGGTGTACACATACCCCATTAAAAGAATAACTTAATGAAAAAGGTAAATGACATAAGTAAAAGGAATTAAAGAAAAGCTAGGAAAGCAAAGTAGGCATGCAATTCACTTAACACGTTGGGTCACATAGGAGAGAAACAAAAAGGGATAAAAGAAAATATACCGCCCTTGAAATGAAGCTCTAAATGGAGTGAAATCACTTATTTATCCTCCAAAATAAAAGAAATGGTCAAGGTACCAATTTACTTGAAGAGATTAAAGAAAATAGGCAAACAAGAGCTCATTCGGTCATAAAGCCCCCAAAGTCATGGCTTAAGTGCAATTGGCAAAGCATGGTAGTTAATTTGAAGCAAAGCAAGCAATGAAGTTTCAAAATTAAAACTACCAAGGACTAAATTGAGGACATTATTCAATTGATTGGGTACTAGTGGAACAAAAAGAGACTTGTGGACCAAAGTGCAATTATTCTAGGACTTAATTGGCAATGGAATGTAATTGGGCCTTTGCAATATTAACAAAAAAAAACCAAGGGGACCAAATTGAGGAAAACATTCAATTGGTTGGGTCATAGTGGAACAAGGGGAGACTTGAGGGGTTGGAATGCAATTTTCCTGAAAGTTTTTCATGCAGCTCATGCAAAGTCTACGAGAAAGCTTTCTGCAACAAAAACTTGCAGCTCATGAAGCTTCGGCAATCAACCTCGTGCAACAAGTTTCACAAATCTCTTAATTCGGAACTCACCCTCCAACTTTTATCGAACTTATCATTTCCAGATGCGTGAGGGAGGATGGAAGAACCAAAAATGATGAAGATGTTCATGCCAACAAGAATATGAACCAAGCTTTCTGCTACGAAGCAAATTTGGCAGCTAGGGAAATTTTCTGCAAAATTTATCCGCAAGCTTCTACCATTGTATGCAAACTTTTGGCAAACAAAGTTCATACAAAACCTTCAAATCATCTCCGATTAAAGACATTTAATACTCCAATGAATAAATGAAAACTGAAACCATTGCCTATAAATGAAAATTTTCAGCAAACGAAAGTGAAACTTGCTGCAATTTCTTACCCATTTGGCCGAGAAAGCATTCATGAAAATGACTCAACACATTCTCCCTCATTCAAACACAACATACAAAAGACTTGACTTGGAATAACAGAAATGGAACAAAAACATACTGACTTTGAAGAAAACAAAAACTTCTGCAGCTTTTCGGTTTCTTATTCAAGTGATAGAATTTAGCAGCCCAACAGATTTATTTTTACTCAAAAACTGCTGCTACAAAAAGAACAGGACTTCAAACCTGTTGCAACTTAGATGTATACATGCCGAACACCACCAGAGAGTTCTAATTGTTTCACTAGCTAAACACAGAATGCAAAACTTGGGACAAGAGAGAAGAACAATGAAACAAGGCTTCTGAATCTGACGCAACTAAACTACATCAACACATTGCAGCAAATTTTCTGTTATGGACTCTCAAACGCACTTCTAACTCCAAATGTTGTTCATGGCATTTCAGCAAAGCATTGATAACAAAACAAGCATGGTCAAACGGGTCTAAGCTTCAGCAAAACAAAGAAAAAGCTACCGCCATGTCTGAATTGTTGCAACAAGTCGAAAGATTCAAACTTGTTGCGACAACTCTCAGTCTAAAGACCCAAGAACAAAAAACCATAATCATAAAAGGAACCTCAACATCATTCCTCAAAGCATTGAACAACATCCAGGTTTCTTACAAATCTATCATTAATCGAAGCGATCTACAAAGCAAAGCGAAAAGAAATCCTTACAATCGCGTGGCTGGCAAAGCTTTCGACAATAATGGTGCTGATGAATGCTTGTCTGTGGTTTTCCTTCCTACAACACTTTGTCTTCGACTAAGAATGATTTTTACAGTCGGTTGCTCGTGAGACGTTGCTCAGGAACCGCACGCTAAGTCCAGAAATGGTGTCGAGATCTTCATCGTCGAAACCGCCGCCTTGGCGAGCAGGCTGCTTCGAGCAGCCATTCATGTGCCTTCCCAGCATTATTTTGCAAACATCCTTGAACAAAAGTTCAAGATCTGACTCAGTAGATGTTCCAGATCACCTAAATTCTCCCATAAGAAACCGATTCCTTAGAGAAAATTGCCTCCGCAGGCATTCAAAAAATCAGCATGAATAACAGATTTTCTAGAAGATGTTTCCTTCCCCGCTGTTGCTCTTTCCTCCTTTCTTTCAGCCCGTCACCTTCTTGCAACCCCAGATCCTTTCTTGTGTCTTCCTCGCCTTTTCAATGCCCCCAAGCTTGAAGCTTTCTCCTTCCTTTGCCCCGATGAACTCCCCTTTTCAGTTTTTCTTTCTCGCCGCCGCCCAGCTATGCTTTCTAACCCTTCGCTCTCGCCTCTGTTTTCTTGTTTTCTCTCTCAAAACCCTCGCCCTTTTGCCTTAGCCTCTCTCAGAATTTTTTCAGTTCTGCCGCTGTTCCCCCTCTCTCTATCCCTCCTGCTCTCTCTCAAAACCTAGCTATCCTTCTAGATTCCTCTTCCCCCTCCAGGTGTCCTAGACACCTGGCCTCTTCAGCCAAAAATTTCCCCCAGGACCTCCCGCAACTTTCATTTGCAAGCTGCGGCAAAAACGCAGCTTTTGGCTTCTCTTTTTTTTTTTTTTTTTTAAAAAAAAATTAATGATTTAACAAAAATAATAGTAAACTAAATAAAACTAAATAATAATAAAATAACAATTTTAATCAAAATAAACAAACTAAAAATAACAAAATTACCATTTTCGATCTTTTCTTTCATTTTTCCATTTTTCATCATTTTCCATTTTTTATTTTTTCAAAAATAAATTAACAAAAATAAACCAAAATGCCAAAAGATTGAATTTGAACGTATTTTTGCGAACAATTTTCTTCTTTTTTTTCTTTTTTTATGATTTTCCTTTTTCTCTTTTTTTTCCATTTTTTCCAAGAAAACATTGCATTTAAATCAAAACAATTAAAACATATTTTTTTGAATGCGTTTCTTTTCTTTTCGAGAAATTCTATGCTAAAAACTTAAAAATAATATTAACAACATAAAAACTAAAAAACTAAAAACTAAAAAGTGAATAAAACGAACACAGACTAAAAGATAAATAGTAAATGAAATTACACCAAAATTTGGTGTCTACAATACTTTTGCATCTGTAAATAGCTAATGAAAGCATCTTTACCTTTGACTAAATTTTGCACATGTAAATATTGTTTCTGCTTGCTTTCTTTAGTATTTGCTTTCAATCAAAGGTTTTATGAAAATGCACAAGTTGTTCTTGTCATATTGTTTTGTTTATTCGCTTGTTTATATTCATATTGCTTGTTCATTTGTTTGTTGTATGTTTGTTTGCTTATTATCCCACATTCGTTAATTCTTTCAGATGGCCAAAAATAAAACTATTTGACCCTTTGGATATCACTATTCTGGAATTCAATAATGGCTATCTCTATATCACTCACGACTTGGAGGTCTGTGAATCCGAGCTCCAAAGCGAGAGTGATAATGAGGAGGTATTTGATTCTTTTGCAAAGGACCTTGAACAATATGAGGAGAAACCAAAACCGAACCTGGAAGAAACAGAAAAGGTTAACATTGGCACTAAGGATGAGGTTAAGGAGGTGCAAATTAGTATTCATTTGAATGAGAGGCAGAAAAAGGAGATGCTTGAATTCTTGACTATGTTCCAGGATGTATTTGCATGGTCCTATGATGATATGACTGGTATTTCAACTGACGTGGTAGTGCACAAATTGCCCACAGACCCTACCTTTCCACCCGTAAAGCAAAAATCCCGAAAATTCAAACAAAATATGAGCCTCAAAATAAAAGACCAAATTGAAAAACAGCTCAAAACCAACATTATCATTGTTTCCCATTACCCTATTTGGCTTTCGAATCCAGTCCCTGTTCCAAAAAAGAATGGAGAGGTGCGAGTTTGCGTTGATTATAGAGACCTCAATAAGGCCAGTCCTAAAGATGATTTTCCTCTGCCGAATATTCACATTCTCCTGGACAATACCGCCGGGCATGAGATTGAATCTTTTTGTGATTGCTTTGCTGGATACCACCAGATTTTGATGGCAGAAGAAGATAGGGAGAAGACTGCTTTTATCACTCCTTAGGGCACTTTTTGCTACCGAGTGATGCCTTTTGGTTTAAAGAATGCCGGGGCTACCTATCAGAGGACCATGACCACCCTGTTTCATGATATGATCCACCGGGAGATGGAGGTCTACGTGGATGACATCATAATCAAGTCTAAGAGGGCAGAGGACCATTTGGTTGATTTGAAGAATTTGTTTGAAAGGTTGCGGAAGTACAATTTGAAGCTAAATCCTGCGAAATGCGCCTTTGGAGCACCCGCGGGTAAGCTATTGGGATTCATTGTCAGCAAGAAGGGCATAGAGATAGATCCAGGAAAAATCAAAATAATTTGAGATATGCCAGTGCCGAAAACTCAGAAGGACGTGAAAAGTTTCTTAAGGAAGATCACTTTTATTGGGAGGTTCATTGCCCAGCTAACTGCGACATGCGAGCTGTTGTTCAAATTATTAAGAAAGGATGTGCCGTTGTATTGGAATGAGGAGTGCCAACAGGCTTTCGACAAGATTAAAGATTATTTGTTGCATCCACCAGTCTTAGTGCCACCAAAGCCGAGTCGACCATTAATCATGTACTTATCTGTGCTTGAAGGAGCAGTTGGTTGTGTTCTCGGGCAGCACGATGACTCTGGAAGGAAGGAGCAAGCCATCTACTATCTAAGCAAAAAGTTCACGCAGTATGAAGCTAATTATTCATTCATTGAGAAAAGCTGCTGTGCATTGGCCTGGGCGGCTCAAAAGTTGAGACACTACCTGTTGAGCCATACCACTTATCTTATTTCCCGATCTGATCCTTTGAAGTATCTTTTGGAGAAGCCGATGTTAACTGGACGTCTGGCAAAATGGCAGATAATTCTCTCAGAGTTCGATATTGTTTTCACTTCACAAAAAGCTGTCAAGGGGCAAGCTATAGCTGATCATTTGGCAGAAAATCCAAGGGATGATGATTATCAACCACTTCATACTTATTTCCCTGATTAGAAAGTTTTATTTGTAGGCGCCACAGATGATATAAGTGAGCAAAGCCCTGAATGGAGGCTTTTCTTCGATGGAGCTTCGAATTCTCTCGGAGTTGGAATTGGAGCTGTTTTGGTTTCACCCGAAGGGAAACATTACCCTGCTGCTGCCAAATTGCAATTTGCTTGCACAAACAACATGGCCGAATATGAAGCCTGCATTTTTGGCCTCAAAATGGCTTTAGAAATGGAAATCAAAGAGTTGATAGCTTTCAGTGATTCAGATTTGCTTGTGCACCAAACCTTGAAGCAGTGGATAACCAAAGATTCGAAAATTCTGCCTTACCATTGTAGTCTGCTCACCCTGGCCAAGCAATTTCGAAATTTGGAGTTCAGACATCTCCCGCGAGCCCGAAACGCATTTGCCGATGCTTTGGCTACCTTAGCTTCCATGATCCAATATCCAGATGAATTGAAGATCGAACCAATCCAGATTCAACTTCAAGACAAACCTGCCCACTGTTGGGTTGTGGACAAGTTCGCTGGCGATATTCCTTGGTATAATGACATTAAGGAGCTTCTCAAAACCGAGTCTTACCCTCCGCATGCTAGTACAAAGGACAAGAATTTTCTGCGTAGAATGGCTTCAAAATTTTTCTTAAATGGAGAAGTGTTATACAAAAGAACCTCGGATTTGAACCTTTTAAGGTGCGTCGATGAAGATGAAGCTCAATATATGATGAAAGAAGTGCATAGTGGCGTTTGTGGACCTCACATGAATGGCCATTTGCTAGCGAAGAAAATCATGAGAACCGGATACTTTTGGCTTACTATGGAGCATGATTGTATAGATTTTGTCCGGAGATGTATAAAATGTCAAATGCACGGTGACATTATATGCGCTCCACCCACTGAATTGCATAGCATGACCGCCCCATGGCCCTGTTCAATATGGGGTATGGACGTGATTGGTACAATCGATCCTCCCGCTTCAAATGGACATCGATTTATATTGGTGGCGATTGAGTACTTCACTAAATGGGTTGAAGCGGAATCATTCAAACATGTCACGAAGAAGGTAGTTGCCAATTTCCTGAGAGATCACATCATCTGTTGCTTTGGAGTATCCGAAACTCTTATTACAGATAATGCCAAGAATCTGAACAATGACATGGTAGATGGACTATGCGAGCAGTTCAAGATCAGATACCGCAACTCTGCCATTTATAGGCCTCAGATGAATGGAGCTGTAGAAGCCGCAAACAAGAATTTGAAGAAGATTATCCGCAAAATGACAGAAAGGCATCGCGATTGGCATGAAAAGTTGCCTTATGCATTGATGGTGTACCGGACTTCTATTCGGACATCGACTAGGGCAACGCCATATTCACTCATGTATGGAATGGAAGCTGTATTACCAACTGAAGTTGAAATTCCGTCGCTACGAATCCTCATGGAAGCTAAATTGGAAGAGGCTGATTGGATCAAGCGGCGCTATGAGCAATTGACTTTGATAGATGAAAAGCGATTCAGTGCTATCTGTCATGGTCAGTGCTATTAGAAACGTGTGGCCCGGGCTTACAACAAAAAAGTCCATCGGCGGGCATTTGAAGAAGGTGATAAGGTACTGAAGCGGATTTTGCCAATGCAAGATGAAGCTAAAGGCAAATTTGCTCCAAATTGGCAAGGGCCGTTCATTGTCCAAAAGGTATTACCTGGCGGAGCACTCATTTTGGCCGAAATGGATGGACGGACATTTCCTCAACCCATCAATTCAGATATGTGCAAAAAGTTTTTCATTTGATCATGCAAATTTCCTTTAGAAATTCATGCAAACGGCGAAATGCAAGTCAGGCCATCTTCTTTTACACTCAAAACATTTTATCTTTACTTGTCCCCTTTGAGCCATCAGAATTGACAAATTTTCGTTTGATAGCCTTGAGAATGGCAAACCTCACACTGGGGCAAATTTATTTTGAAAGAGAGATGATCAAAAAGAAAAGAGAATCCCACACTGGGGCAAATTTAGTTTTAAAGAAAAGTGCAAAAAGTGAGGAAATGCAAAGAGAGAAAATCCGATCAAACTGAAAAAAAGAAAAAAAAAATTTCCTCAGTTTCGTTTAAAATCAGAGACGATTTTAAAATGATGCAATTTCAGGTTATTTCACCTCTTATATCAAAATTTGCTTTCAAGCCTCAACTTTTCTTGAAAAACACCCCACCTGACCTCATTACAAAAGCCCAAAGTCCTGGCTTTTGTCACTTGCTGCATTTCTATTAGAAAATTTGTTAATCAACTGGCAGGTGATGTCTATAATGCTTTCGCCTAATCTCACAAGGGAAGTGCATTTTACTGATGCCAGAAATCTTTAACTCATATTTCTGAGTCGATCATGGTCGAGATATTTCATTGTTCTTTAGGTGAAAACCCGAAAGGGCGCCTCGAAAAAAAAGAAAAAAAAAGGAAAGAGAAAAGACCAAACAAAAACAAAAATGGGTGGGGGCAACCTTGGTGAAAACTCGAAAGGGCGCCGAGGCAGGTTTTCTCAACAGACAAGCACGAGAAGGAACAGCTGTGGACTTGGTTCATTTAGGCTTTTCCTCATGTTTGTGATACTTCTGCCAGTATCGAATTCCGAAGCAAAATATCCAAAGTCTTGAATATGATATTCGTTGGCTAAACTTGTATTTTTCTTTACAAATATCCTTTTGCAAAATGTAAATCTCTTTGTTGCTTTCAATTATTTGCGTTTTACTGCTTGTGGTTGTCTGCATTCTTTCGCATGTTCATCTTTGCCTGACATAGGAAATCATCTTGCATATATATTGAATTTTATATGACAATTTTTCATGCATCATTCTTTCATTATTGGATTCGAATGGATGATAAACCCTAAGGTTTGTGCAAGGATAAGCGATTCAATTATCTATTAAAGTGAGTAAAGTGCAACAAAGCTGCTACATGGATTTGGTGACATTGGTAAATGCGTACCTTATGAGCCTCAGAAATGGAAAGGTTTCAAAATTACAAGTTCAACTAAGGCAGACGCCACAGAACAGAAGCAAAAGCATCACAAGACTCATGTTTACACGATTCTCAAGGCAAACTGGATCAAATGATGGTGGCAAGTCCATTATTTCTTCTTTTTCTTGCAGGAACGTTACATTTACAAACGAAAGCAACCACTCTCCTCTTCCGTACCTAAATCGATGTCAGAAACAGCTGCCTAGCAGCACAGACAAAGTGATAATGTTATTGGCAAACCTTGATCATAAGAAACAACATCAGCTATCACTTCAGCCATAGAGATCAAAATTTCCTCTTGGTACCAAAGTTTGACATACTCCCAGGTAAAGACTCAATTCATTGATTAAACTTTTCCAGTGAAATTCCGTTTTTAAATTTCCTGTTCGGGTCTATCCCGTTTTAAATTTCCTGTTCGGGCCAGTCCCGTTTTAATTTTCTGTTCGGGTCAGTCCCGTTTTTAAATTCATGTTCGGGTCAATCCCATTTAAATTCCTGTTCGGGCCAGTCCCGTTTTAAATTCTTGTTCGGGTCAGTCCTGTTTTAAATTTCTTGTTCAGATAGTCCATTAAAAATTTCTCGTCCCAGTTAATCTCATCAAAAGGGGTCAGTCCCCATCGTTCGAGTCGTTCACAGCCAAATAACACAGGTAAGTATTTGGTGTCTACTTCTTTGTCTCAATTTTTTCCAAAACTCAAACAAAGAAGGGCAAACTGTAGACACCAAAATTTTAGTGCAATTTGCATTTACTATTTTGTCTTAATTTTTATTTGTCGTGTTAAGTTTTATTCACTATTTAGTTTTTAGTTTTTTAGTTTTTATTTTATTATTTTTATTTGTAAGTTTTTAGCATAGAATTTCTCGAAAAAGAAAAAAGAGAAAAAGAAAAAGAAAAAAGGAAAAGCATTCAAAAAATATGATTTAGTTTTTTTTTTAAATTCAATTTTTCATGAAAAAAGAGAAAAATGATGAAAATGAAAAATGATTTAAATTGTTGTTAAATGATTTACTTAAATTGTTGTTTTGTTACTTATTTTTATTATTATCAATTTTGTTGAATTATTTAAAAAAAAAAGAGGTGAAATAGAGCCGTATGCAGCGGCGTGGAAACCACACCATCGGATGGCCTGGGGTTGGAGAGAAATCTCCTATTCCATCCTCACCCTTGAGGTGAGGGTTTGTCTGGTATAAATACAAGGAGAACAGCAGCCGCAAGAGGGGGAGAGAGGTGACGGCTGAGATATTGGAGAGAGGAAAAATGCAGAAAAACTTGCAAGAAGGATTCCAGGGAACAACGGCTGAGAGGTTTTGGAGGGCAAAAAGAAAGAAACAGAAAGCTGAGGTTTCTTGACGGCTGAGAGAGTAAAAGGGAGAGCTTTGAGAGTTTGGGAGAGACCGACCAAAAGAGGAAGTCACGGCTAGGAGGGAGACCGAGAGAAGCTGTGACAGCCCCACTTTCCCCCAAGGCGAACCAAAGGGGTGAGCGGACTGCCTGCCCAACTCTCGCCAGGACTAACAATGCAGACTAGAACTATCTATAGCGATCCGGAACTTACAAACGAGCGTAAACAAGTCAAAATGGTAAAATAATCCAAAATAAAAATATGAAATCCGGAGTCGGCCATGAATAGTAACCGACCCGTCAGAACCCAACCGAAATAGCTAACAAACATTCACATCTGAACTTTAGCGTTTACAAATCAAAATGACATGCTTGTATTGCAACTGTTGAAACAACCTTAAATGCTGGAACTGTGTTTGTTACCCTTTTCCCTAATTTCAATATGTCTTTAGTAGATCCCCATCTTCTTGATGCTTTAAAAGTACAGGTTCAAATTGTTGGGGCAGATCAAGTTCAAGATGCAATAGCAGCAACTCTTCATTACCAGATGGTATACAGAGTTCAGAATCATGCTCTTGATCTAAAAGTTCTTGGAAGTGAGGATGCTCTTCTTATTCAAGTTGATGAGAAGAATTCAACTTCATGCATACATGTTCCAAGACAAATTTCTAAATCAGATCTAATCCAATTATTGCCTAATAGTTGGATTACTGATTATGAGCAATTACACACCCAAGCCAACGAACCTCTTCAGTCATCCAATTCAAAGATCACAAAGACAATTGAAGGGAGAACTTCTATCTCTTTTGATCATTCTCATTTAAAGTCCTCCATAAAAACACTTCCTTCTATTATGCTTGCAGAAATTCCGTTAAAGCTGCCAACCCAGGAAGAAAAGTTATGGGGCCGTTATGAGGAAAATTGTCAGAAAGGACTTCTCCAAGATATCATTGATCATTTTAATGATAATGGAGAACCAGTTTATCATTTTCAAGATCCCATATCTGGTCACATATATTTTGATACTTGCACGAGGTGTGAAGAATGTTATTGGGCTGAACAACTTGAGCTAGACGTATCTGAAATTTCTTTTAAAAAGAAATCTAAGCCAGTTGACCCACAGCTTTTCGAACCTAGACCTTGCAAGTCTGATCCAAAGCCACATAATCCTGATGCAGATGAATTTTAGGCAATCCGTAGCAGTTTTGATGGTTATCAAATTCCTTCTAAATAGGTATATCAGGTACCCAAAAAAGAGAAAATCTTGCATCCTTATTACCAAAAGTGTCTTGATATCTTGGATAAGGAAGCAAAAGCTCAAACAAAGAAGGTTCAGAAGGAATACAAGCCATTGACACCCAAAATCAGCTCTCAACCTATTCCTGTGCAACCTGAGATCAGTTCACAACCTATTCCTTGTTTTATGTTTCAGGAAGCTGATTTTCCACCCTTGGAATCATTTGTTAAGAATGGTTCCAAACATACCCCAAAAATCCAAAATACTGCTCCTGTTATCCTGCCAACTGGAGAATCTGCAACTACAGATATTTCTTATGAAATTCTTAATTGGCAGACAGAAAATTCTTTGGTACAGAATTCAGCCCTCACCTCCATCCATCAGAATGTCTCAACAGTATCTCAACAGGTAAGTACTCTTGGTACTTCTGTTAATCATTTGGATACTTTCATAAATTCCCAAAAGGAAGAAGTATAAAAAATGATTAGTGTTCTGGAGAAAAGGCTTGCCAGTCTTAAATATGATTCACCTTTGAATGCATCTTCTTTAGCAAATTTTGTTTTAAATCAAGAGAAAGAAACTGCATTTCTTCAAAAACAAATTGCTACTTTAAAGGAAACAGGTGAAGTACCAAAATACAATGTTGGTCCATTTGAACCCCCTCCACGGGTAAGTTCAAGATTTGGTGCAATTCCTTTACGAGATTGGCCTACATCATTTTATTTTGGAAATATTACCACTCCTAATCCATCAGTATTTTTCCCAGATCAGCCACAGCCAGTCTCCAAAAAACCCTGGGATATTGCTGAAGTTCTTCGTGAATATTGAAGAAAAAAGAAAGAACAGGCAAAGAAAGAAAAAGAAGATCAGAAAATTGAAGCTGAACAAAGGAGGCAAGAAGAAGAAAGGCAGAGAAAACAAAAGCAGATTGTAACAGAGACTTCTTTAATGTATACTATACAATCTAATCCTATTTTTTCTGCTCAACAGGAACAAAAGGCAGTCGAAGCCACTAAGGTTTATGAGAATCCTTTATTTTCTATGTTAGAGGATCTTCATCAACAATCAATTCCCTGCCTTACAACTTCCAAAGTTGATGATAATATGGAATCTCAACCTTCTGAGTCAGAAGAACAAAATGTTACTTTTGAAGAAGATATTACAGAAGGAGAAACTTCCGAATCTACATCAGATTATGAATCTCCAGACTCTATTAAATTCTCTGATGAAGAAAAGGAAGAGAATCCTCTTATCCTTATGAATTCAGAAGTTGTTGAGGAACCAAATTTCTTTTGTTGCCAAAATCATTTTCTTTTCAGAAATCATTATACCATATTGCTTTACCAAATTATGAAATTGATTAAGCAATCTGATATGCTCATCCAAAGAATGGCTGAAAAGAAGAATGTCATCAATATAGATGAGTGCAGTGTGTAAGATAGGCTGAAATATCTTTATCATGGCTTTTTGAAAAAGTGATGGTGCCGTTTTGAGACCAAATGACATCACCTTCCATTGATAATGATGATTTGGAATGCAAAATCCAGTTTTATGCCTATCTTCTGGATAAATTCCTAATTGCCAAAAACCAGATTTCAAATCAAATTTTGAAAACCATTTTGCTTTTGCAATTTGAGAGAAAAGTGTAAACCTGTTGGGAATAGGAAATTTATCATCAAGCAGGAAAATGTTAAGGGGTTGATAATTAATTACCAACCTCATTTTTCCTTTTACCTGTTCTGATCTCTTGTTGACATAAAAAGCTTGATATGCCCATTGAGAATCAGAGATTTCAATCAATCCATATTTCAAAAGTTCTTGACACTCTTGATCAGCAAGTTGAGTGTCTTCAGGATTCATACCAGAATGACTGGCTTTTGTGGGATTGATATCTTCATTCTTTTTGAAAGGAAGATGGATATAGAAATCAGAATTCTCCCACAATGGATGATCACATTTTTGTAAGAACTCTTGATGATTAGAAGCACAAGACTCTTTAATGATTTTTTCACGAAATTTCCTGAGTCTTTCTTCTGAAGAGATAGAGGTTTCATCCTCTATAAGATAAAGATTAGGGATTTCTATGAAAGTCTTGAAAAACCTTTTTGATCGAATCCCTCTGGCTGTGATAAAAAATTTGTCTTCTCTGTAGACATCAAAACCAAGTAAAAGATCTTTTCCTGAATCAAGATTAGTTCCTAAGAATTGGGTAGTGATGACACAATCTGGAAGAATTTTGAGAGTAATGGGATATTTGGTAATAAAATATGTATAAAAAGATTTCCCATCAGCTCCTGTAAATTCTTTTTCATAGGAGGTCCAAAAATGGTCAGGTAAAACATCTTTTTTCATGATAGATAAAGTGGCACCAGTATCGAAAAAAGCAATTAATGGAATGGGCGTAGAGTACTTGTCCATAAGAAGATGAACAAGTGCCTGAGGATATATTGGCCTCTTTCCATTTTCTTTTGGTCTTGCCATAAGAATTTCTGGTATCTGTAAAGCCAAAAGAGTAGAGTCAGTTTGTTCTTCCTGTTCAGAAAATTCATATTCTAAATCAGAAAATTGTAATTTAAACTCATTCTGAATTTCTGAAATAAGATGTACTCCCTTTTGATTTTGGGGACAATTTTTTGCAAAATGTCCAGGCTTTCCACAAACAAAGCATTTAGATCCTTTCTTTCCTCTGAACTGTTTAGTTCTTCTCTTGAAAAATCTCCATCTTTTCCTGAAAGGTCTTCTCGAAAATTGTTTATAACTTTTGCTGAATGTCTTGAATCTTTTAAACTTTTTCCTTCGTTTAAAAGGCCCACAAGCTTTACACTTTCCTTTGATAATAAGCTCGGGTTTCTTGCAAGCTTGATCAAGACATACATCTCCTTTGAGATATTCTCGAATAACCTTCCTGTTATGGCATAGATCATCAAGGGCTAATAAAACTGCTTGCCTCAGTTGTCCTGTTGTAAGATTAAGGATAGATCCATATTTATTATGGATGTATATTCCAGCTCCTTCAGCAAGTGACTTTGGTAGTGAGCTAATGAATGCTTGTTTGAGATTGATATCTGCACCAAGAATATAAAAAAGTTTAGTCATTCTTTTGAAATGCTTATTTATATCTCTCCTATAAGATAAACATTTCATTTGGAAAAACTCTTTTCGCTTGGTTTCTTGGCTTTCTTTGACATCTCCAATAAACATCAGATGAAGGATGTTGATGTTTTCTGCAAAATCTTGGCGGGTTAAGAAAGTCATTTTGTCAGCATCACCAAGGCTAGTCCACCAATCTTTTAGAATTCCTGAAAAATGAGCAGTAAAAGTAGATAAGATCTCAAAATGAGATTCTTCATGAAGATTTTGAGCAGTCATCCAAGCATGAAATTCTTGGAATTTAGCCTCCCATTTTCCAGCAGGAATTTCATCAATTGAAAATAATTGTACTCCCTTTATTTTTGGAAAATCTTGTCTTGGTGGTGGTGGTCTATTAGTAGAGTGTTCAGCTTCTTCTTCTGATTCTGGTTCCTTAACAACTTTTGAATTCATAAGGATAAGAGGATTCTCTTGGGGAATGAAAATTTCAAATGGAACTTGTACACCTGAACAACATATTGGACAATCTGTCAAAGATTTTCCACAAGAAAATTTGACAAAACAACAGGTACAACAATTTCTAGGAGTTGTCAACTATGTAAGGGAATTTATTCCCAAAGCTTCAAAGCATATTAGTCCTCTGACTAAAATGCTCAAGAAAGATCCTCCTCCTTGGGGATCATCCCAGACAAAAGCAG
This sequence comes from Coffea canephora, assembly GCA_036785865.1. Lineage (NCBI taxonomy): Eukaryota > Viridiplantae > Streptophyta > Magnoliopsida > Gentianales > Rubiaceae > Coffea > Coffea canephora. Next base: position 29,493,435 of record CM071922.1, read on the forward strand.
TCCAGAAGTTGAAGGAAACTCTTGTGGAACTTCCTACTTTATTCATCCCTTCTACTGGGAAAAAGATACTGCAAACAGATGCCAGTGACAAATATTGGAGAGCCATTTTACTTGAAGAAGATTCCAATGGAAAAAGACATTGTTGTGGTTTTGCTAGTGGAAGATTCAAAGTATCTGAACAACATTATCATTCCACATTCAAGGAGATACTTGCGGTAAGGAATGGAATAAAGAAATTCTCTTTCTTCCTCATCTCTCAACAATTTTTGGTTGAAATGGATATGGGATCATTTCCTAAAATGCTGCATTTTAAACAAAAAATTATCCCACACCATCAACTCCTTCGTTGGGCAGCATGGTTTTCTCAATATTCCTTTGATGTTAAACACATTAAAGGGAAAACAAACATTGTTGCTGACTTCTTTTCAAGAAAAGAACCTTTACCTCAACAAGTCTTACCACAAAAAGCCTTAACTTGTTTCATGTTTACCCCAGTCCAGGATCATCCTCCAGATATCTATGAAATACCGTACCCATGGGAGAAAGAAAATATTGAAAGAATCAGAAACCAATATGAACTTGAACTTTTTCGTTCATATGGTGGTTCGATACTCAGTCCCTTTGGTACTAATCCTGAATATCCTTTTTGTCAAATCTTTATTGCCAGTCCTACTGAATTTCCAAAAGAATTACTATGGTATTTTTGGTGCTTGTGTCACCAATATCACATCTTGATGGAATTTCAGAGTCCATTTTTCAATAAGCCATTGGTTCAGAATCTGAAACAATTTCTTCAATGGTTTAAACCCTTGTCTTATTGGAAAACCTGTTTTCCACAAATCATCTACTCCTCCATTTTCATCACCCTTGTCACCTCATAAATAACCAGGTTCAAGCCCTATCCAATGCAGTTATTTATAGGGAATTATCTCATACTATTTTAGACCAAGAAATTGAGTATGGAGAAGCTCAGAGATACATATTCTAGGAGAACAGATGCATTCCCCCTGAAATTTGGCCAAGACCTCATGGATCATGGAATTATCAAAATTCTCATCCTTATTGGACCCAAATTCGCAGGGCTAAAAAAGAGTGGACTGATAAAATGAACTCAACAGAGTTTCAAGATTCTCAGATGCCTGAAACTCAGAACCCAGAATCTTCCGATACACCAAAATCAAGCTACAAATACCGTCCAGAATGGAAGAGCATTGAAAATAAAAGGAGGGATAAGAGAAGCCATGAAGACTGGATTGAACAAATGAATATCACTGATCCAGATTCTACTCCTTCTGACACCCCAGAAGAGGATTGGACAATTTGAAGACACAAGGACCCACAATGACCCATGTGTTTGCCACAATTGGAACATCAGCCTTATCCTTTATGAAAGGCCAAGTTACTATTACAAGAGTAAATTAGCTATTCAAATAATCAAGGGTCGTTTGCCCTTTGAAGTTTGTAAAAAGTACCTTTTAAGGAACCGAAGAGTCAAGTTGTCTTTTGGAGTTCGAAAGGGTTGTTTGTCCCTTCAACTACTTGAAGAGTCATTTTGTAATCTATAAAAGGATGAGCCTTGTCAGTTGGAAGGATCATCGAGTCTTGTATCAGAAATCTTTCAATAAACTTTTGAGTGTTTTCCAATATGATCGGCTAAAACTTTAGTTTTCTTCCCTGGGAAGGCCTAGATCCTCATAGCTGCGTGGTGCTTAGAATGTCATAACTTTGTTATAAACTGCTCTTGTGATAACAGTCCCTTGAATGTTTGAAGGCCCAAAGAGGAGAGAGGCCGTTGTCATGTTCGGGAATACTTTCAAGGAGCAGGTTATTTCGAATCTTGAGTGAGTTGTTGGAACCGATTGTACAAGTCCGTAGTATAATGGAAGGGTACAAATCGTTTCCTCATCACTTGCTTCATTTCAGTCCAAGTGTCAATCGGTTGTTCCCTATTTCTCCTCCTTGTGGCACATACTTGCTCCCACCAAATAGATGCATAATCTTGAAATTCAATAACTGCAAGTTTCACCTTTTTCTCTTCAGAGTAATTGTGGACTTCAAACACTTGCTCAACTAGCCTAACCCAATCCAAGTAAGCTTCAAGATCATTTTTCCCATGAAAGGCAAGCATCTTGGTCTTGATGGAACCAAGATTGTCATCGATTCTCCTAGGTCGGTCTCGACCTTCCCTCGCTCGCCTTTGGCTTTTCCTTGATCGAAAGGAGGTGTTAGAATGATATCCCTCATCATCCGCATCATGATCAGCACTCTGAACACTCGAAGCACTATTGTATGTATCTCCGGTATCTCGCATCTCAATGGCAGCCAACCTATTGGATATTTGTGTCATCACAACTTCATGTCTCTCCGCTTGTTTTTGAAGAGCTTGGAGCACCAGTTTGAGTGACATGTTGGTCTCAGACGGCTCAGGCATGTTCCCCTCTTGAGACATATTGTCCAACCTGCAAAACAAGTGTATCCTAGTCTACATTGCAAGCACTCGTGTATCACTCAAGGAAACACACTCACTCTCAATTTTCCTTCTCGAAGTTCTTAAAACAACTCAAACTCTCAAAAATTCCAGAATTAATTACCCTATAAGCAAGTAACAAGACATAAAGCAGAATTTTGCAAATCTTAGAAAAACTCTACCCGAAGCTAGAACCTTTTTTTTTGAGCTACTGTTTTTGCTGAGTTTCTGGTCAGTATTTTGGAGGATAAGTGGTGCTTTTGGGGTGCTCAAATAATGTACGAACCAATCATCAAATTTCAGTCAAATCGGCTCGCAAAGACTAGCTCAATCGATTTTAGAAACCCAAGAATTTAAAGGCGATTTGGCTAAGTGTTTGTGGCGGTTTAGGTTTGGTTTTGGAAACTGATTTGGGGGTGTTTGGGGCTGGTTAGGTCATTTGGGGTCGTTGGAATTCAATTAAGATTGGAGACTCAAGAATTGGAGACCAATCAAGATTTAGAGACTCAAGTTTTGGGAAACCAATCAAGATTTGGAAACTCAAGATTTGGAAAACTTGATTTCCTTTGTGTGAGAGCCGATTCCTTCTCTTCTTCCTTTTTTTTTTTTTTTGCTTCGGCTCTTCAAGAAACACAAATTCAGGTCACACCAACAAGTTTAAGAAAATGGATGAAAGGTTATGAAAATTCCAAGAAGACCCTAGTTCTTGATTTATTGTTCAAGAACTTTCAAAACAAGACTTGGTGGTCCAAGAACTTCAAGAATTTGTTCAAGAAGCTCAAGAACTTCCCCAAATTACATTGTGGTGTTTAGGGTTTGCAAGAACAACAACCAACACTCAAGAAATAGGCAAAACAAATTTTCAGCAATACTCAAAAGAAAATTTCAACAATACTCTAGCAACTTGGACACTAAAACAACATAAGGTACATGACTTTTTTTTTTTTTTTTTTGTCTTTAAACCCTAACAACCCAAACACAAGTATAACAGACCCAAGAACTTGGACAGAAAACACAAAAAAGACAACACCCAAACAGATTTTTTTTTTACTCGGATGAACAGTAACGTGAACAGTACGCTACAGTACGATGAATAGTATTCGGTACAGTACGATGAACAGTAATCACTATAGTACGATGAACAGTATCGCTACAGTATATATATTTTGACAAAGACACAAACTAACGAGATATGAACGACTTCAATTAAAAGAGATTTGACCTAATGCGCTGATACCAACTGATAAGCAACCCTAGGGGATGACCCTCCTAGACCCTCCCAACCTTGTAATTATCAGAGTGGGATCTTTTCTCACAATGGAAATTGAGCTCGATTATTTTCATGAACTCAAGATCTCTGACACACAAAGGTAATCAGTAACCTTAAGCAAGTATGATGGATGAAGAGACACCACGATTAGGGAACAAACTAATCGATAAAGTTTGATTTAAATCCTAAACTATGAACTTAAGAATTCAAGAGTAAGTTCGAATAAGAACTTGAAGGAAAATTCCTCACGATTTTTGGTTGTAACAATCTGTCCTTTCACTCATACAATAGTTGCCTTTTATAGGCTAAAACTAGGACAAATCCGGCCCACATAAACCTGGAATGGGCATTCGATCCGCATAAAGAGCCAGCTCTTTAAGGTTTCCCGATAAGACCCAATAAGTAATAAAATACTCAACGACTAACAACTTCTAAACTAGACAGTCTTAAAACAACTATCAACTAAACTAACAAGTATGAGATCATTCTTTCACTTCAAATGCACAAGTGAACAAGGTAACTTCATGGTCCATCAAATCTTCAAACTTAGCTTGCTCCTTGCTTGTATGGTGAATGATTAAGGCTCGTAAAGCTTCCTTCACCTTCTTGGATCTTGATCTTGTCATCGGACCACCAATGTTGATCAAAGGGTCCTTGACCCAAGGTTGAAGTTGTTGCACACCCGTATCCGCATCACTTTGGAGCCACCCGTATCCTACCATTGTGATGTTACTTTTCTGCTATTGATGTGAAATATCCTAATTTACTTGTTTAATTATGTGAGTTTACATTTTTACCCCTGGTTAATCACTAAGCATATAACTTACCCCATTCTATTTGTTTTCCTTAGCAGGGGGCTGATGCGGTGATCACTCGGGAAGATATTTAGTGTTTTGATTATAGATGAGTTGAATTTGTACTTGTTATAAGTTGACTAGCAAGATGTATATAATTGTCATGGTAATTGTAGTTATCAGCTTTTCTAGGATTTATCTTCTGGTACTCGTGGTATGTATGACTTGATGAACTAGTCTATACAACTTTTGAAGCTGTAATAGTGTAAATAGAGCTTTCTTTTAGTGTGGAATCTATTTTCTCATTTTAAGTATTGAGTCCTGGCGTGAGCTAGGCAGGCATCCCGCCGATATCCTAGGGTTCGCCCTTGGGAGAAGTGGGGGTGTCACACTCAATGAAGAAGATAATGTTCGTCTTCGCATTGAGGAGTTAGAAGCACTCGACGAAAAGTGATTGGAAGCTCAGCAATGGATTGAGTGCTATCAGGCTCGCCTTTCAAAAGCATTCAATAAGCACGTTCGACCTCGCTCTTTCCAAATTGGAGAGTTATTGCTCGCTGTTCGGAGACCAATCATTCTCACTCATGGCGGACAAAGAAAGTTTACTCCTAAATGGGATGGTCCATATGTTATTCGAGAAGTGTATACAAATAGTTCATACAAGTTGGTTGCTAAGGATGGATTAAGGGTTGTCCCCATCAATGGCAAGTACCTAAAAAGGTACTATGTGTAATCGGAACTGCGCGAGACTCCTGGCCCGCATGAGCTAAAACTGTGAATGGCAACAACCAATAGTGTAGTATGTGGTTAAACTGCTAAAACACTCCACCAAGTCAAAGGTGGTAAACAAATAGATACTCCTGGCCCGCATGAGGTTAAAATATGAATGGCAGGAACTACGTGTAACTTGATTCCCTTGTTGGGATACGTAGGCAGCTTGGAGGGCAACTTCTAAGTTTAGTTACACCTCCTAAACCAAACCCTCTTTCTTTATAAAAAAAAATCGTCTCTTTTTCTTTGAAATAAAATGCTAAATTTAAGAGTTCTTTTCTCTTAGAAAAAAATAATAATAAGAGATAAGAAATGAAAAACATTTTATTATTCATAAAAAAAAATTCATTACAAGAAAAAAAAAGAAAAAAATTAGAAAAAGACATGGTGAAAAGACTAAATGTCAAATTTGTAATCCACTACAGCTATTTTGTATGATTCAAGTGTAGACTTCATGTTTTCAAGTTCTTTCACTGCGTCATCAGTCAAGATGCTGGTACTTTCAATAGAAGAGAGCTCATCATGTGTCCGAGTTATTTCAGTCTGGATCTCTTTGAAAGTTTCATACTTTTGATCGATAGTTGAGCTGATTTCCAAACCTTGTTTCTCCAAATTGATAAGTTCCTGCTGCAGAACTTCCTTCCTGTCTTCAATAGACTGTAACTTTTCTTCAAGACTTTGCAGATGACGAGTTAGTTCTTCTTCATTCGCCTTAGCTCTTCCAAGTTGGGCGGTCACTTTGGAAAGGAGTTTTGCATGTGTTTCTTTACTCATCTTTTCCCATGGCGAAGATGCCAAAACATCATATATCTCCGCCTTGGCAAACAATTCTATCAAGAAGTCCTTTAAGGAGAGACCATTGGTAGGATGCGTTCTTGTGATTTTCGCAATGATTTCCTCTGCGCACTCTTTTAAAGAAGAGATCTGCTCAATAGGAGTGTCAAGAATCTGCCCGTGAAAATCCATCCACAAACACTGCAAGTATCTCCTTCGATGCACTTGGATTAATTTTTGTCCGTGAAATTCTAAAACCAGTGCTGGTTTAGGTCTCTTTTGGATCTCGTGCAAACTAGTTAACTCCTTCTTATGCATTGGCGAGGTACCTCCACTGGGGGCAAATTGTTTTGGAGTACTGATAGCTACTTTGTCACTTTTGTTGTTTGAAATTATATCACCAGCTTCGAGTTCGGGTGGTGAATTGTTACCAATATTTTCTTGACGGAATTCAAGAAACGGGGGCTGAAAAGAAAAAAAAATTTACAAAAAAAAGGAAAAAAAATTGAAAGATGATTACCTTAAGTGGCAACACTCTAACCGATGGTGGTGTAAAGGAAACCTCCTTCAAATTAGAAGATGTCCTCTTCTTTGATTGGTTCCAGTGACGGTCTTGACTACTACTACCGCTCGCCAATGAGTGAGCTCCTCCTTGGGTAGATCTAATGCCCTAAACTTGAGTCCCTTCCTTTTCTATAGTTTCGATAGAATCACGATCGTCCACCGATTCAATTTCGACATCTTCTTCTGTGCGAGTCACCGATAAGGATTTTGAAACTTTGGGCGGCGTTTTCTTTGTTGGAATCACTGGTTGCGCCTCTTTGATGGCTTGTCGAGAGTCCTTGAAAGACTTATTTTTTGTGACAATGTTTTTTGAGGGACTGCTAATAATTTTGTTCTTCCGCAAGGTGGATGAGGTAAGACCTGTTACAATCTCTATAGCTCCATTATGATGCACTGACTCGTTGGCGGAGGTAACCTTACCCTTCTTCGATGATTGCTGAGGGATCTTAACGGTGAATTTAAAGGAAGTTGAAGAGACACTATTTGACCGAGTCAACCAGTAGGCATCATAGTCTTTTGTGATCAATGGATGCTTCCTGTGCTTGGGTATAGTCATCCGAGATCGCGTCTGCGTGTGAACTGAGGAATCTCGTAGTTAAATAGCCTCACCCAAAGTATAAGTATGAGTGATCTCTTTCAAGTTGTTAGGAATGTCCTGGCAGAAGCCGAATTGTCTGCTAAACCTGCAAGGATTATATTTTTTAATAATGAAAGTATTGTCCTTACATAGAGTTAAATGGCAAGAGCGTTGACTAATGAAGTAGCTCGTAAGTCTTGATGATAAGGATTCATCGTCGATCAACACCTTTTCTTCATTCTCAGTCCAACACAATTTGAGAAGCATCAAAAGATTCACTTCTTTGAAGATTTCCTCAGCTTCTGATTGGCCATAAAATATTTCCATTTTTTCACCACTAAATCTTGTCATGAGCGCGTGGTGGTTCCTCACTTGATTGTTTTCATAATATACATCGAAATATTGGCCAATCCAAGCATAGACATAATAGATTGGAAAGGTTACCCCATATTCTCTATGGTTAGGGGCGTGGATGATCTCCCTCAACCCATGATATATGCTCGTAAGAACGGGAATTGTAAGGCAAAATCTTTTCCCTGTGGCCATTAAGCATGCAACCTTGAAGACACTTGGGCGAATACAATCGACTTTTTTGCTTGGCAAAAGGAACTTGCAAATCCAATATACTATGAATGCTGCAATATAGGTTTCTTTTCTTAAAGACCCTGGGATATCCAATGTGTCGAAAGGGACATTGAAGTCCCTTGTATCAGCAAGGTCGTGTGGCTCTACGCTTCCAGAAGGGTTGTAAGTCATTTTCGATTTAGATGTGGTCTTTCTTCTATTCGCCCTACTCGGAGGAGCCCTATACCTAGCCTTTCCTTTGAACCAGAAGCGAATCCAGTCTTTCATCCATACCCCTTGATCATTTGTCCAAAGGTAGTAGTAGGCGGAAAAGAGGTGCCTGCAATTCTCAGGGAGAAGTGGCTTCCCTTCTTTGTCACGAGTGAGAAGCTCCTATGCCGAAGGAACAACTTCATCAAAGAACGAACTATCGATTGAAAGGCCACCAAGTCGATAAAGGTCCCAAAGCGTGATGGACAACTCCCTAATGGGCGCATGAAATGTATTTGTCGAGGGACACCAATATTTGAAGAAGGCTCGCAAGATATTTTCACAGCAGTCGTAGGAGTATCTTGATGCGTTGACAGCTTCAAATATGTCGGTACGTGTGAGTACCTCTTTATACCTTCCGATGATGTCCTTGACCCATTCCCAATAATGAGAAGTGAAGCACGCCTCACCAAAGAAGGACGAAGGAATCTTCCATGTAGTTTTGTCAATATTGAATCCCACGAACGGAAGCCTGAATTTGGCTATTTCTGGATCTCCATTGTGAAGTGACGAGTTTAATACGGCCACTTCTTCTTCCCTCAATGTAGTGGAGAGAGTTGAGGGTTCCACCACTTCCTTAGTCCATTTACTAGTCCAATCTTCAAGATGAAAGCATCCTTGAAGTGGTATAAAAGATTCAGTGAACGTGCCGATTGCGAGTTTATGAACATATAGTGACAAGCTCTTTGATTGAGATCCTCCCCTCTCATCTGTCAGTGAAATATGTGGCAATGGTGTGGCGTAGTCCTTGATTTGCATGATTGCTGGAAACTTGAAAAAAAGGGAAAAGGTCGAGCTGGTCAAAAAGAAAAAAAAAAGGAACAAGAGACCTTTTTTTTTTCCTACGAAACATTGGCAGTCAAGTCACCTCGTGGTCAAGTCTCTAATTCCTTGAGCGGGATGCTAACTTCCTACCGAAGTTGGACCTAACAATAAAAGGCAAGTAATTAAAAAATGAGATGCGGTGTCCACAAATAATTGATAAAGAGGTTACAATGCCGGCAAGTCAATCAAGTATCAAGTTATGTTCGAGTAATAGGTTTCAGATGTCAAGAAGGTCAGCAGTATGAATCGGCGGGGTCTCAATTGTAGGGAGTCATATGTGTAATTATGGTGGCTAATGTATTAATCAGTTTCATGGTGAAACTTTAAAGGCCACTTCGTTATGTTAAACGATCATGAAGTGCCGAGATATGGATACAACTTGGAGGAGATATTTGTAATTGAAACATGCAAGGATTCATATATTAATTTTGCACTAGCTACGAGACCAGACAATCATGTCATTTTATAATAAGTTGATGGTTCAATTTTCCAAGTTCAAGCCGTGGCAGATTGATATGCAAAACTGCAAGTAGTAGTCACATGCAAGTACCGAAATAAATTAAAACATGCATGCAAATCATAGGTACAAAAGCTTCCATATCTTACATGCAAAGTGACTACTATATTAAAAGTATAAATATGTATGAAAGGTGAATGAAGGTTGGGGATAATCACCTAAATCGACGTGATATCAGCAACGAGAATTCTACACTAGTAGCGATAAACGCTAGCTCTAGTGACCGTAACGATTCCGGACAGCAGTTTTCAAGTTATGAGCAGCGAAAAAATAGCAACAGTGAACAAACAAAGTAGCAGCAACTCTTATTGGCCAAACTGCAGTGGTAGCAACAGCTAAACTCTACAACAACTCATGTCCGATGGCATAGCAATTTGAAGACTACACAAGGGGAGCAGTCTACAAAGTTCAAGCGGCAGTCGCTTGATAGTACCACTATGAAGGAAAAAAAAGAAGAGGCTCTTGTTTTTTATTGAAAGCAAGCTCTCGGTCCTAAGTATTTATAATAGATGCGCGCCGCACATTCAAGGAGAGTTCAGGTTTGAATAATGGTCTAATTTGAGTCCAAGTAGATCTCCTTTCCCACGGAAATTTAGTTAATATGCTTGGGGGATTGATCTTCTTTTACAATTGGAAGTTGACCTCTTACCTGTATGAGTCATCATCGAAATATTTCCCCAAGTCCTCAAAGGCTGAATTTGATTGAATTCATAAAGGACAAGGAGTCTTGTGTGTATGATAGACTAACAAAAGAAATACTACATGGAATTTGGCCGCAGGACTTTCCTAGTAATCATCAACATCAAATACTACTTGGAATCTGGCCTTGGGAGCTTGCTGGTTTTTTTTCTTTTCTATATGATTATAAAGGACAAAGCTTCTGTAGACACCAAATTTTGGTGTAATTTCATTTACTATTTATTTTTTTTAGGTTGTGCTCGTTTTATTTACTCTTTAGTTTTTAGTTTTTTTAGTTTTTTGTGTTATTATTATTATTTTTAAGTTTTTAGCATAGAATTTCTCGAAAAGAAAAGAAAAGCATTCAAAAAATATGTTTTCTTGGAAAAATGGAAAAAATGAGAATGAAAATGAAAAATGAAAAAAAGAAGAGAAAAAGAAGAAAATGGTTCACAAAAATACGTTCATTTCTTTTAAATTCAATCTGTTGGCATTTTGTTTATTTATTTTGAAAGGGAAAAAAGAGGAAAAGTGGAAAAAAAGAAAAAAAGGGAAAAGGACCGCGGCATGCAAGCTGCGTTTTTGCAGCTTGCAAGGAAGGGCTCATGGGCAGCCCTTGGGCTGCAATTTTGGAGAGAGTGTTTGAGGGTTTTAGGGTAGGAGTCCCGTATATAAAAGAATGAGATGCAAGAGGGGGAAGGGGATAGAGAGCCGCAAACAAAGAGCCACGGCAAAAGAGAGTTTGGGGAGCTACGGGAAAAAAAAAACAGAGAGAAAAACAGAAGAGAGGCTGGCGGTGGAGTCAAGGGGGGGTAAGCTGGAAAAATAGAGAGAGCAGGAATGGGGAGCTGGGTCGACAAGGAAACAATTGGGGAGGAAGCTTCAGCAGGCAGGAACGAAAAAAAAAAGAAGAGCAGAAACAAAAGGGGGAAAATAGGGGATGGCCGGCTAGGGAGAAACAAGGAAGTCAGAGGCTTTTGTCTGAAAAAGGAAGCGAGGAGCAAGAACCAAGAGAGCAGAGGGAAACAGAGGAGAAAGAGGTCGGCGGCTGAGTGACAGATAGGAAGGCCGAGAAGGGGCTGCGGCTGGAAACTTGGGGATGGTTTCGCGGAAAAGAAAAACAGAGGAAAGGCCATGGGTTTTGAGAAAGAGAAAAGAGGTTCAGGCGGTGGAAAAACGAACAAGAAAAGGGAAATGAGGGGCTTCAGTTTTGGGGATCCGAAAAATTTCCAATCACCACTGCCAAATTTCCTACCACTTCAATCAGCTTCAATTGTGGGGGCAGCGGCGGAGCAAGTAGGCAGCGCGGACGAGTCAAAAGAGGCCTGGCGGCTGAATATTTGGAAAGGAGGGCTGCGGCTGAAAACGAAAAACAGAGGAGGAAAAGAGCTTCAGGCCAGAGGCAAGAAGGAAAAGGTTGCGACCCGAGCCCCACCAGTTCACCGGAATCATCACTATCATCCACAGACTTTCACTATGGAAGGCCACAGTAAGGTAATTTTCTTCATTGCAATTCGGTTTTCTTTTAAACATAAGCTCTGAAAGCCTTTCAGAGCATGTATGCTGTGGACTGCCGTGCGCATATTGTTTCAATTTCACGTTAATGAGGCATGTTTTTTTATACACATGCTCTGTGGATCAATTGAACTACATTTCTTGGGTGGCTGATAAAATTCTGGGCAGGGTTCTAGAGTCAATTGAGTGAAATTTGCTGAAGTTTTTTCATGCCCATTCATTGTTTGTTAAAATGCCTGATTGAATTTTCTAGTTCAAAGATGGTTGCCTGCATTTCCGTGTGAGGAAACCGACTGAGTCGTCCAATTTCTTTTCTCACGTTTGAGAATTTGGATGCATTGCCGCCTTATATTTTGCCGTTCCTTTTACCTCCACCGTATGAATCCGAATGAAGTTTGAAAAGGGGGAATTGTTGCGGGTTCCATTTGTCTGATTGAGAATGGTTGAAATTGAAACTGAATTTCTGATGTTACATGAATGGAAAATGGTCGAAATGCTAACTGATGTTAGCTCGTTGGAGAAGACAATTACCTGTCTAAAATTGCATTCTCAGCCCATCCATTTTTGTTTTGTTCTGTGATTTCGCCCCAAAGTTTTTAGAACTTCATGTTTCGACCACCCAAATCTTCATAATTCATTCAATTCAGTCCGATTCTGATTGCAATTTAACCCCTCAGCTTCCCCTTACTCTGCTATGGTCCAAAACTTCGAATAATTGAACTAATTTTATCCTTTTAAGTTTAATCCTCTGTTTGCATATTTTATGTGGCCTTTTGGATAGATTAATTCTTGATTTCAGATCATAATTGTTGCTTAATAATTTTAGTTGATTTGCTAATCTTGTTGGGTTTAGTTTGGATTTAGGTTGTGGGCAATAATATTTGTTTGGATTTGTAAAAGTGGATTTAATTTGTTTTGTTTGGGTTTCTGGTTTGGGCTGGAGAGGTGAAGCCCATCTGTTCTAGTTGCACTTTGTCTGGGCTTAAAGATAGGCTGGCCTGCTTACCTCTTAGAGTTATCGGTTGGGCCAGGAAGGGTTTGGCCCAAACGAACAAATAAAATGGCCCATTCTTTTTTGTTCTGGATTTCCATTGGGCTGGGAAGCTTTTGGCCCAAACAAATAAAGGAAATGGCCCAATGTTTTGTTCCATTAAGAAACCAGAGAACGCATTTGCAGATCAGTCCCTGTACTTTTCTTTAATTTCACTGTGGCCCTGGATATTTTCAACTACTTTCAATTCGGTCCTTACTTTAATTGCAAATAAGTCCTTGAACTTTGTTTTTCTTTAATTTTGGCCCCAAAATTTTGTCAATCTTTGCAATCAAGTCCTTTCTTCTCTTGACTTCTTAAATGTGGGTTGTTGACATGATTTAATTGATTCAAATTCATGTTTATTTTTATCCTTTGTGATTATTTGTCAAATAAATTGGTGCCTTGACCCTTTTTATTATTTTGAAGCTAATATCTCATTTACTCGATTTCTATTGCAAGGGAGGTAACTTCTCTATTCTTGCGTTATTTTTCCTACGTGAACCAACGTGCTACGTGAGAAATACATGTCTACTTTGCTTTCCTAGCCTTTCTTTAATTTATTTTATTTATGTCATTTACTTTTGCTTTTTATTTAAGTTATTCTTTATGGGGTATGTGTACACCTCTTGGCTTGTAATAGATAGGGCTTGGAGAAGCATTCGATGAAGACCTGTTGAAGACATGTGCCTAGCTAGCAAATGTAATAGTTAGGGCCTTAATTGCTTTGTGTGACTCGCATGCTTAAGTGCTACGTGTTAACTTGCTTTATTAGGCCCTTGCATCTAGTCGAGCATGCTAAGTGTTATGTGCTATATGTTTATAAGTGTTTTGGCATGTCTACTCGCTTTTCATAGCCTGAATGAATGAGATGGATGAATGTACGTTTCCACTAGTCCAACGCTAGTCGGAATTCATAGAATGGGCTAGTCCAACGCTAGACCCTTAGGGATTTCCCCTCGTTAGTACATGTTTGCATGTTTCACTTCATTTCATGCATTTCTTTTAGTTTTATCATTTTGCATGCCCCTCGAACCCCTTTTCCCTCCATTTTAGGGTTTTTTTTTTTTTTTTTTTTTTGCATTTCATGCTAGTTATAGGGTTCATTTGCTTGAGAGTCCCCTCCGATAAGGGAAACGAGCGAGTGTGGCTACTCGATAGCCTTAGCACGCTAGTTTTGCCTTCTAATCAAAGGGAAAATCGAAGTCGAAAAAGTTAGGAGTCATTCCCATACCCGACCTGATGCATTCCTTTAGGTTCATTCATTCTCAATTTTTCACTTACTCACTTTTTCAATTCACATTTCCTCATTACTTTTCCTTTCCTTATTGTTCAATTTTGCTTTCTACTTCACAAAATTGCACTTAATTACGATCTATATACACTTATCACTATATTTCATACACTTGCACACAAACACTTGGATTTCCATATAATTGCACACATGCACCTTTTTATACACTTGCATACTTGCACTTGAATCATCATTTGCATTAATCGACCTCTATAAGGTTTTCTTTCATTGGCCACCACAATTCATGTGGTTGGGACCAAAAACCTTACAAGAGACATATTAGAATCTAGGGTTTTGCATTTCATGTAGCACATCCAAATGTAATAAATTCTTTGGTTAAAACAAGAAAATCTTTGATTAAATCACGCAACTAGCCTTGGCTAGGTCAAAGGGGTGCCTTGGATTGTATCCTTGCCTTCCCCTTTGTCAAATGTGACTCCCGAACCTTTTTTCTTGGTTTACGTGGACTAGGAGTCGTTTAAAAGGGGTTTCTTACTAATTTTTTCTCATTTTTTCTTAAAAAATTCATTTTTTAGGTGACTTGGTACACCTTAACTCATTACCAAGTGGCGACTCCAATTTTTATTTCAAAAACCCTTTTTAAACTATAATTTTGGGTCAAATCGTCGCATTCTCAACCCCCCATTTAGACCCATTTTTCTTTTAAATCACAATTCATTTTCCAATCACAAATTGAATCAAAAATACATTTTCTTAAAACCATTTATTTTTATTTATCAAAAAATGGGGCGCGACAGTTGGCGACTCCACTGGGGACATTCGAGAGTCCGAGCAAATTTGATTTAATCAACCTTTTTCTTCTTTTAATCTTTTCATATATCACATTTGGGTGTTTAGGATTGCATTTTTTCCTTTTATTAGGATTTTTTGCATTTCACGCATACCAACTGTCGCGCCCCATTTTTTGATAAATAAATAAAATGGTTTGGAAAAATGTATTTTGTGATTGGAAAATGAATCGTGATTTAAAAGAAAAATGGGTCTAAATGGGACTTTTGAAAATGCGACGATTTGACCCAAGAAAACTAGTTCAAAAGGGTTTTTTATATGAAAAAATGGAGTCGCCACTTGGTATAGAGTTAGGGTGTACCAAGTCACCCAAAAAGTGAATTTTTTTAGGGAAAAAAAAAGGAAGAAACCCTTTTGAACGACTCCTAGTCCACGCAAACAAAGAAAAAGATTCGGGAGTCACATTTGACGAAGGGGAAGGCAAGGATAAAAATCCAAGGCACCCCTTCGACCTAGCCAAGGCTAGTTGCGTTGATTTAATCAAAGATTTTCTTGTTTTAACCAAAGAATTTATTACATTTGGATGCACTACATGAATGCAAACCCTAGACCTAGGGGTATTGGGGGAAATTTCTCTTCAAAGGTTGAGTGGCGCCAATCACATTAATTGTGAAGCCCAATAACGATCCTTCGAAGAAGTCACGAATAATGCGAGTGGGATGCAAATGAATGGAATGCATGTATGCAATGTGAAGGCATGAGTTTGAAAAAGTAATAATAAAAAAACAAAGATGCATAAGTGAAAAATGTGCACGTGAGTGGGCAAGGTATGGTATGTGCAATGGTAATATGAAGTGCATGTGTGCAAGTGATGATAAAAAGTGTTAGTGTGCAAGTGAAGGGATAAAAGGTGTACGTGTGCAAATGAGACAAAAGTGAAAGTGTGCAAGTGAAGGGATAAAAAGGGGATAAAAAGGTGTACGTGTGCAAATGAGACAAAAGTGAAAGTGTGCAAGTGAAGGGATAAAAGGTGTACGTGTGCAAATGGGAGGAAAAGTGAAAGTGTAATGATAGAGTGGATGCATGAACCTAGGGAATTCATGCATAATGGGTACGGGGAGACCTAAATCGTGACTCAATTTACCCTTTGATAGAGAGGATACAAGCGTGCTAAGGCTTAGAAAAAGCCACACTCGTCTATATCCCATATTTAAGGGGACTCTCAAGCAAATGAACCCTATAACTAGCATGAAATGCAAAAATCCTAAAAATGGAGGGAAAAGGGGTTCGAAGGGCATGCAAAAATGATAAAACTAAAAAAGAATGCATGACATGTGATGAACATGCAAACATGTACTAACGAGGGGAAAACCCTAAGGGTCTAGCGTTGGACTAGCCCATTCTATGAATTCCGACTAGCGTTGGACTAGTGGAAACGATAAAAGAAGCCACAGCTAGCATTGGACTAGTGTGGTGACGTACATTCATCCATTCCATTCATTCATGGTTATGAAAGCAAGTAGACATGCCAAAACGCTCGTAAACACGTAGCACGTAGCACTTAGCATGCTCGACTAGATGCAAGAGCCTACTAAAGCAATTTAACATGTAACATCAAAAGCAAGTAACCAAGGGGAAGGGGAAATGGACCAGATGCTCTACGAGCACTATCTATTACAAGCCAAGAGGTGTACACATACCCCATAAAACTTAAATAAAAGCAAAAGCAAGTAAATGCATGCAAGGAGGTAAGGAAAGCGGAGTAGGCATGCATATTCACATAACACGTAGGAGCACATAGGGTCAAATGAAGTGCAAAATGAGGGATAGGGTGTACCTCCCTTGAAGCGACGCCCTGACGTGGTGAAATTTCTAACTTGCCCTCCAAAATAATAAAAAGGTCAAGGTACCACTTAAATTATCAAATAAATTAGAGAAAATGGAAATAAATGCCAAATTGAATCACTTGAGGCCTTCCAAAGAAAGTAAACTACTCGTACTTAACCAATTAAGACAAGCAACGACCCAATTGAGAAATTAAAGAGGTTTAAAGAGCCAATTTATTATAAACACTAAGGGACTTGAAAAAACATAAAATAAAATTAAGAGTCTAAGGTGAAACAAAACCAAATCAAACAAGAAATTTCACAAAAAGGTAAATGAGAAGCAAATTACTAGTGTCTAAGTGACAAAATGCCAAAGAATCCAAGAAAAATCAAATTAACTACAAATATGGGAAAAAGATATTACTAGACCCTTCAAATCCATTCTACAACCCCTTAAATATCTACCCAAAATAAATCAAGATGAATTAAAAAGGAAATGGCATATTAGGAGGACAAAATTAATTAAGTTTTCCAATTAATTGGGCCATGGCAGCACTGAACACAAGTTAAGGGGTTCAATTGCAAACACAAACCAATCATGTAGGACCAATTAAAAACACTCAAGAGACTTTAAAGGTCAATGGCAAAGCAGAAGTCAAACCATGGTGCCAATTGCAACTATCTTAGAATCTAATTGCAAGAAATCAGCTCATGATTGGGCCTTAGTGAAACCAAGGGGACTTGAAGGATCAAAAGGCAAAAATTCAGAAAATATTTTCATGCACAGCATGCAACTTACGAAGGAAAATTGTTTCTGCAGCCAGCTAGCAGCAATTTTTATTCTTACGGAAACATATCATCCTCAATCATCAACTTTGATCCAAAAATCTTTTAAACAAAACACCTAAAAACGGATCTAAACATCATAACACATCATTGCAACATTCAAACCAGCTCAAACCGTAGAAGGAACTTCATGCCAATGCTGGAGAAAAAGTATGTAAAAAAAAAGGTTCGGCAGTCTTGAGACTTTGGAATTTCAGCAAACTTATGCAACAAAAATTTCAACAAGGATTCAACCTCAAGCTCTCATTAAGCCTTCTAAATTCATCCTCAAAGTGCTATGCTATGCACACAAGAGAGAAAAATTTGGAATGAGGAACAAGCTAGCACTTGCAGGTTCATTCAAGAAAAACTTTCCACCAGTTCTGAGTTTTCTTTTTAATCACACGAAAACAGCTCACAAGCATGCGTATCAGTCCATGAAAAAGTGAAGCAATCAAGTCAGAACCCATTCAACACCCAATGTTACAGTTTCAACCCATTGCCCTTAACATAATCCCCCGTCCTAGATGATTTAATCAAATTAAGTAAACCAGAAATGCAGCAAAGCAACGAAGTAACCATTCTGCGATTCTAAAAATGTTGCAGCAAACACCAAAATTTCATGTGAATCCAGAAAACATTCATTCAACCGTGTGAAATCAAGAGTTTACATTATCAAACATTTAGACACAAAAACATCCTAGACACAGGCGAGAAAGCTCATCCAAACCGTTGCTAGCTTTAAGCATGGAATTCACAGAGTCATAAAAATTTTGCAATTTTCTCGTGCATCCCAAAATTTGTTCGTGCAAAGTGAAACCTATCCAAACCTCATACATTAGCTTATTTCCATCAGAGTCATGAATTCAGCATAGAGGCTAGGAGAGGGACTTGTTCATGATGAACGACATTCATTCGGTTTCGAAAGATAAAGAAAGCACGCAAGCTAGCAGCTTTTTTGGTTCCTAAACTTGCATCAAGGAGGTTCTAACACAGCTTTGATAGCCAACGAGTTCATGGCATTTCTCAGTCAAGCGATAAACAAAAGCAAGAAAAACAATCAGGTCACAACTTGGACGACCAGAGAAAGACAAGGGTGATTTACAGTCACATCCTCAGCCTCGGCAAAACTTAAGAAAGGAAGGAAATTATGTCAAACTAAGATGGAGAAGAATCCATGACTACCTGGAAACACCAATGCTGCTAAGCGAAATAGTAGAGGCTCCTGGGAATCGCACAGCTCCGGCAATAGAAATCCGCGAACTGGGTTGCGAGAGGCTCCAGCGTTGATGCAGGCGATACCTTCCCTTTCCCTCTCTGTTTTGCAGCCGAAACCCTCTTCACTGCTCCCTCTCTTGCTTCTACGTTTCTTTTCTTTCAGAACCCATGCCGCCAATCTCTTCCTTGCTTTGTTTTTCCTTCAGATTTTTTAGCCATCACTCGATGCCCAGCCCCCTTTCTCTCCGCCTTCTCTCGGGTTTCCTTAGCCGCTAACTCTCTCTCAAACCAAAACCCTTGCTCAGTTTTTCTTTTAGCCTGCCGATCCTCTCCAAAAAAACCCCTCTGCGGCTGATGCTTTCTTTCTGCTTTTATATGGAACTCCAAGGCCCTTAAACCCTCCACTGAATGGTCAGGATGAAGGCCAGCCTCTGCCTTCATCCTGCCCTTCAATGGCACGTACGAAGTTAGCCCTTTGCAGGCTGCCAAAAATGCAGCTTGCAGGCCACGATCCTTTTTTTTTTTTTTTTTTTTTTTTAAGAAAACTAACACAACTTGATAATTACAGAAATGATAAAATAAATAATAACAAAATTACACAAACCAGGTAATAATAATTATAACAAAACAAAAATAATTTTAAACACTAAACAAAAATGGCCATTTTTTAATTTTCAATTTTTCTCTTTTCATCATTTTTCCAATCCATCTAAAACCTATTTTTTTGAATTTTTCTTCTTCATTTTTCCTTCAAGAAAGTATTGAATAAAAACAAAAGACTAAAACATATTTTTTTGATGTTTTCCTTTTCTTTTTTCTAGAAACTCTATGCTAATTTTAAACTTAAAAACTAAAAACTAAAACTAAAACAAGAATAAATAGCAAATGAAATAGGTCAGCTAAAAGGGCGAAACTGAATAAAACTAAAATATCATAACAACTAATAGTGCAAAACACACAATAACGAACTAAAATGCAAGCAATCTAAAATAAAAATCATGAAATAAATGCTACATAAAATTATTCAAAATTTGGTGTCTACAGTTTGCCCCTCTTTGTCTGAGTTTTGAAAAAACTTGAGACAAAGAAGTAGACACCAAATACTTACCTGTGTTATTGGGCTGCAAAAGATTCCAGGAATTATATCACGGGACTGACCCGAACATGAAAAATAAAACGGGACTGACCCGAACCAGAATTGAAAACGGGACTGACCCGAACAGAAATTTAAAACGGGACTGACCCGAACAGAATTTAAACGGGACTGACCCGAACAGAATGTAAATGGGATAGACCCAGACAGAAATGTAAATGGGATAGACCCAGACAGACATGTAAATGGGATGAATTGAAGTGAGATGGCGTATTGGTGGGGTTGACCCATGTTTATTGGTGATGCAAATGAAAGAAGCGAAATGAAGTGTTAATGGGACTGATACACGTTTGTTAGTGATGCAAATGAAATGCTCCCTAGTGGGACCGACCCACGGTTAATGGCGAATGAAAAGAAATGCTCACTAGTGGGACAAACCCAACGGCTGGTGGCAAATGCAATTAAAAGGCACACTAGTGGGACAAACCCAACGGCTAGCGGCGATGAAAATGAAAGGCTCACCAGTGGGACAAACCCAACGGCTGGTGGCACTAGTGGGACAAACCCAACGGCTAGCGGCGATGAAGATGAAAGGCTCACCAGTGGGACAAACCCAACGGCTGGTGGCAAATGTAATCAAAAGGCATACTAGTGAGACAAACCCAACGGCTAGCGACGATGAAGATGAAAGGCTCACCAGTGGGACAAACCCAACGGCTGGTGGCAAATGTAATCAAAAAGGCACACTAGTGGGACAAACCCAACGGCTAGCGGCGATGAAGATGAAAGGCTCACCAGTGGGACAAACCCAACGGCTGGTGGCAAATGTAATCAAAAGGCACACTAGTGGGACAAACCCAACGGCTAGCGACGATGAAGATGAAAGGCTCACCAGTGGGACAAACCCAACGGCTGGTGGCAAATGCAATTAAAAGGCACACTAGTGGGACAAACCCAACGGCTAGCGACAATGAAGATGAAAGGCTCACCAGTGGGACAAACCCAACGGCTGGTGGCAAATGCAATTAAAAGGCACACTAGTGGGACAAACCCAACGGCTAGCGGCGATGAAGATGAAAGGCTCACCAGTGGGACAAACCCAACGGCTGGTGGCAAATGTAATCAAAAGGCACACTAGTGGGACAAACCCAACGGCTAGCGGCGACGAAGATGAAAGGCTCACCAGTGGGACAAACCCAACGGCTGGTGGCAAATGTAATCAAAAGGCACACTAGTGGGACAAACCCAACGGCTAGCGACGATGAAGATGAAAGGCTCACCAGTGGGACAAACCCAACGGCTGGTGGCAAATGCAATTAAAAGGCACACTAGTGGGACAAACCCAACGGCTAGCGACGATGAAGATGAAAGGCTCACCAGTGGGACAAACCCAACGGCTGGTGGCAAATGCAATTAAAAGGCACACTAGTGGGACAAACCCAACGGCTAGCGGCGATGAAGATGAAAGGCTCACCAGTGGGACAAACCCAACGGCTGGTGGCAAATGCAAAATGAAATGCTTACTGGCGGGACAAACCCAGCTCCAATAGCAATGTAAATGAAATGCTTTGACAATCGGACAGTGGGATCAAACCCGAACCTGCCGTGATGAACTTGATTTGATTTTTGATTTTTTTGATTTTTTTGATTTTTTTTTTTTTGATTTTTTGATTTTTTGATTTTTGCCCCAGTATGATGAATTGGTCGGTGGGATAACATCTGAGCCTGACGGGGTGTGGACGGTCAGCGGGATAGAACCCGGTCCTGCCGAGGTTGGCGGGATAAAACCCGGTCCCAACGTGATAAAACGGTCAGCGGGATAGAACCCGGTCCTGCCGAGGTTGGCGGGATAAAACCCGGTCCCAACGTGATAAAACGGTCAGCGGGATAAAACCCGGTCCTGCCGAGGTTGGCGGGATAAAACCCGGTCCCAACGTGATAAAACGGTCAGCGGGATAGAACCCGGTCCTGCCGAGGTTGGCGGGATAAAACCCGGTCCCAACGTGATAAAAACGGTCAGCGGGATAAAACCCGGTCCTGCCGAGGTTGGCGGGATAAAACCCGGTCCCAACGAGGTTGGCGGCATAAAACCCGGTCCCAACGTGATAAAACGGTCAGCGGGATAGAACCCGGTCCTGCCGAGGTTGGCGGGATAAAACCCGGTCCCAACGTGATAAAACGGTCAGCGGGATAAAACCCGGTCCTGCCGAGGTTGGCGGGATAAAACCCGGTCCCAACGTGATAAAACGGTCAGCGGGATAGAACCCGGTCCTGCCGAGGTTGGCGGGATAAAACCCGGTCCCAACGTGATAAAACGGTCAGCGGGATAGAACCCGGTCCTGCTAAGGTTGGCGGGATAAAACCCAGGCCCTATGAAAATAAAAGCGGTCAGGAAATTGAATTTGATTTTTCAAGAAACAAGAAATTAAACTTGATTTTTGATTTTTGAAATTTTTGAATTTTTCTGATTTTTTTTGTAAGAATCTTTTTCAAAAATAATTTGCCCCAGTGTAGGGCCTTTTTCCCTTCTTTTTTTTTCTTTTTTTCGGCATCGACCTTCCACATCACCAGATGCTCTTTCGTCGATTTCAACAATGAATACCTGCACAGGGGGCTTACCAAAATATGACATGCATTCACAGTTACATGAAAAGAGCAGCGTGATTGATTTGAAAGATGCATTATTTGATTCTTGGACGAAATCCTCAATTGGACTAACAAAAATATTTGCCCCTGTGTGGGCTTGTTTTCACGAAATCTCATAACAAAATTTTGCCCCAGTATGGGCCGTTTAATTGCAAAAACTTGTCTGGATGACTTTCCATTTATTTGAACACTGTAAGAAACTATGTTTCCTAAAAGAAAATTTCATGATGATTTTCTTGAAATAAAATCAGATCACAGAAGATTTCTTCCTCACATTGGCATTGGTGTTTTGGGTAATGGGTCACAATTTCTGGTTGGCTCATCTTTTCAGGACCAATCAAGTGACTTTATTTTTGAAATGGCTAAGGAAATGGGAGGTCAGAATCTGTCTCATTTCATTTCTTTTTTTTCAATTGTATCTAATCCATTCAATGTCACATCTTAGTGAAAGCAAATAGTTTGTCCATTCTTATTTCTTAAGAAAATTTAGTCAACTACCAACTTTTTAAGCTTGTAACGTGTGGGCAGAAACGATAGCTAAACATGTAGAAAACAGGTTATAGCCTCATGATCACAAATGATTTGATGAATTTCTTATAAGCATGATCCTCATTTTGGATTGTCATGAAAGAATAAGTCAACTATGGACTTTATTAGCTTGTAATTTGGCTTGAAAACGATAGCTAAAGAATAAAACTTTCAAGGACATTGCACCAAAGATCGCATTTTTTCAAAATTGCCCCTATTCTGAACTCAAAGATCTCAGAATTTGTTTGGATTTTCTCATCATTTCCCAAGGACTTCAACGTCGAATTTTTCTGCATCTTCTTGCATTTACTTTTCTTGCTTTGCTTTTTTTTTTCTTTTTTTTTTCTTTTCCTTTCCCTCAATTTGGTGGGTTTTCACATGGTGAGTAGCGTCATCCCTATACTCAAGCAATTCAGAAATACAGCTAAAATTTTCCGGCATCAGAAATTTTCTTGACAGGGCCATTGCAAAGAACAGAAGTCAGGACTTTCGGCTTTTGTAATGGGGTCTGGTGGGGTGTTTAGAAAAGTTAAGGCCTGAAGGCAGATTTCAAGAGTGGTTTGAAGCATCTGAGATCGCATTGTTGTGCCAACCCTATTTTAGGGCTAAATCAAGACTTGCCCCAGAGTTTATGCTCAATTGAGGCTTTTCCTCTTTCATTTCCTTTCTTCTTTTGATTTTTCGGCTTTCTGCCATTCTTTTGAACTTTCACAAAATTTGCCCCAGTTTATTTTTTGAACTGAGGTTCTCTTTTTCCTCTTGTTTTGATTTTGTGGCTTTGTCACTTTTCTCTTCTTGAAGTTTTTCCTTCCTTTTGCAAACTTGCCCCAGTGTGGGGTTTGCGATTCTCAGGGGTTGCCAAACGAAATAATTTATTCTGATGGCTCAAAAGTGATAACTAGGGATAGAATGCTTGATCGGAAAAAGAAGATGGCCTGACTTTTAATCCGTTCCTTACAATAACTCTGAAAGGAAACTTTCGTTAATGCGAAAAAATTTTTTTTGCATGTATCTGAATTACTGACTGAGGAAGACCCTTGTTCATCCATTTTTGTGAGACATAGGCGATCCACGTGGACAAAACTCTTCCTTCTCTTTTTTTCAAAACTGGAACCCAAGTGGAATCAAATTTCCCCAATTTACGGTTCCCTCCTTATTCTAGCATTTTTGCTTTTCCCCTTCTCTCTTTTTCTTTTTCAAAAATCCCCAATCTCCTTCCCCAATGTGGGGTGCGATCATATGTGCACTCGAAAAGAACCACCAATTTTTTTTTTGGCTCAAATGAGGATGCAAGGGATAAATGGTGTTTAGGTCGTAAAAATGATGGCCAAAGTATCATTCTTACACCTTATGACAATCAGAGTAACGCAATGCTCATTGAAAATCCACTCCCTTTTGATATGTGAAAATTTTCCAATGTAGGGTAGTGAGCTTTAAGACTCTTATTTGAAACGAAATTATTCTTTTAAAGGCTCAAATGGGAGAGCAAATGATAAAAACTGTATGGATAGAGAAACGAATACTTAAAGTATTATTCCAAATTTTCAAAACAAACAAGAATAATGCACATTTTTGCTTTCATTGAGATGTGAATTGAATCTAATTAGACGCTATGGACATTTTTCCAAGCAAAGATTGTCCCAATTTGCAATTTATCAATCAATGTGACTGATTTTATTTTGGGGTCAATAGGAGTGGGCAAAATATGAATTGTACAGTAAAGGAAAAAAAAGGTATCTCATTGGGTCTTTTGAGTGACTTCTTTTAACTTTGAGCACTCTTATTGAATAGCTCGGATCACCAATCTAGTGTACGCAAGAATTTTAGAAAGCATACACTTGTGAATTTTCAGACTGGAGGTTGAGGAAATCTCAATTTAGCCTTATTTTCTTAAAATTCATCATGAAATTTCCAATGAGCAAAAAGAATGAAATGTACATGGATATACAAAACAATAATTGTCCAAAAATTTATTGCTGAAAGAGTTTGAAACAAAATGCTCATTCAATTATAATACAAATGAGAAGAGAAAAACTTCTAAGAACTCCCCATATACACATTTCTGTCTCTTTTGGGAACAAGAATGTATTAACAAATCCAATATACAGAGTCTTCTTTTGAAAAACAATTATGAAATCTCTTAGAAGCTCTTAGTCTAGAACTTTCAGATGGATCTTTCACGTTTCCATTGTAGGATCTGCCCAAGAATCAAATAATACTTGTAATTTTCACACTTTATTAGATCAGAAATGTTATCAAATGTAGAAAAATATTTTTGCCTTATTGAAACATTTTTTATGAATGCAGGGGAGGGGGAAAACAAAAGAAAAATAACCCGAGTTAGTAAACAAGACTGCAAAATCGGTATGCATGTCCTATGGGGGAACCCTTTTTGTGCCAAAGGTAGGCCTAGCATGAAAATGCAATCCTCTAGGGTAGGCACCATACAATACCTGATGAATCCGATCAGTTGATTGGGTGGAAAAAAATGATTTGAAAAATTTGGCCTCCAATTGGAGTAAAAAGACACATTTGTCCTAAAAATTAGGACAAAGTCCGAATGGATTGCTTGCCTTGATTGACACAAAAAATGACGTGTAAAAGAGATTGCAATGTTTAGACTAGGTCATTCAGTGAACCTTAGACCGAAACCCTAAAAGAGGGAAATCTGGTCAAATGCATAGGATGAAATTGATGGTTTATTCAAAAATTGACTAGATTACCTTAAGAAGGGTAAAATGGTCAAATGCATTGAATGAAATTTGATTATTTATTCAAAATCGAATGGATAACCCTAAAAAATGAATTAAATGAATCAAATGAACTAAATGAAATCAATTGATCAAACGCATTGAGTGAAATGATAATTTATTCAAAATCGACCGTATGACCCTAAAAAGGATAAATTGGTCGAATGAATTGAATAAAATTGATGAATTGACCGAACGACCCTAAAAAGAGTAAATTGGTCAGATGAATTGAATGAAATTAATTTATTCAAAAATTGACCGAATGACCCTAGAAAGGGTAAATTGGTCAGATGAATTGAATGAAATTGATTTATTCAAAAATTGACCGAATGACCCTAGAAAGGGTAAATTGGTCAAATGAATTGAATGAAATTTGATTTATTCAAAAATTGATCGAATCACCCTAAAAAAGGGTAGATTGGACAAATGGACTAAATGAAAACTTGATTTATTCAAAATTGGTTCGATTGCCCTACCAATGGGTGAATTAGCCAAATGAATGAAATGGATATTGATAACTTATGCAAAAATCGACCAAATCAACCTAAAAGGGTAAATTGGTCCAATGAATTGATGACTTATCCAAAGATCGGCTGGATGACCCTAAAAAGGGTAAATTGGTCAAATGATGGTTTATCCAAAATTGATTATGAATTGACAAAATGGATCGATTGAATCGGCCGGCCATTGATGGTTTCAGAAAATTAGTCTATGAGCCTTCTAAAATCACGATTTGGCCTCAATTTATTCATCGTCTCAACAAGAGGAATCATTTGTGAATTTTCTTCAAATTAATGTCCTTTTACGCAAGGGAATTTTACCAATTTTGATAAAATGGCCAAAAAGTGATTATTAGACGCTCATATTCTAACGTGCAAAAGTTGCTTTATTCTCTTCAAAAAGAACGAATCCTTACCTTACCTTGTGCACTACCCCTTCGGATGGTACGAGAAAGGTAAACGTGCAAGTCTCATTGGATTATATATCCGAGACATGGGGTGGCTTATTCCTAACCACGGGATTCCCTATGTGGTATTCCCTTTCTATGGTTTATGCATGATGCCATTTATTAAAGCAATGTAAATATGCAACAAATATGGCCTAAAGGGCATAAATAATGCATCGGGGGGAAGAGGTCTAAAATGAAATGTACTTATTAAAAATTAAGCATAATGACTGAAATTTAAACATGTGAGCTATCTAGTGGGTAAGTCACTAAAAGAGTACCAAAGAGTCCTCTTATTGCTAAGGCACATGAATGCAAGCTAAGAAAACAAAAGAATGGTTAGTGCAATTGATAGTACACATAACACATTGGGAGCAAATAAGAAAAGAAATACAATAAAAGCAAATAAAAGGGATGGAACCCCTTCCCTCGTGCCTAAAGTGCTTAACAGAGGGTGAGGCTGACTCTAACCTAGGCAAGTCTAACATGGATGCATGAGGCTGGGGTTCACTAATGCAACTAGACTCGATAAGGCTTCGGCTCCCAAGCCTTCAGACCTAAAGGCAAAGGGTCATCACTCCCAAGGCCTTCGATCGGTGGCTCTAGTGATCCCTTAGGTAGCGCTATGGGCGCAGCGCACACCAGCCGCCTACCCAAGGCGATCGATCCTAATCCTACAAGGCGGTGTGGGATAGCGCCCACGAAAAATAAAATAAAATGGGATAACAATAAATAAACGTGCACGTATGAAGTGTTCCCTATTTTGAGGGAAGGGGTTGAGAACCATGCGAGGCTCTAAAGGTGACACACACCCCCCCAAATGCAATGCATAGCGCGAAATCATACATAAATAAATCATCCATCCATCCAAACAATCGTAGGCCGAATGTGTGAGGAAGTGAGTTGATATGCGAAATGCAAAAATCCTAAAAAAAGGGAAAAATGCAATCCTAAACATCCAATGTGATAAATGAAAAGGTTAAAAGAAGAAAAGAATTGACTAAATCGATTGCTCGGACTCTCAAGTTCCCCAGTGGAGTCGCCAACTGTCCGCGCCCCATTTTTTGATAAATAAATAAAATGGTTTGGAAAAATGTATTTTGTGATTGGAAAAATGAATCGTGATTTAAAAAGAAAAATGGGTCTAAATGGGACTTTTGAAAATGCGACGATTTGACCCAAGAAAACTAGTTCAAAAGGGTTTTTTATATGAAAAAATGGAGTCGCCACTTGGTATAGAGTTAGGGTGTACCAAGTCACCCAAAAAGTGAATTTTTTTAGGGAAAAAAAAAGGAAGAAACCCTTTTGAACGACTCCTAGTCCACGCAAACAAAGAAAAAGATTCGGGAGTCACATTTGACGAAGGGGAAGGCAAGGATAAAAATCCAAGGCACCCCTTCGACCTAGCCAAGGCTAGTTTGCGTTTGATTTAATCAAAGATTTTCTTGTTTTAACCAAAGAATTTATTACATTTGGATGCACTACATGAATGCAAACCCTAGACCTAGGGGTATTGGGGGAAATTTCTCTTCAAAGGTTGAGTGGCGCCAATCACATTAATTGTGAAGCCCAATAACGATCCTTCGAAGAAGTCACGAATAATGCGAGTGGGATGCAAATGAATGGAATGCATGTATGCAATGTGAAGGCATGAGTTTTGAAAAAGTAATAATAAAAAAACAAAGATGCATAAGTGAAAAATGTGCACGTGAGTGGGCAAGGTATGGTATGTGCAATGGTAATATGAAGTGCATGTGTGCAAGTGATGATAAAAGTGTTAGTGTGCAAGTGAAGGGAATAAAAGGTGTACGTGTGCAAATGAGACAAAAGTGAAAGTGTGCAAGTGAAGGGATAAAAAGGTGTACGTGTGCAAATGAGACAAAAGTGAAAGTGTGCAAGTGAAGGGATAAAAGGTGTACGTGTGCAAATGGGAGGAAAGTGAAAGTGTAATGATAGAGTGGATGCATGAACCTAGGGAATTCATGCATAATGGGTAGGGGAGACCTAAATCGTGACTCAATTTACCCTTTGATAGAGAGGATACAAGCGTGCTAAGGCTTAGAAAAAGCCACACTCGTCTATATCCATATTTAAGGGACTCAAGCAAATGAACCCTATAACTAGCATGAAATGCAAAAAATCCTAAAAATGGAGGGAAAAGGGGTTCGAAGGACATGCAAAAATGATAAAACTAAAAAAGAATGCATGACATGTGATGAACATGCAACATGTACTAACGAGGGAAAACCCTAAGGGTCTAGCGTTGGACTAGCCCATTCTATGAATTCCGACTAGCGTTGGACTAGTGGAAACGATAAAAGAAGCCACAGCTAGCATTGGACTAGTGGGACGTACATTCATCCATTCCATTCATTCATGGTTATGAAAGCAAGTAGACATGCCAAACGTCGTAAACACGTAGCACGTAGCACTTAGCATGCTCAACTGATGCAAGAGCCTACTAAAGCAATTTAACATGTAACATCAAAAGCAAGTAACCAAGGGGAAGGGAAATGGACCAGATGCTCTACGAGCACTATCTATTACAAGCCAAGAGGTGTACACATACCCCATAAAACTTAAATAAAGCAAAAGCAAGTAAATGCATGCAAGGAGGTAAGGAAAGCGGAGTAGGCATGCATATTCACATAACACGTAGGAGCACATAGGGTCAAATGAAGTGCAAAATGAGGGATAGGGTGTACCTCCCTTGAAGCGACGCCTGACGTGGTGAAATTACTAACTTGCCCTCCAAAATAATAAAAAGGTCAAGGTACCACTTAAATTATCAAATAAATCAGAGAAATGGAAATAAATGCCAAATTGAATCACTTGAGGCCTTCCAAGAAAGTAACTACTCGTACTTAACCAATTAAGACAAGCAACGACCCAATTGAGAAATTAAAGAGGTTTAAAGAGCCAATTTATTATAAACACTAAGGGACTTGAAAAAACATAAAATAAAATTAAGAGTCTAAGGTGAAACAAAACCAAATCAAACAAGAAATTTCACAAAAAGGTAAATGAGAAGCAAATTACTAGTGTCTAAGTGACAAAATGCCAAAGAATCCAAGAAAAATCAAATTAACTACAAATATGGGAAAAAGATATTACTAGACCCTTCAAATCCATTCTACAACCCCTTAAATATCTACCCAAAATAAATCAAGATGAATTAAAAAGGAAATGGCATATTAGGAGGACAAAATTAATTAATTTTCCAATTAATTGGGCCATGGCAGCACTGAACACAAGTTAAGGGGTTCAATTGCAACACAAACCAATCATGTAGGACCAATTAAAAACACTCAAGAGACTTTAAAGGTCAATGGCAAAGCAGAAGTCAAACCATGGTGCCAATTGCAACTATCTTAGAATCTAATTGCAAGAAATCAGCTCATGATTGGGCCTTAGTGAAACCAAGGGGACTTGAAGGATCAAAAGGCAAAAATTCAGAAAATATTTTCATGCACAGCATGCAACTTACGAAGGAAAATTGTTTCTGCAGCCAGCTAGCAGCAATTTTTATTCTTACGGAAACATATCATCCTCAATCATCAACTTTGATCCAAAAATCTTTTAAACAAACACCTAAAAACGGATCTAAACATCATAAACACATCATTGCAACATTCAAACCAGCTCAAACCGTAGAAGGAACTTCATGCCAATGCTGGAGAAAAAGTATGTAAAAAAAAAGGTTCGGCAGTCTTGAGACTTTGGAATTTCAGCAAACTTATGCAACAAAATTTCAACAAGGATTCAACCTCAAGCTCTCATTAAGCCTTCTAAATTCATCCTCAAAGTGCTATGCTATGCACACAAGAGAGAAAAATTTGGAATGAGGAACAACTAGCACTTGCAGGTTCATTCAAGAAAAACTTTCCACCAGTTCTGAGTTTTCTTTTTAATCACACGAAAACAGCTCACAAGCATGCGTATCAGTCCATGAAAAAGTGAAGCAATCAAGTCAGAACCCATTCAACACCCAATGTTACAGTTTCAACCCATTGCCCTTAACATAATCCCCCGTCCTAGATGATTTAATCAAATTAAGTAAACCAGAAATGCAGCAAAGCAACGAAGTAACCATTCTGCGATTCTAAAAATGTTGCAGCAAACACCAAAATTTCATGTGAATCCAGAAAACATTCATTCAACGTGTGAAATCAAGAGTTTACATTATCAAACATTTAGACACAAAAACATCCTAGACACAGGCGAGAAAGCTCATCCAAACCGTTGCTAGCTTTAAGCATGGAATTCACAGAGTCATAAAAATTTTGCAATTTTTCGTGCATCCCAAAATTTGTTCGTGCAAAGTGAAACCTATCCAAACCTCATACATTAGCTTATTTCCATCAGAGTCATGAATTCAGCATAGAGGCTAGGAGAGGGACTTGTTCATGATGAACGACATTCATTCGGTTTCGAAAGATAAAGAAAGCACGCAAGCTAGCAGCTTTTTTGGTTCCTAAACTTGCATCAAGGAGGTTCTAACACAGCTTTGATAGCCAACGAGTTCATGGCATTTCTCAGTCAAGCGATAAACAAAAGCAAGAAAAACAATCAGGTCACAACTTGGAACGACCAAAAGAAAGACAAGGGTGATTTACAGTCACATCCTCAGCCTCGGCAAAACTTAAGAAAGGAAGGAAATTATGTCAAACTAAGATGGAGAAGAACCATGACTACCTGGAAACACCAATGCTGCTAAGCGAAATAGTAGAGGCTCCTGGGAATCGCACAGCTCCGGCAATAGAAATCCGCGAACTGGGTTGCGAGAGGCTCCAGCGTTGATGCAGGCGATACCTTCCCTTTCCCTCTCTGTTTTGCAGCCGAAACCCTCTCACTGCTCCTCTCTTGCTTCTACGTTTCTTTTCTTTCAGAACCCATGCCGCCAATCTCTTCCTTGCTTTGTTTTCCTTCAGATTTTTAGCCATCACTCGAATGCCAGCCCCCTTTCTCTCCGCCTTCTCTCGGGTTTCCTTAGCCGCTAACTCTCTCTCAAACCAAAACCCTTGCTCAGTTTTTCTTTTAGCCTGCCGATCCTCCTCCAAAAAAACCCCTCTGCGGCTGATGCTTTCTTTCTGCTTTTATATGGAACTCCAAGGCCCTTAAACCCTCCACTGAATGGTCAGGATGAAGGCCAGCCCTCTCCTTCATCCTGCCCTTCAATGGCACGTACGAGTTAGCCCTTTGCAGGCTGCCAAAATGCAGCTGCAGGCCACGATCCTTTTTTTTTTTTTTTTTTTTTTTTTTTTTTTTAAGAAAACTAACACAACTTGATAATTACAGAAATGATAAAATAAATAAAACAAAATTACACAAACCAGGTAATAATAATTATAACAAACAAAAATAATTTTAAACACTAAACAAAAATGGCCATTTTTTAATTTTCAATTTTTCTCTTTTCATCATTTTTCCAATCCATCTAAAACCTATTTTTTTGAATTTTTCTTCTTCATTTTTCCTTCAAGAAAGTATTGAATAAAAACAAAAGACTAAAACATATTTTTTGATGTTTTCCTTTTCTTTTTTCTAAAAACTCTATGCTAATTTTAACTTAAAACTAAAAACTAAAACTAAAACAAGAATAAATAGCAATGAAATAGGTCAGCTAAAAGGGCGAAACTGAATAAAACTAAAAATATCATAACAACTAATAGTGCAAAA
>CM071922.1:29525705-29712090 GCA_036785865.1 Coffea canephora
CCCCATTTTTGATAAATAAATAAAATGGTTTGGAAAAATGTATTTTGTGATTGGAAAATGATCGTGATTTAAAAGAAAAATGGGTCTAAATGGGACTTTTTGAAAATGCGACGATTTGACCCAAGAAAACTAGTTCAAAAGGGTTTTTTATATGAAAAAATGGAGTCGCCACTTGGTATAGAGGTTAGGGTGTACCAAGTCACCCAAAAGTGAATTTTTTTAGGGAAAAAAAAAGGAAGAAACCTTTTGAACGACCCTAGTCCACGCAAAACAAAGAAAAAGATTCGGGAGTCACATTTGACGAAGGGGAAGGCAAGGATAAAATCCAAGCACCTTCGACCTAGCCAAGGCTAGTTGCGTTGATTTAATCAAAGTTTTCTTGTTTTAACAAGAATTTATTACATTTGGATGCACTACATGAATGCAAACCCTAGACCTAGGGGTATTGGGGGAAATTCTCTTCAAAGGTTGAGTGGCGCCAATCACATTAATTGTGAAGCCCAATAACGATCCTTCGAAGAAGTCACGAATAATGCGAGTGGGATGCAAATGAATGGAATGCATGTATGCAATGTGAAGGCATGAGTTTGAAAAAAAGTAATAATAAAAAAACAAAGATGCATAAGTGAAAAATGTGCACGTGAGTGGGCAAGGTATGGTATGTGCAATGGTAATATGAAGTGCATGTGTGCAAGTGATGATAAAAAGTGTTAGTGTGCAAGTGAAGGGATAAAAGGTGTACGTGTGCAAATGAGACAAAAGTGAAAGTGTGCAAGTGAAGGGATAAAAAGGTGTACGTGTGCAAATGAGACAAAAGTGAAAGTGTGCAAGTGAAGGGATAAAAGGTGTACGTGTGCAAATGGGAGGAAAAGTGAAAGTGTAATGATAGAGTGGATGCATGAACCTAGGGAATTCATGCATAATGGGTACGGGGAGACCTAAATCGTGACTCAATTTACCCTTTGATAGAGAGGATACAAGCGTGCTAAGGCTTAGAAAAAGCCACACTCGTCTATATCCCATATTTAAGGGGACTCTCAAGCAAATGAACCCTATAACTAGCATGAAATGCAAAAATCCTAAAAATGGAGGGAAAAGGGTTCGAAGGACATGCAAAAATGATAAAACTAAAAAAGAATGCATGACATGTGATGAACATGCAAACATGTACTAACGAGGGGAAAACCCTAAGGGTCTAGCGTTGGACTAGCCCATTCTATGAATTCCGACTAGCGTTGGACTAGTGGAAACGATAAAAGAAGCCACAGCTAGCATTGGACTAGTGTGGTGACGTACATTCATCCATTCCATTCATTCATGGTTATGAAAGCAAGTAGACATGCCAAAACGCTCGTAAACACGTAGCACGTAGCACTTAGCATGCCTCAACTAGATGCAAGAGCCTACTAAAGCAATTTAACATGTAACATCAAAAGCAAGTAACCAAGGGGAAGGGGAAATGGACCAGATGCTCTACGAGCACTATCTATTACAAGCCAAGAGGTGTACACATACCCCATAAACTTAAATAAAAGCAAAAGCAAGTAAATGCATGCAAGGAGGTAAGGAAAGCGGAGTAGGCATGCATATTCACATAACACGTAGGAGCACATAGGGTCAAATGAAGTGCAAAATGAGGGATAGGGTGTACCTCCCTTGAAGCGACGCCCTGACGTGGTGAAATTACTAACTTGCCCTCCAAAATAATAAAAAGGTCAAGGTACCACTTAAATTATCAAATAAATCAGAGAAAATGGAAATAAATGCCAAATTGAATCACTTGAGGCCTTCCAAAGAAAGTAAACTACTCGTACTTAACCAATTAAGACAAGCAACGACCCAATTGAGAAATTAAAGAGGTTTAAAGAGCCAATTTTTATAAACACTAAGGGACTTGAAAAAACATAAAATAAAATTAAGAGTCTAAGGTGAAACAAAACCAAATCAAACAAGAAATTTCACAAAAAGGTAAATGAGAAGCAAATTACTAGTGTCTAAGTGACAAAATGCCAAAGAATCCAAGAAAAATCAAATTAACTACAAATATGGGAAAAAGATATTACTAGACCCTTCAAATCCATTCTACAACCCTTAAATATCTACCCAAAATAAATCAAGATGAATTAAAAAGGAAATGGCATATTAGGAGGACAAAATTAATTAAGTTTTCCAATTAATTGGGCCATGGCAGCACTGAACACAAGTTAAGGGGTTCAATTGCAAACACAAAACCAATCATGTAGGACCAATTAAAAACACTCAAGAGACTTTAAAGGTCAATGGCAAAGCAGAAGTCAAACCATGGTGCCAATTGCAACTATCTTAGAATCTAATTGCAAGAAATCAGCTCATGATTGGGCCTTAGTGAAACCAAGGGGACTTGAAGGATCAAAAGGCAAAAATTCAGAAAATATTTTCATGCACAGCATGCAACTTACGAAGGAAAATTGTTTCTGCAGCCAGCTAGCAGCAATTTTTATTCTTACGGAAACATATCATCCTCAATCATCAACTTTGATCCAAAAATCTTTTAAACAAAACACCTAAAAACGGATCTAAACATCATAACACATCATTGCAACATTCAAACCAGCTCAAACCGTAGAAGGAACTTCATGCCAATGCTGGAGAAAAAGTATGTAAAAAAAAGGTTCGGCAGTCTTGAGACTTTGGAATTTCAGCAAACTTATGCAACAAAAATTTCAACAAGGATTCAACCTCAAGCTCTCATTAAGCCTTCTAAATTCATCCTCAAAGTGCTATGCTATGCACACAAGAGAGAAAAATTTGGAATGAGGAACAAGCTAGCACTTGCAGGTTCATTCAAGAAAAACTTTCCACCAGTTCTGAGTTTTCTTTTTATATCACACGAAAACAGCTCACAAGCATGCGTATCAGTCCATGAAAAAGTGAAGCAATCAAGTCAGAACCCATTCAACACCCAATGTTACAGTTTCAACCCATTGCCCTTAACATAATCCCCCGTCCTAGATGATTTAATCAAATTAAGTAAACCAGAAATGCAGCAAAGCAACGAAGTAACCATTCTGCGATTCTAAAAATGTTGCAGCAAACACCAAAATTTCATGTGAATCCAGAAAACATTCATTCAACCGTGTTGAAATCAAGAGTTTACATTATCAAACATTTAGACACAAAAACATCCTAGACACAGGCGAGAAAGCTCATCCAAACCGTTGCTAGCTTTAAGCATGGAATTCACAGAGTCATAAAAATTTTGCAATTTTCTCGTGCATCCCAAAATTTGTTCGTGCAAAGTGAAACCTATCCAAACCTCATACATTAGCTTATTTCCATCAGAGTCATGAATTCAGCATAGAGGCTAGGAGAGGGACTTGTTCATGATGAACGACATTCATTCGGTTTCGAAAGATAAAGAAAGCACGCAAGCTAGCAGCTTTTTTGGTTCCTAAACTTGCATCAAGGAGGTTCTAACACAGCTTTGATAGCCAACGAGTTCATGGCATTTCTCAGTCAAGCGATAAACAAAAGCAAGAAAAACAATCAGGTCACAACTTGGACGACCAAAGAAAGACAAGGGTGATTTACAGTCACATCCTCAGCCTCGGCAAACTTAAGAAAGGAAGGAAATTATGTCAAACTAAGATGGAGAAGAATCCATGACTACTGGAAACACCAATGCTGCTAAGCGAAATAGTAGAGGCTCCTGGGAATCGCACAGCTCCGGCAATAGAAATCCGCGAACTGGGTTGCGAGAGGCTCCAGCGTTGATGCAGGCGATACCTTCCCTTTCCCTCTCTGTTTTGCAGCCGAAACCCTCTTCACTGCTCCCTCTCTTGCTTCTACGTTTCTTTTCTTTCAGAACCCATGCCGCCAATCTCTTCCTTGCTTTGTTTTTCCTTCAGATTTTTTAGCCATCACTCGATCCCAGCCCCTTTCTCTCCGCCTTCTCTCGGGTTTCCTTAGCCGCTAACTCTCTCTCAAACCAAAACCCTTGCTCAGTTTTTTTTTTTAGCCTGCCGATCCTCTCCAAAAAAACCCTCTGCGGCTGATGCTTTCTTTCTGCTTTTATATGGAACTCCAAGGCCCTTAAACCCTCCACTGAATGGTCAGGATGAAGGCCAGCCTCTGCCTTCATCCTGCCCGTTTCAATGGCACGTACGACTAAGTTAGCCCTTTGCAGGCTGCCAAAAATGCAGCTAAAGCATTGATGCAGGCCACGATCCTATATCAGTTTAAGCAAGACATTCAATTTTCTTTTTTTTTTTTTTTTTTTTTTAAGAAAAATTTTTATTCAAACTAACCAACAAAATTTTTTGATAATTACAGAAATGATAAAATAAATAATAACAAAATTGGAAACACGCCGAAGAAAGAAAAGAAAGAAGGGAAAAAAACCAGGTAATAATAATTATAACAAAACAAAAATAATTTTAAACACTCCCAAACAAAAAATGGCCATTTTTTAATTTTCAATTTCGTTTTCTCTTTTCATCATTTTTCCAATCCATCTAAAACCTATTTTTTTGAATTTTTCTTCTTCATTTTTCCTTCAAGAAAGTATTGAATAAAAACAAAAGCATTTTCGGGTCACTAAAACATATTTTTTTGATGTTTTCCTTTTCTTTTTCTAAAAACTCTATGCTAATTTTAAACTTAAAAACTAAAAACTAAAACTAAAACAAGAATGATCAAAGCAATAGCAAATGAAATAGGTCAGCTCAAAAGGGCGAAACTGAATAAAACTCAAAAATATCATAACAACTAATAGTGCAAAAACACACAATAACAGTCCCAATTTTAAACTAAAATGCAAGCAATCTAAAATAAAAATCATGAAATAAAATGCTACTATCCTGTTTTAAAAGTCAGTCTCATTAAAAGGAGTCAGTCCTCATGTCAATAACAGCAGTCGTTTGAGTAGCTGAAGCCGAATGACCCAGGTAAGTATTTGGTGTCTACTTCTTTGTCTCAAGTTTTTTCAAAACTCAGACAAAGAGGGGCAAACTGTAGACACCAAATTTTGGTGTAATTTCATTTACTATTTATTTTTTTTAGGTTGTGCTCGTTTTATTTACTCTTTAGTTTTTATTTTTAGTTTTTGTGTTATTATTATTATTTTTAAGTTTTTAGCATAGAATTTCTCGAAAAGAAAGAAAAGCATTCAAAAAATATGTTTTCTTGGAAAAATGGAAAAATGAGAATGAAATGAAAAATGAAAAAAAGAAGAGAAAAAGAAGAAAATGGTTCACAAAAATACGTTCATTTCTTTTAAATTCAATCTGTTGGCATTTTGTTTATTTATTTTGAAAGGGAAAAAAGAGGAAAAGTGGAAAAAAAGAAAAAAAGAGGAAAAATGGAAATTGCACTTTGTTGTTCTAGTTTATTTTTTATCAAATGTTAATTAATTTTTGGGTTATTTCTTTTTATTAATCAATTTTTTAAAAAAAAAAAAAAAAAAGGGAAAAGGACCGCGGCATGCAAGCTGCGTTTTTGCAGCTTGCAAGGAAGGGCTCATGGGCAGCCCTTGGGCTGCAATTTTGGAGAGAGTGTTTGAGGGTTTTAGGGTAGGAGTCCCGTATATAAAAGAATGAGATGCAAGAGGGGGAAGGGGATAGAGAGCCGCAAACAAAGAGCCACGGCAAAAAGAGTGGGGCTACGGGAAAAAAAAACAGAGAGAAAAACAGAAGGCTGGCGGTGGAGTCAAAGGCTAAGCTGGGAAAAGAGAGCAGGAATGGGGAAAAACAAAAAACAATTGGGGAGGAAGCCAGCAGGCAGGGCGAAAAAAAAAAGAAGGCAGAAACAGGGGGAAAATAGGGGATGGGGCTAAGAAACAAGGAAGTCAGACTTTTGGGAAAAAGGAAGCGAGGAGAAGAAAAGGAGCAGAGGGACAAGGAGAAAGGTCGGCGGCTGAGTGACAATGGAAGGCCACTGGGCTGCGGAGAAACTTGGGGCTCGCGGAAAAGAAAAACAGAGGAAAGGCCATGGGTTTTGAGAAAGAGAAAAGAGGTTCACGGTGGGAAAACGAACAAGAGGGAAATGAGGGGCTTCAGTGGGATCCAAACCCAATCACCACTGGCAAATTTTCAATCAGCTTCAATTGTGGGGGCAGCGGCGGAGAAGAAAAGGCAGCGCGGGAAAAAGAGGCCTGGCGGCTGAATATTTGGAAAGGACACTGCGGGAAAACGAAAAACAGAGGAGGAAAAGAGCTTCACCAGAGGCAAAAGGAAAAGGCTGCGTGAAAGTTCACCGGAATCATCACTATCATCCACAGACTTTCAATTCACAGTAAATGAATTTTCTTTTGCAATTCGGTTTTCTGTAAACAAAGCTCTGAACCTTTCTTCATGCTGTGGACTGCCGTGCGATATTTTTGATTTTTCGTTAATTTTGCATTTTTTTTTATACACATGATTTTTGGATCAATTGAACTGCATTTCGGTGGGATAAAATTCTGGCAGGGTTCTAGAGTCATTGAGTGAATTTGCCGAAGTTTTTTCATGCCCTCATTGTTTGTTAAAATGCCTGATTGAATTTTCTGTTCGATGGTTGGCGGTGAGGAAACTGAGTCCCAACTTTGATCTCACGTTTGAGAATTTGGTTGCCGTTGGCCGTTCCTTTTACCTCCACCGTGAATAATGAAGTTTCAGGGGAATCGGGTTCCTGTCTGATTGAGAATGGTTGAAAAACTGAATTTCAACATGAATAAAATGGTCGAAATGAACTGGTTAGCTCGTTGGAGAAGACAATTACCTGTCCCAATTGATTCTCAGCCATCCCTTTGTTTTGTTCAAAACGCCCCAAAGTTTTTAGAACTTCATGTTTCGAACCCAAATCTTCATAATTCATCAATTCAGTCCGATTCTGATAATTTAACCCCTCAGCTTCCCCTTCTGCTATGGCAAAACTTGGAATTGATTTGGTGCTTTTAAAATCCTCTGTTTGCATATTGTGATAATTAATTCTTGATTTCAGACTTGTTGCTTAATAATTTTAGTTGATTAAAATCTTGTTGGGTTTAGTTTGGATTTAGGTTGTGGGCAATAATATTTGTTTGGATTTGTAAAAGTGGATTTAACGTGTTTAAAACTGGTTTGGGCTGGAGATGAAGCCCATCTGTTCTATTGCTGGGCTTAAAATAGGATGGCCCTTAAAAATATCGGTTGAGGAAATGAATTTTTTTCCAAGAAACAGAAATAAAATGGCATTCTTTTTTGTTCTTAATTTCCATTGGGCTGGGAAGCTTTTTCAACAAATAAAGGAAATGGCCCAATGTTTTTTTCCTTTAATTTTGAACGCCTTGCAGATCACCTGTACTTTTCTTTAATTTCACAATGTCCTGGATATTTTCAAAAATTTCTTACTTTAATGCAAATAAGTCCTTGAACTTTGTTTTTATTTGATTTTGGCAAATTTTGTCAATCTTTGCAATCAAGTCCTTTTTTCTCGAAATCTTAAATGTGGGTTGTTGACATGATTTAATTGCAAAAATTCATGTTTATTTATTTGTGTAAATATGTTTCCAAAAGAAAATTTTGATATTTTTTGAAGCTAATATCTCATTTACTCGATTTCTATTGGCAAGGGAGGTAACTTCTCTATTCTTGGTTCATTTTCCTAGTGAACCAATCAAGTGCTACGTGAGAAATACATGTCTACTTTGCTTTCTAGCCTTTCTTTAATTTATTTATTTATGTCATTTACTTTTGCTTTTTATTTAAGTTATTTTTATGGGGTATGTGTACACCTCTTGGCTTGTAATGATAGGGCAGAAGCATTCGATAGAAACATGTAGAAAACATGTTATAGCCTCATGCAAAATGATTTGATGAATCCTTATAAGCTGATCGCATTTTGGATTGTTGAAATGAATGTCAACTATGCTTTATTAGCTTGTATTTGGCATGAAAACGATAGCTAAAGAATAAAATTTTGGACATTCACCTCGCTTTCAAAAGCCTATGAACTCAAAGATCTCAGAATTTGTTTGGATGTTTCACATCATTTCCCAATCTTCAACGTCGAATTTTTCTGCATCCTTGCATTTACTTTTCTTGCTTTCTTTTTTTTTTCTTTTGCATTTCCCTCAATTGGGGTTTTCACATGGTTAGAGTCCCCTATACCAAGCAATTCAGAAATAAGCTAAAATGGGCTCAAAATTTTCTGAAGGGCCAAAGGGAACAGAAGTCAGGCTTTCGATTCTAAGGGGCTTTGTGTTTAGAAAAAAAGAGAAGGCGAAAGAGTGGTTTGCCCGGCGGATGCATTGTTGTGCCAACGTCTATTTCTCAATTCACTTCAGATTTTTCAATTGAATTTCCTCTTACATTTCCTTTCTTCTTTTGATTTTTCGGCTTTCTGCCATTCTTTTGAACTTTCACAAAATTTGCCCCAGTTTATTTTTTGAACTGAGGTTCTCTTTTTCCTCTTGTTTTGATTTTGTGGCTTTGTCACTTTTCTCTTCTTGAGGTTTTTCCTTCCTTTTGCAAACTTGCCCCAGTGTGGGGTTTGCGATTCTCAGGGGTTGCCAAACGAAATAATTTATTCTGATGGCTCAAAAGTGATAACTAGGGATAGAATGCTTGATCGGAAAAAGAAGATGGCCTGACTTTTAATCCGTTCCTTACAATAACTCTGAAAGGAAACTTTCGTTAATGCGAAAAATTTTTTTTTGCATGTATCTGAATTACTGACTGAGGAAGACCCTTGTTCATCCATTTTTGTGAGACATAGGCGATCCACGTGGACAAAACTCTTCCTTCTCTTTTTTTCAAAACTGGAACCCAAATGGAATCAAATTTCCCCAATTTGCGGTTCCCTCCTTATTCTAGCATTTTTGCTTTTCCCCTTCTCTCTTTTTCTTTTTCAAAAATCCCCAATCTCCTTCCCCAATGTGGGGTGCGATCATATGTGCACTCGAAAAGAACCACCAATTTTTTTTTGGCTCAAATGAGGATGCAAGGGATAAATGGTGTTTAGGTCGTAAAAATGATGGCCAAAGTATCATTCTTACACCTCATGACAATCAGAGTAACGCAATGCTCATTGAAAATCCACTCCCTTTTGATATGTGAAAATTTTCCAATGTAGGGTAGTGAGCTTTAAGACTCTTATTTTGAAACGAAATTATTCTTTTAAAGGCTCAAATGGGAGAGCAAATGATAAAAACTGTATGGATAGAGAAACGAATACTTAAAGTATTATTCCAAATTTTCAAAAAACAAACAAGAATAATGCACATTTTTGCTTTCATTGAGATGCGAATTGAATTTAATTAGACGCTATGGACATTTTTCCAAGCAAAGATTGTCCCAATTTACAATTTATCAATCAATGTGACTGATTTTATTTTGGGGTCAATAGGAGTGGGCAAAATATGAATTGTACAGTAAAGGAAAAAAAAGGTATCTCATTGGGTCTTTTGAGTGACTTCTTTTAACTTTGAGCACTCTTATTGAATAGCTCGGATCACCAATCTAGTGTACGCAAGAATTTTAGAAAGCATACACTTGTGAATTTTCAGACTGGAGGTTGAGGAAATCTCAATTTAGCCTTATTTTCTTAAAATTCATCATGAAATTTCCAATGAGCAAAAAGAATGAAATGTACATGGATATACAAAACAATAATTGTCCAAAAATTTATTGCTGAAAGAGTTTGAAACAAAATGCTCATTCAATTATAATACAAATGAGAAGAGAAAAACTTCTAAGAACTCCCCATATACACATTTCTGTATCTTTTGGGAACAAGAATGTATTAACAAATCCAATATACAGAGTCTTCTTTGAAAAAACAATTATGAAATCTCTTAGAAGCTCTTAGTCTAGAACTTTCAGATGGATCTTTCACGTTTCCATTGTAGGATCTGCCCAAGAATCAAATAATGCTTGTAAGCCACACGAAGATCAGAAAGAAAAATGTGAAAAAATTTTTGCCTATTGAAAATTTTTTATGAAAAGATCGACGAAAAACAAAAAAAAATAACCCAAAGTTAAAACAAGACTCAAAATCTTGCTTCTTGGAAAACCCTTTTTGTTCCAAATCAAATCAAATGCAATCCTCAGGGTAGGCACCATAAATCCATGAATTCATCATTGATTGGGTGGAAAAAAATGTTTATTTGGCCCCAATTGGAAAAAAGACACATTTGTCCTAAAAATTAGGACAAAGTCCGAATGGATTGCTTGCCTTGATTGACACAAAAAATGACGTGTAAAAGAGATTGCAATGTTTAGACTAGGTCATTCAGTGAACCTTAGACCGAAACCCTAAAAGAGGGAAATCTGGTCAAATGCATAGGATGAAATTGATGGTTTATTCAAAAATTGACTAGATTACCTTAAGAAGGGTAAAATGGTCAAATGCATTGAATGAAATTTGATTATTTATTCAAAATCGAATGGATAACCCTAAAAAATGAATTAAATGAATCAAATGAACTAAATGAAATCAATTGATCAAACGCATTGAGTGAAATGATGATTTATTCAAAATCGACCGTATGACCCTAAAAAGGATAAATTGGTCGAATGAATTGAATAAAATTGATGAATTGACCGAACGACCCTAAAAAGAGTAAATTGGTCAGATGAATTGAATGAAATTAATTTATTCAAAAATTGACCGAATGACCCTAGAAAGGGTAAATTGGTCAGATGAATTGAATGAAATTGATTTATTCAAAAATTGACCGAATGACCCTAGAAAGGGTAAATTGGTCAAATGAATTGAATGAAATTTGATTTATTCAAAAATTGATCGAATCACCCTAAAAAAGGGTAGATTGGACAAATGGACTAAATGAAAACTTGATTTATTCAAAATTGGTTCGATTGCCCTAGCAATGGGTGAATTAGCCAAATGAATGAAATGGATATTGATAACTTATGCAAAAATCGACCAAATCAACCTAAAAGGGTAAATTGGTCCAATGAATTGATGACTTATCCAAAGATCGGCTGGATGACCCTAAAAAGGGTAAATTGGTCAAATGATGGTTTATCCAAAATTGATTATGAATTGACAAAATGGATCGATTGAATCGGCCAGCCATTGATGGTTTCAGAAAATTAGTCTATGAGCCTTCTAAAATCACGATTTGACCTCAATTTTTCATCGTCTCAACAAGAGGAATCATTTGTGAATTTTCTTCAAATTAATGTCCTTTTACGCAAGGGAATTTTACCAATTTTGATAAAATGGCCAAAAAGTGATTATTAGAACGCTCATATTCTAACGTGCAAAAGTTGCTTTATTCTCTTCAAAAAGAACGAATCCTTACCTTACCTTGTGCACTACCCCTTCGGATGGTACGAGAAAGGTAAACGTGCAAGTCTCATTGGATTAT
Organism: Coffea canephora; assembly: GCA_036785865.1. Classification (NCBI taxonomy): domain Eukaryota; kingdom Viridiplantae; phylum Streptophyta; class Magnoliopsida; order Gentianales; family Rubiaceae; genus Coffea; species Coffea canephora. Next base: position 29,537,035 of record CM071922.1, read on the forward strand.
ATATCCGAGACATGGGGTGGCTTATTCCTAACCACGGGATTCCCTATGTGGTATTCCCTTTCTATGGTTTATGCATGATGCCATTTATTAAAGCAATGTAATATGCAACAAATATGGCCTAAAGGGCATAAATAATGCATCGGGGGGAAGAGGTCTAAAATGAAATGTACTTATTAAAAATTAAGCATAATGACTGAAATTTAAACATGTGAGCTATCTAGTGGGTAAGTCACTAAAAGAGTACCAAAGAATCCTCTTATTGCTAAGGCACATGAATGCAAGCTAAGAAAACAAAAGAATGGTTAGTGCAATTGATAGTACACAATAACACATTGGGGCAAATAAGAAAAGAAATACAATAAAAGCAAATAAAAGGGATGGAACCCCTTCCTCGTGCCTAAAGTGCTTAAACAGAGGGTGAGGCTGACTCTAACCTAGGCAAGTCTAACATGGATGCATGAGGCTGGGGTTCACTAATGCAACTAGACTCGATAAGGGTTCGGCTCCCAAGCCTTCAGACCTAAAGGCAAAGGGTCATCACTCCCAAGGCCTTCGATCGGTGGCTCGAGTGATCCCTTAGGTAGCGCTATGGGCGCAGCGCACACCAGCCGCCTACCCAAGGCGATCGATCCTAATCCTACAAGGCGGTGTGGGATAGCGCCCACGAAAAATAAAATAAAATGGGATAACAATAAATAAACGTGCACGTATGAAGTGTTCCCTATTTTGAGGGAAGGGGTTGAGAACCATGCGAGGCTCTAAAGGTGACACACACCCCCCCAAATGCAATGCATAGCGCGAAATCATACATAAATAAATCATCCATCCATCCAAACAATCGTAGGCGAATGTGTGAGGAAGTGAGTTGATATGCGAAATGCAAAAATCCTAAAAAAAGGGAAAAATGCAATCCTAAACATCCAATGTGATAAATGAAAAGTTAAAAGAAGAAAAGAATTGACTAAATCGATTGCTCGGACTCTCAAGTTCCCCAGTGGAGTCGCCAACTGTCGCGCCCCATTTTTTTGATAAATAAATAAAATGGTTTGGAAAATGTATTTTGTGATTGGAAAATGAATCGTGATTTAAAAGAAAAATGGGTCTAAATGGGACTTTTGAAAATGCGACGATTTGACCCAAGAAAACTAGTTCAAAAGGGTTTTTTATATGAAAAAATGGAGTCGCCACTTGGTATAGAGTTAGGGTGTACCAAGTCACCCAAAAAGTGAATTTTTTTAGGGAAAAAAAAAGGAAGAAACCCTTTTGAACGACTCCTAGTCCACGCAAACAAAGAAAAAGATTTGGGAGTCACATTTGACGAAGGGGAAGGCAAGGATAAAAATCCAAGGCACCCCTTCGACCTAGCCAAGGCTAGTTGCGTTGATTTAATCAAAGGTTTTCTTGTTTTAACCAAAGAATTTATTACATTTGGATGCACTACATGAATGCAAACCCTAGACCTAGGGGTATTGGGGGAAATTTCTCTTCAAAGGTTGGTGGCGCCAATCACATTAATTGTGAAGCCCAATAACGATCCTTCGAAGAAGTCACGAATAATGCGAGTGGGATGCAAATGAATGGAATGCATGTATGCAATGTGAAGGCATGAGTTTGAAAAAGTAATAATAAAAAAAACAAAGATGCATTAAGTGAAAATGTGCACGTGAGTGGGCAAGGTTGGTATGTTGCAATGGTAATTATGAAGTGCATGTGTGCAAGTGATGATAAAAAGTGTTAGTGTGCAAGTGAAGGGATAAAAGGTGTACGTGTGCAAATGAGACAAAAGTGAAAGTGTGCAAGTGAAGGGATAAAAAGTGTACGTGTGCAAATGAGACAAAAAAGTGAAAGTGTGCAAGTGAAGGGATAAAAGGTGTACGTGTGCAAATGGAGAAAAGTGAAAGTGTAATGATAGAGTGGATGCATGAACCTAGGGAATTCATGCATAATGGGTACGGGGAGACCTAAATCGTGAATCAATTTACCCTTTGATAGAGAGGATACAAGCGTGCTAAGGCTTAGAAAAAGCCACACTCGTCTATATCCCATATTTAAGGGGACTCTCAAGCAAATGAACCCTATAACTAGCATGAAATGCAAAAATCCTAAAAATGGAGGGAAAAGGGGTTCGAAGGGCATGCAAAAATGATAAACTAAAAAGAATGCATGACATGTGATGAACATGCAAACATGTACTAACGAGGGGAAAACCCTAAGGGTCTAGCGTTGGACTAGCCCATTCTATGAATTCCGACTAGCGTTGGACTAGTGGAAACGATAAAAGAAGCCACAGCTAGCATTGGACTAGTGTGGTGACGTACATTCATCCATTCCATTCATTCATGTTATGAAAGCAAGTAGACATGCCAAAACGCTCGTAAACACGTAGCACGTAGCACTTAGCATGCTCGACTAGATGCAAGAGCCTACTAAAGCAATTTAACATGTAACATCAAAAGCAAGTAACCAAGGGGAAGGGGAAATGGACCAGATGCTCTACGAGCACTATCTATTACAAGCCAAGAGGTGTACACATACCCCATAAAACTTAAATAAAAGCAAAAGCAAGTAAATGCATGCAAGGAGGTAAGGAAAGCGGAGTAGGCATGCATATTCACATAACACGTAGGAGCACATAGGGTCAAATGAAGTGCAAAATGAGGGATAGGGTGTACCTCCCTTGAAGCGACGCCCTGACGTGGTGAAATTACTAACTTGCCCTCCAAAATAATAAAAAGGTCAAGGTACCACTTAAATTATCAAATAAATCAGAGAAAATGGAAATAAACGCCAAATTGAATCACTTGAGGCCTTCCAAAGAAAGTAAACTACTCGTACTTAACCAATTAAGACAGCAACGACCCAATTGAGAAATTAAAGAGGTTTAAAGAGCCAATTATTATAACACTAAGGGACTTGAAAAAACATAAAATAAAATTAAGAGTCTAAGGTGAAACAAAACCAAATCAAACAAGAAATTTCACAAAAGGTAAATGAGAAGCAAATTACTAGTGTCTAAGTGACAAAATGCCAAAGAATCCAAGAAAAATCAAAATTAACTACAAATAGGGAAAAAGATATTACTAGACCCTTCAAATCCATTCTACAACCCCTTAAATATCTACCCAAAATAAATCAAGATGAATTAAAAAGGAAATGGCATATTAGGAGGACAAAATTAATTAAGTTTTCCAATTAATTGGGCCATGGCAGCACTGAACACAAGTTAAGGGGTTCAATTGCAAAACAAACCAATCATGTAGGACCAATTAAAAACACTCAAGAGACTTTAAAGGTCAATGGCAAAGCAGAAGTCAAACCATGGTGCCAATTGCAACTATCTTAGAATCTAATTGCAAGAAATCAGCTCATGATTGGGCCTTAGTGAAACCAAGGGGACTTGAAGGATCAAAAGGCAAAAATTCAGAAAATATTTTCATGCACAGCATGCAACTTACGAAGGAAAATTGTTTTCTGCAGCCAGCTAGCAGCAATTTTTATTCTTACGGAAAACATATCATCCTCAATCATCAACTTTGATCCAAAATCTTTTAAACAAAACACCTAAAAACGGATCTAAACATCATAACACATCATTGCAACATTCAAACCAGCTCAAACCGTAGAAGGAACTTCATGCCAATGCTGGGAAAAAGTATGTAAAAAAAAGGTTCGGCAGTCTTGAGACTTTGGAATTTCAGCAAACTTATGCAACAAAAATTTCAACAAGGATTCAACCTCAAGCTCTCATTAAGCCTTCTAAATTCATCCTCAAAGTGCTATGCTATGCACACAAGAGAGAAAAATTTGAAATGAGGAACAAGCTAGCACTTGCAGGTTTCATTCAAGAAAAACTTTCCACCAGTTCTGAGTTTTCTTTTTAATCACACGAAAACAGCTCACAAGCATGCGTATCAGTCCATGAAAAAGTGAAGCAATCAAGTCAGAACCCATTCAACACCCATGTTACAGTTTCAACCCATTGCCCTTAACATAATCCCCCGTCCTAGATGATTTAATCAAATTAAGTAAACCAGAAATGCAGCAAAGCAACGAAAGTAACCATTCTGCGATTCTAAAAATGTTGCAGCAAACACCAAAATTTCATGTGAATCCAGAAAAATTCATTCAACCGTGTGAAATAAGAGTTTACATTATCAAACATTTAGACAAAAAAACATCCTAGACACAGCGGAAAGCTCAGTCCAAACCGTTGCTAGCTTTAAGCATGGAATTCACAGAGTCATAAAATTTTTGCAATTTTCTCGTGCATCCCAAATTTGTTCGTGCAAAGTGAAACCTATCAAACCTCATACATTAGCTTATTTCCATCAGAGTCATGAATTCAGCATAGAGGCTAGGGAGGGACTTGTTCATGATGAACGACATTCATTCGGTTTCGAAAGATAAAGAAAGCACGCAAAGCTAGCAGCTTTTTTGGTTCCTAAACTTTGAATCATCATTTGCATTAATCGACCTCTATAAGGTTTTCTTTCATTGGCCGCCACAATTCATGTGGTTGGGACCAAAAACCTTACAAGAGACATATTAGAATCTAGGGTTTTGCATTTCATGTAGCACATCCAAATGTAATAAATTCTTTGGTTAAAACAAGAAAATCTTTGATTAAATCACGCAACTAGCCTTGGGCTAGGTCAAAGGGGTGCCTTGGATTGTATCCTTGCCTTCCCCTTTGTCAAATGTGACTCCCGAACCTTTTTTCTTGGTTTACGTGGACTAGGAGTCGTTTAAAAGGGGTTTCTTACTAATGTTTTCTCATTTTTTCTTAAAAAATTCATTTTTAGGTGACTTGGTACACCTTAACTCATTACCAAGTGGCGACTCCAATTTTTATTTCAAAAACCCTTTTTAAACTATAATTTTGGGTCAAATCGTCGCATTCTCAACCCCCCATTTAGACCCATTTTTCTTTTAAATCACAATTCATTTTCCAATCACAAATTGAATCAAAAATACATTTTCTTAAAACCATTTATTTTTATTTATCAAAAAATGGGGCGCGACAGCTTCAATTCATGTTGCCCTTGGAAGGAATTATTTTCACAACCAACTTCTATAGGCTGATTAATTCCTTGAAGAATTGTGTTGGGTTACTCTTAAAGCTTCGGCTTTATCACAAAAAAGAAGGAAAAAAAAGCGAACTCAAATGTTTAAGTTCATCAAGAATACAAATCCTAGGATTTCGACAAGAAGCTGACTGGTTCGGACCTTGAATCTTGTGAAACGGTGGAATTCATGATTGATCAAGGAACAATGCACTTGTCTTATAATCGGAGTTGGAAACTTCCTAGGCCAATGAAAAGGTGTTTTGCATGTAAGGTGCACTAGTACACTAGTGCTTGATCAATCACTTACGAGATTGAATTCCATGAAGTTTGATCAATCACTTATGTGCCTATTTGGTCATTGAAGTCTTTGTGCGGCTGGCTTCCTACTTAGGTGACTTGATTCACAAAGTTTCAAAGTCCAATTTGGCAAGAAAGGAACTTAAGCGAATTAAAGAAAGTCAAAACTTGTCCGTTCAAGTTGTACTCTTGGCAAACAAGTTTTGAGGGGGCATTTGTAGACAATGAAATTTTAATTAAATTCCAAAAATTACCATTGGTCTATAAAGTATTTTTATGGCTTATTTTATCCAATTGGATATTGCCATATGTCATGTACACCTGGAAAGATTGGTTATTAAATGGCTAATTATATTTCGCCACGTGTCAAGTTGAGGTGTTCCAAATCAATTCAAATTGCAGGGATATCTCCACCAACCAAATCATATCATGTCACATGTCTATTGGATAAATATCTAAATATTTATTTCTTATTAAAGACATAATATTTAGAGTTGTTTAATCCAAGTATATTTCTTATGTACTGCAATAGCTTGGCCAGTCAAACGGCACCACGTCACGTGTCCCCACGAGTTTGGCCAATCGATGAATTACTTATTTCTTTATTATATAAAATGAAGAGATAGTATATGACTAACACAGTCCTAATATGACTAAATGTCTTGCAAGACAAGTAAAGTGGTACACAGGTCTTCAGCCTCTACCTCTTGCTACAGCTATAAATAGGGGTCGCTCAACCAAATTAAGGACACACAAAGTCATCCAGAGGCATCTCATACGCTCAAGTATTGAAGCTTCAAGCTACAAAGGTCTGGCTCTTCAAGCTCTTCAAGTCTTCCATATATCAAGGCTTGAGCCTTCAAATATTTTTAAGTTCTTCAAATCTTCCATATCAAGATTTGAAGAAGTCGGTGGTTGATCCAAGAACAAGCTGCGAAGCCCTTGGATTGGCGTTCGAGAAGAAGAATCGAAGGAAGCTCTTTATAAGTTCGAGAAAATTCCAGAGATTGTACCCTCATATTTTTCCAAATTTATATATTACATATTTATCGTGTATTTCTTTGTTCTTGTCATTTTGCATACTTTAAATTTTAATCGCGTACAAATACTTTGGACGTTCTTTTGTTTAAATAGGTGAGTGTTCTTTGTTTGTTAGGTTTTCATTAACTATATGATTTGTTGTGGATATTTGATTAAATGATAAATATTTGTTAAAAATGAATTTTTCTAGGCGAGTGTGTACTTTATCGCACTCGACCTAAATGAAATGTGAAATTTTCAATGTTTAAGTGATTAAATGTTAGTTGTGCATGAATGTAAGCCTTTTGGCTGAACTGGGCCCTTACCCTTCATTGCCGGTCGACTCGAGCCAGAAGCGGAATTAGTCGGGCGATTTGGTGTCCCTGGGTGAAAGTTTGATATACTCGAGTATTACCACGTTGTCAGGTGGAGTCTGGCCAATGTCCAGAAGGGAGAGAAATGAAATGAATGAACGAAAGGAGGTTTTCAATTACAAATAAAATTTTAAATATTGGAGGAATAAGGAAATGAAAGGAGGAGGAAAGAACAAAAGGCTCCACGTGAGCATGTATCCTTTTAATGAATGTGTTATCATTGTTTCATATTGTAAGTGTTTCCTGGATTACTTGTTATTACATGATTAATGTCCTTGTTTAAGTTGATTATGTGTCTAGAACCTCACTGAACTTTTAGCTCATTCCATTAGTTTTGTTTTCCTTAATAGGAGATGCAAGCAAGGACGAGAGATTTGTACAGACTAGCATAGTCTAGTTCTTTTGAATTTTTGTAATGGTTCTCGCCCTAGCGCTTGGTAAGGGTTGGATGTATGAAGAATTGAGAACCTTTGTATATTTGAGTTGTATCCCTTTTGAGATAGAAATGTATATAAGTATATGTTTTAAGTTTGGAATTATTGTTACACTTGTTCCGGTGGTCTTATTTTCATTTTTACTTGAGGTGTATGAGTGAGTCCCAGCGAGAGTTGGGCAGGCGGTCCGCCGAACCCTTTAGTTCGCCTTAGGGGAAGGTAGAGTTGTCACAGGTGGTATCCGAGCTTGCTTCGCGTGGTCTCTGCGCGGAGTGAGCTTGGGCCAAGTGGTGAATAAGCGTGAAGGGCTAAGTGCTCTTTTGAGCATAAGTTATGAATCATGAATTGTTATAGGCCTTAAATCGTTATCATGGTATTTGAGGACAATAGATAGGGACATCAGGTAGGAATCTCGACTGTAGATAATTTACTCTTGGGACTGGCCAGCTCGAGTTGTGAATTATCTTATTTCAGATTCTTGTACCCGAGTACTCCAGAGTTGAGGTGTGAGGACTTGTAAAATCCTTTATATTTTTCTTAAAATCCCCTTTTATTTGGAAATTATTACTTTAGACTAGCCTTACTACCCAATCACCCCACAATAAGTGCAAATGAACATAGAATTAAGGGTTTTCCCTTTCGTTTTCAAGTTATCGCAAATTAGGGTTTTTACGCCTTTTCGTAGTGTGACTATTCGGTACGGAGTGTGTATCAAATTTGGTGATTAAGAGTGAGTTTTAGATGATATTAAGTGTGGGATTAGAAGTGATAATAATAAGTTAGTGAATTATAAGATAAAACACTAGTATACGCGATTTAAGGAAAATTGGCTCGAACCGACGGGTATTGTTCACTACCGATTGAACATACCATTTGACCAACATTTTTAGCAAGTTAATCTCATTGTTATTAGAGCCAAAATATCAGCTCTAAAGCTGATCAAGGGGGTCGAAATATTTGACCTCAAAACACCAAAGGAAAAGAAAAAAATTGGGATGTGATCTTGTGTGGACAAGTGGAGACCATCCAAGAACCTTTGACCCAAAATATGACTAAGCCTTAAAAACATCTTGAAGCTTCATCCTTCTTCATTTTTTTCAGCTTGTGGCCAAAACCTTGAGAGAGAAAACACAAGGAAAGGAAACTCCATTATCATCTTGTAGCTTAGTTTTTGTGAGTGAAAAACACGATTCTAAACTGATTAAATCGTTCTTTGAGGGCTTAGGAAGCTTGGGGAGCTAAACTTTGCAAGGAGAGGTGAAGGATATCCCTTGTAAGCCTATTATTGAGGTATACTGGCTGTCCATCATCTTTAGTTGCTTTATTCTTGCTTAAGTTGCTATACAATTCATATTTTTGGTTGATTGATAGCTATGCAAGTACTTGTGTTGATTTTTGAAGAATGGGTAAGTTAGGGTTTTGTATTGTTCAGCCATATTTCTTCTTGTTTAGATGGAATATGCTGTGAATAAGTGTAGACAAGGAGGTGAAGTGGTGTTTCAAGCTAGAATTGTGAAGATTAGCACTTGTATTCATGAATTCCAGTTTTCAATTTTGTATTTCCCCTGTTCTGACCGGTTCTGTTTGACCATGAGGGAGGCCGAATAAGACTTAGCACAAAACATGAAAGTTATAGGGAATGATGTATTATAGCTTCCTGTAAAATATCAGCACAATGCGAGCATTGTAGCACATGTAAACACAAAAATACCTCTGACTGCCATAGGTAGAGCTCTGTGGACAGTGTTGACATTTCACCAATCTGACCGCGTCTGTTCACCCTGATACGTACTAAATTTGTGACATCCCGAATATTAGGAGTTTATTTGTAAAGAAAATACTAAAGTACATTTCTTTGGGTTTGTTTTAAAACCTTATTTTGTTCCAAAAGACTGGAAACCCTAAATTTTAATCGAAAACCCTAATCTCGGCTAAGATTGAAAACCCTAACTTTGCTTACGATAAAACCCTAGTTTATGCGGTATTCTAGTGTGTGTTTTGGCACAAGAAAAAATAGGATTCGTTATAGTTTACAGAGGTTTAACAAGTTTGAAAATGGTTAGTAAACTCTGGATTAGTAAACCTCTAGTGTCACAATGTTAGAAAGCTTAAGTGGAGTTTTATTTATCGCCCGTCTTTTTCCACATTTTCTTTATTAGAAAAATTCCCCAGATAAATTTTATGAGTAAATATAGGTTTTAGATGATTTTTCTAGTATCGGTTAGTTTTTGAGAAATTAAGAACGTATATCGGACGTGGGACCCACTAGTGCAAAAAGTTCGGAAAAATTCGGCCAACTAGGTTAAGTTTTGGATACCGGGTTTAAATTATCGGGTGTGAAGAGATATTTATAGGTGTGAAGAGATATTTATAGGTATTAAGTGGATAGGTGGAGGAGAGAGAAAAGAAAGGTAGGCAAGTCATTAAATGAGGGACAAGTGTCACCATTTGAGTGGTCCAACCTTAAGACCACTATTCATTGTCTTACCATTGACTAAATAAATCATAAAAATCACCAAAAATTCCCCATTTTTCCTCTAAGCTTGGCCGAACCACTTCCTCCAAGAAAAGAAAGAAAAGCTTCCAAGTTTCTTGCTCCAAACTTGTCCAATCTCACAAACTAACCATTTAATCTTGATTTCCTTCCATAAAACCTCTTAGTTTAGTGCTTGTGAGGTGTTGTGTGGAAGTATTTGGGAAGCCAAGAAGACTTATAGCTCTCTCCCTCTTGTGTTTAAGGTAAGTTGTGAAGGACCACTTTCCTTCTTCTAATAATGTTTAATTCATGCTTGGTGATGAAATGAGATGCAAGTTTATGGATTACATCTTGATTTTGGTTGGATTAGTGAAGTTTTCTATTTATTGGTGATTTTTCTGTTTTAAAATGAACATGATTGTGTGGCTATCTATGATGATTGAAAATGGTATATAATGATTCTAGAGGGTGGAAAAGGTGGAAGATTGCAAGGAATTTCTGTTTTGGAAGAAATCTGGAAAATTAGGGTTCTTGGTTCTTCATTCTGTCCGAAAATTTTGGTCATAGATAGAGGCCGAATTGGCCTTGGCTTAAAACATGAAAGTTGTAGGTAATGACATTTTATAGGTTCCTGTAAAATTTCAGGTCAATCAGAGTAGCGTAGAATGAGAAAAGTCAAATTTACCCTTGCTGTTCTGGTTTTGGCCGAATGTAAGAACTGCGATTGTAATTGGTTGTTTTGGTTGGGATTGCTTCTAAATTGGTTGTTATGGTCTTCTGATGAAATGTAGCCTTAAATCTTAGCTTTCATATGGCTTTGGAATTTTGGAATTTGGACTAAGGTAGCCTGTTTTATGATGTTTGTACTAGAATATGTTTTGTGAATCTGTTTTTGCGATGCTGGTGTAGTATCTTGCACTTTTGACCTAGTTACACTCGAAACTGGATTGAGTGGACTTCTTCAACATTGTAGCCTCTTAGGTCCTGAATCTACTTGTAAAATTTCAGGTCAAACGGATTAGTGTATCCTGAGTTATGGACAAAACCATCAGGCCTGTTTTAGACGTTCGTTTGTGTACGTTTTGAATTTCAGTTTCTGACCGTGGGTTTTTCCGTATTGATCCCATTCGATCTGGGTGTTGACTCCTTCATAAGAAATTTAGATCTTGGTCTCAGATTCGAAATGGTATAAAGTGCGTTGAAATCCGAGTTCCGTAGCTCCTGTTATGACCGAAACAAAAGCGATCATCAGAACTGCCTTGTATCTGGACAGTTCTGACGGGTACTCTGGCACTCGATTTTCGTTCTGTTTTGAGTGGATTCAGGTCTTGGCCAAAACATCAAAGTTTTAACCTTATTTCTCAGATTTCTAATGCCTTTGGAATTTCTTGATTTGGAGTTGTGAGCTGGGAGTTATGGTCCAGCAAACAACCCTGTTCGTCACCCTAAGACGTAAACTTCTGGTACCGTCTTCCACGATTTCGGCCTGCTTTGATTCAGATCTAGATTAAGGTGTCTTCATGAAAATTGTAGCCCTATCTCATAGCTTCGAAACAGTATCTTGTTCACCTTGATCCAATATTCCTAGCCTAACTTTTGATCAAAACGGTTTGAGATGGCCGATTTGGCCGTTTCCGTTTGCCGTTCCGCGTGAGCGCGTGCGCCCTTTTTGCCGTTTCCGCAATTACGTGTGCCAATTTTGCCGTTTTGCTTGTTTTGGATCTGTTAGTAGTCGTTTGTGATATTATGTGATAAAATCTTCTATTTCAGACCGTGGTGAGCTAGGCGGAGCCGGTGGGGCCCACTACTAGCGAACACGCGCGAAGCGATTTTGCTCTTGTACTGCTTTTGGTATTTTGTGTAAGTATTCAGGCCGCTCTTATGTGTTAGTTGCTTATGTGTTTCGATATGTATGACGAGGGTACTTAGGCGAGGGTGTACTTTATCGCACTCGCTCTAAACCCGAATTTACGCACATATTTGTACATGACATATGTATGTGAATCATTTTGGAACTAAAACCCTTGAGCTTGTGGCTCGGGGTGATTTTGAATAATTTCGTGAAGTTTGTGAGTTTGGGGCGATCTCTTAACCTAGATGGACTATTCGAGCCGGTTAGGGCTTGGTCGAAGTCAGTCCAACCTGGTTGGAGGTCACCAAGTTTGTGAATCCGGTTCACCGAGTATGTGAACCAAGTTTGTGACCCGAGCTTGTGACTCAAGCTCAAGTTTGTGATTTCGTTCGCCCGGGCAAGTTTGTGAGGTGACTGGCCAGTGAGGGTGATAAGGTGTACGGTGGGAGTACAAGTGAAGTTCTACGGACCTTATTTATGGTCGACGGAGTGTCGACAGGAGATCACGCATGGCAAATGACTTGGCTTTGGAGCCATCTGTATCCTTATTATGTGATGTTACTTTTCTGCTTTTGCTTTACTCTTACTGTGTAACTGTTGTTATGTGAAATTTACGCTTTCGCCCCTGTTTACTTACTAAGCATATAGCTTACCCCTTTCCTTTTGTTTTCCTTAGCAGGGGCCGATGCGGGGACTTTTGGCACGTACACTAGTCTAGTTAGGTTTGATAGTAATAGTTGGACATATAGTATGTTTGTTTCTTTGTTTTGGTGGTTTGTATAAGAACCCTTCTTAGGGTCTATCTTCTGCTGGTTGTGGTTATAGTATATTAGAGTGGGTTGACTCAATACTCTTGAAGCTGTGAATAGAACTTTTGGTGGTTGTATATATTGTATAAAGTGCTCTTTCGATTTATCTAGTTTTATTGCTTTAAGTTTTGAGTCCCGGCGAGAGCTGGGCAGGCGGCCCGCCGATACCCTTGGGTTCGCCCTTGGGAGAAGTGGGGTCGTCACAAAATTAGCATTTGGCCAAAACATAGAAGTTGTAGTGTTATGTCTTAGCTTTCCAACGGCCTTGAAAATGCCTCAATCAGATTTCAGTAACCTGAGTTATTGTTGTTTACGTATAGTACGGTTAACTAGCCTGATTGTGAGATTCTGGTTTTGTAATTTGAAATTTTGACCTGGATACACTACGAACTGGACTGAGTGGTCTTCATAAAAGTTGTATTCCTTTATCTTAGCTTAGAAACGGTATAAATTGCACTCCAATTCGATAAGCGTAGCTTCGGTTGTGTCCGATACGCTAAGCGACGTCAAATCTGTCTTTTGTTTTATGACTTAAACTTCATTACCGGACATTTTCCTAGCTTGATTTTGTACTTGTAAGGCATTGAGCCTATTGAACAGCTATTGAAATGAGATTATTTTGTATGTGACTTTGGGACTAGTTGAGGAAAAGAATGAAGCCATAAATGGCTGAAAATTAAGTAAATACAAAGGGTGTGCTGCCCAAATTTACACTCGAGGGCTAGGTCGATATACTTGCGACTTGAGTAAGGGTTGAGGATGAAACTAACTTGGATCATTTAAGGTATTCAAGTTTTCTTTAATAGAGGTTTATCAGTTCGAATTCGGCCGAAACTTGTACCCTTGGAAAAATGAAATTTACGACTAAAAGAAATACGTTTTCTCCATTTCTTCAACTTAAAGGGTATTTCAAGTATAATTGCTTCAAAGTTTCAAAGTTTTAAAAGCGAGCATGAATTGTTCAGAATTTGATAAGTATCTTGAATACTACTTAAACGAGTTGCATTTACTTGATTTTCTTGAAGCGAAACTCCTATGTTTTGAGCTCTAGAGAGTTTTGCATTTGCAAATGATATTTTATCGCAGATTTGGACTCCAACCAAGGAGTTGGACCTGAACATGACTTTTGAGAGGCACTAGACCTTTTGTGAGTGCTTCCAAATACTTGATTGAACTGGACATTTGTTTTCAATACTTGACCAGTGTGATTTAATAATATATCATTTGTTTGATCGGGCAAGAGTGTACTTTATCGCACTTGCCCTAATATGAGATATACTTGTTTATTGTTACAATGGATTTGATATCTTTGTGTATATGGTGCGCATTTCCTGGAAGGGATTGGTCGATTGGGTTACGAACCCTGGGTCTTTTGTTTTGTCGAGTGGAGTGATATCTTCTCGACTAATTGGTATACTCGAGTATTAGCACCAGTGTTTATTAAGGATTTTGGGCCCAGTAGGGGGTTTGGATGGTGGACGGAAAGTAGTTTAAGTGGTGCTCTACTGGATTGGTTACTTACTTGAAAGTTGACGGAGTGTCAACTATTACTTGATCAAGCTCTGGTGAGGCAATGGGAATTTGGCTCCTGAGAGCCATCCGTATCCTTATAATTTGGAATGATTAGTACTTATCGTGTTATTGTTTCGTTTTAAAAGAAAATTTTACACTCGCTCATTTTGAGATTTGCTAATTGAAGTATTATTGCCTACTTTTATGACCTTTTCATGCTCATTACTTTGCTACATTGAAACTTGTACTTGTAAACAATGATCGATTTGCTATTTGGAACCTCACTGGGCTTTTAGCTCATTCCACGTCATTTGTTTTCCTTACAAGAGGTACGAGCGAGGCGTGAGACATGTATAGACTAGCGTAGTCTAGTTATTTTGAATTTTGAATTTGTACTCATGCTAGTACCCGACCAGGGTTGATTGTACTCGAATTGTAAACACTTTGAAGTATTTTGGTATATAGAAGCTTTGTATCTGGATTTGAGCATCAATGTATATATTAAGTTGAAGTGGATGTGTTATTCATTTTCTGTGGATGTACGTTATTTTTATTGAGTTATGAGTGAGTGAGTCCTGGTGAAAGTTGGGCAGACGACCCGCCGAACCCTGCGGTATGCCCTAGGGGGTGGTGGGGCCATCACATGAGGGCACTACTAAGTACTTGAGAATTTCATTCCGGGGAACATGAACAGGTTCGTGTTGGGCTAGAGTGAGTATGTGATAGCCCCACCTTCCCCTAAGGCGAACCAAAGGATTCGGCGGACCGCCTGCCCAGTTCTCGCCAGGATTTAGTCATTCCTCAATCAAAATCGGAATAAACCCACAATATCAAATGTAATAACATTCCCAAAACTTATACACATTTCTATCTCCAAAGGGAGTACAAACTCAAATATACAAAGGTTATCAATTCTTTATACATCCAGCCCATGCCAAGAACTAGGGCGAGAACCATTACAAAATTCAAAGAACTAGACCCAACTAGTCTATACAGAGCTCTCGTCCTTGCTCGTTTTCCCCTGATAAGGAAAACAAAACTAAAGGAATGAATTAAAAGCTCAGTGAGGTTCCAAACACATAATCAAACAATAAGTCCATTGAAAGAGATAATCTAACAATAAGTCAAACAATAAGTCAAGAAACATTTACAATATAAAGCGATAACAATATATTCATTAAAAGGATACGTGCTCACAGGGAGCCATTCATTCATTCATTCTCCTTTCATTCCCTTATTCCTCCAATCATTTGAAAATATATTTTTGTAAGTAAAACCCCTCATTTACAATATCAATCGTTCATTCATTTTATTCACCCTGTGAGAACCCGTAAATTTCTCAATTTCTAGGCCTTATTTTATTTATTTGCACGCCTTTTATGCATTTTCTTTATTAGGAAAAATTTTCTAAATAATTGTTATGAGTAAATATAGTTTTTAGATGATTTTTCTAGTATCGATTAGATTTTGAGAAATTAAGAACGTATATCGGACGTGGGACCCGCTAGTGCGGAAAGTTTGGTAAAATTCGGCCAATTAGGTTAAGTTTGGGATACTGGGATTAATTTACTAGGTGTTAAGAGATAATTAGAGGTTGGTATATGGATGAGAGTGGAGAGACAAAAGGATAACCATGTATTAATTAGAGTGACAAGTGTCATTTGGAGAACTAGTCTTACTTTTTGACCACTATTCATTACTTTACCAAATAAATAAAAAATTGACCCAAAAATCCCTAAAAAATTCAAGCTCATGGCCGGCTCTCTCTAGAGAGAAAAGAAGAAAAACCTCTTCAATTTCTTACTTCTAATCTTGCTCAATCTTTTATTCCAACCGGTTAATCTTCAAATTACTCCATAAAACCTCTTAGTTTAGTGGTATTAAGCTTGGTTGTGAAGTGGTTTGGAGGAGCAAGGTGCCAAATTGGGTCTTTTCTTGGGTTTGCAAGGTATGTGACCAAGGAACCTTCCCTTGATCCTAATAATGTCCAATTGGTACCTTATGTGAGTTAAAGAGATAATTTTTGGTATTATTTTGTGACTTTTGGTTGAAATTGGTGAAGTTTTATATTTATTTGGGATTTTTCTGTTTTCATATGATTAATATTGTGTGGCCATGGATAAGGATTGGGAATGGTTTAGAATAAAGCCTTGGTGTGTAAATTTTAGCTATTTGCGGAAAATTTCCGCTTTGAACCGAAATTTCCGGATTAGGGTTCCAATTTTTCACCATTCTGCCCCGCACTGTTGGACCTAGTTAGAGGCAAAATTAGCCTTGTATTAAAACATTAAAGTTGTAAGGAATGATATTTTATAGTTGCCTGCAAAATTTCAGGCCAACCGGAGTAACGTAGCCTGTGAAAATACCGAAATACCCCTGCTACCCTGTTTTTACCCGAACATGCTAATCAGCTTCTGTAATTGGTGGTTTTGACCAGGAATGCTACTGATTTGGTTGTTGATGTCTTCTTAAGACTTATATAATTGTGCCTTAGCTTTCAAATGGCTTTGGAATCACTTGAATTGGAGTTGTATATGCTGAGATATGACCGAATGAATCAGGACTGCCACAGTAAACTTTGAATTGGAAAATCTGGGGTTGTTTTGGTAAATTTGACCTAGAAACATTGTAAACTGGACTGAGTGATCTTCTTCAATATTGTAGCCCTTCCTGTTAGCTTCAAAACGGTGTATCCTTTACATCCATCTGATAATCGTAGTGCCGGTTGTGTCCAATACACTTAATGACATCAAAACTGTTTTGAGGTCTTAGAGCTTAAATCTCATTTCCGAACTTTCCCTAGCTTACTTTAGTACTTATACATTCTAATGAAGCCTTATTTTTGGTAGTATACGGAATTGGTTTATGACTTGTAATCGAGTCTTATTGTGCTTATTTGAATATTTTAGGGCGTGACGGTGATTAAAGACGCTCTTTGGGCGGAAGTTTACGAAATTCCACTTGCTTGCTTGGTGAGTGTACTACTCACTTGTTTGTTACTGTGTGGCTTTGTTATATTTGAACTTAATGCCTTGAATGCTTATTTGCACTGTTGAAACTGATTAAAGTGAGGATGTGCTTGACCGCTCTCACCCCTTTTGTATTATATATGACTGTTTACCGTGAAATTGAATGATACATGCAAATACTTGAATTGGTGTTGTATGGACGAGTATCCAACGGCCTTACTGTTATCACTGAGCTCAACCCTATTGGTGGTGAATTGAATCGAGCTGGCAAGGGTTTGGTCGTGAAAATTGACAAGCCATGGGGACTGTTATATGGAATCTTGCAGTATGAGACTCTCGATTCCGGTATACTCGAGTATTACCAAATTGTATACTGTATGGAGTTCGGGCCCGGTAGGGGTATGATGGGTAGAAGGAATGGAAGTAAAATGGAGCTTACGGTTGGTTACTCGTAAACATTAACGGAGGGTCAATGAAGTCCGATCAAGTATACAAGCAAGGAAAGGGGCTCTTGAGAGCCGTCTGTATCCTTTTACCAACTTTATTGATGTATACTCTTGGCTTACTTTTATTAGATGAATTGGAATGAAATGCTATCTGCTTATATGATCTTCGTTGCTTGAGTGGTAGTATCTCACTGGGCATAAGCTCACTCTATTCCTTTTGTTTTCCTTACAGGAATTTGAATACTTTTGGAAAGGCTATGAATGTTGGTTGCCAAGTTGAGCTTATGTGAATGTAATTTGAATAGCTCCTTTTGGGCAAAACCCTAAATGTATTTTGATCTAATTATCTCTCTTTTGTTTTGTAAATTTACAAACGTATATATATAACACTGTTTAACCCCGTTTAGGTGTCCTATTTAGTTTGGGAATGTTTTTTCGAGTGTTATGACATGGCACCCTGTAGACACCAAATTTTAAATAATTTGTATGTTGCCTCTTTTTCATGATTTTTGATTTAGATTGTTTGCATTTTAGTTCATTATTGTTTGTTTTGCATTTTTAGTTGTTATTTTATTTTAGTTTTATTCATTTTGTCCTTTTAGTTTGCCTATTTCATTTGCTATTTATTTTTATTTGTCATATTAGTTTTATTCACTTTTCTAGTTTTTAGTTTTTAGTTTTAGTTTTTTTTAAGTTTTTAAGTTTAGCGTAGAGTTTCTAAAAAAAAAAAAAAGAAGAAAAGGAAAAGGAAAACATTCAAAAAAATATGTTTTAGTCATTTTGTTTTATTCATTGCTTTCTTGGAAAAAATGAAAAAATGATGAAAATGGAAAATGAAAAAAGAATTGGATTTTATACTTTGTTGTTTCTAGTTTATTTGTTTTATCCAAGGTTAATTAAATTATTTTGTTATTTTTATTATTATCAATATTGTTTTAATTAATCTCAAAAAAAAAAAAACAGAAACGCGGCATGAAGCTGCGTATTGCCACAGCTTGCAAACAAAGGACTAGGCGGCTCCTTGGCTGCAAATATAGAAGAGTGGTTGAGGATTTAGGGTTGGACGTCTGATATAAAAAGAAAAAGGACAGCAACCGCAAAGGGATAGAGAGAGAAGGGGTGAGATTGACGGTTAAAAGGAAGAGAGGTTTGGCTGTGAAAGGGGGAGGATCAGAGGGAAAAAAAATAGAGGAGAAAAGCAAGAGGGTTGGCTAAGAAACCAAGAGTGTGGGATACGGGGAGAGTTTGGATGACGGCTAAGAAAAGAAAAACTAGAGAGGGCAGAGAGCATACGGGGAGTAAAAAGTGACGGGCTGAGAGTGTGGAGTAGAATCTGGGGTCGGCGGCTAGGTTTGAAGGGCTGGAAAAGAGAGTTTCTGAGGACGGTAAAAGAAAAACACAAAAGGCTGAGATTAGAGAGAGGGGAGTGAGAGTGAGGGACTGCATAGAGCAACCAGAAAAATAAGAAGAAGGAGGAGGTTTTTCTTTGGTAACAACTGCCGAGAGGGGTGGCGGCTGGGCAAAAGCTGCGATTTCTGGTCAAACCAAAAGAACAAGAGGGAGCTACGGACGTTTGGTGGTTTCAGTCCAAGCCCAAGCTTTCTTTTTGCCATCGCTAACTCTACCGACATATCATTGTAAGGTTCTTTTAACCCTGTCCTGTAGACAATCTCTATTAATAACTCTTGTCTATGAGAGTTAAGGATTTACTTTACTTGATGTTTATCTAGGCTTTGAGTCGATGCGTATGGAAAAATCTGGTTGCAGTAGTCATCTCCTTACCGTTAGTTGTAAAGCTGCGGCCTTTTATTGTTGTGTTACATGATAAGCCTTGTTAGGGTGCCAAATCTGTTTGTCTTTGTTTTATTTTGTCCCCAAGCTGTGCTTTAGTGGCCAAGTTGTTAACTTTGAAAAGGAAATGACATTTCCATGGCTAGTTCATTCGAGAAGGCCTTTGAGTTTGGAAATGAAAATGCAGCAGCCTTGCACTTTCGGTTGGCTGAAGTTTTTGCATTGTTGAAGTGTGTGATTTGTTTGCCATGTGATTGGGATACCGTGTGCACATATGCCATGAGGTAGAATCACGTTTTGAAGTAGAGTTCATTTGCATGTTGGGGGGCTGAAATATTTGGACAAGGATCAAATGCTTGCTGGAAAATGAATTTCAGATTGCTGAAAGCTTCATATCTTGCTGAAATTTTTGTTGCAGCATGTTACGTTGCTTGGCATGAATATTTCCTTGATTTTGCATCATTTCTTTCTGCGTTTTACTGGTTTGAATGTCAAAATTGTGTGTTGTGTTGTTTAATTCAAAGTTTGAGCTAGTTTCTGAAATTTATGGTTAAAGATAAAAATGCAGCCGGCATTCACTCTAGTTGCAGAAACAGATTTCCCGTAAGCTTTGCATGAACTTGCATGGAAGTCTTCCGGGAATCTCATTAAGTGGTAGCCATGTTGGATTAGAAATGAATCAAGGCTTGGCATGAATCTGGTTGGCCGAAAGTTTCTTGAAGTCGCGGCAATGTTGCAATTAGAAAATGCAGAAATGTTTTTGATATTGGCAACTTGTTTCTGGTTTGTTTGGGTCAGAAATTAGCATGAATGCAGATCATTTTTGATGTACTGTTGAGTCCGAAAACTCATGGTATGATATTGCTGAAATTGCCAAATATCTAGGAGTCATGTACTTCAAAGGAAAAACGCAGCAAGGGAAAGCTGCTGCATTTTTTCTTTCTCTTCTCTGCCGCGTTTCTTTTCCCTTAGTTACTAGTTGAGTTTGGCACTTCAGTTTTCATGTTCAATCTTGTGTTGAGGGAAAGGAAATAGGAGGTTTGGTGTTGAGTTTGTATGTTTAAAGTCTGAATTACTGGAGCTATGGTCGAACATTTTGCTGGAAAATGAACTTTATGTTGCCAAACCGTTGTTGCATGAATGTTTTTCCAGAACTTGGCATCAGTTTTCTTCTATATTTGGGTTTGTTTGAATTCTGAAATTGTGTGTTATGATACTTAGATCAGCTTTGGATGTTTGGGTTGAAAAGTTTTGATCAAAATTATTGTTGAAGTTGATGCCTACTTGCAAAAAATAAAATTGCAGCAAGCTTTGAAACAAAAAGAAGCATGTTTCATTGTTCTAGTTGCAGAAGCTTAAACCATACGTAGCTGCATGTTTTGCATGAAAGTAACTTCTGAAAACCACATTTTAATCCCCCAAGTCTCCCTTTGTTGCACTGTGGCCCAATTATGTTTTAATTTCTTGCAATTGAGTCCTAAAGAATTTGCAATCTGAATCATGACTTGACTTTTTCATCACTCTTGAACCTTCGAAGTGCTTAAATGTTCTAATTGAGCCCACATGACTGATTAACGTTTGCAATTGGATCCCTTTTATGTGATTTTACCTTGATATGTTTTTTCACATGAATTGTGGACAACTTTTAATGGATTTCTAGGATAAAATCATGAAGGCTTAATAATTTGGAGGAATTCATAGTCTTGGTTTCATTTGATTCAGTTTTGCTTAAATAATTTTGTTATTTAATCATAACAAATAATTTCTGTGAATAGTTTTTTTTTTCTCTTTTGTGATTGTTGCATTTGATTGTGATGGATTTCCCCTTAAGCATTTCAATTTAGCATGCCACTTCAGATTCTTGAGACCTTTTTATTTGAGATCGAGTTTTGTTTGCTCGTGCATGATTTATTCCATATTTGATTTTCGTTTCGTGTTTAATTTCCACTTTTGTGTTTAATGGTTGTTTCATGGGATTATTTGATAATTAAAGTGGTACCTTGACCCATTTTTTGTTTTGGAGGGTAAATTAATAGTTTCACTTCATTAGGGCGTCAATTCAAGGGAGGTACACTCTATCCCTCATTTGCACTTCATTTGACCCTACGTGCTCCTACGTGTTATGTGAATATGCATGTCTATTTCGCTTTTCCTTGTTTTTCCTTAATTCCTTGCATTTATTTCATTTACTTTTACTTTTATTCAAGTATTCTTTTAATGGGGTATGTGTACACCTCTTGGCTTGTAATAGTTAGGGATTTAATCATTTGATTCCTTTTCCCCCTTTTTAGATTGTAGTAGGGTCTCCCTAATGTAATAGATAGGGCTTGGAGGAGCATTCAATGAAGACCTATCGAAGTCATGTGCCTAGCTAGCAAATGTAATAGTTAGGGTTTTAATTGTCTTATGTGTCTTGCATGCTTAGTTACTACGTGTTAATTTGCTTTGTTAGGGCCTTGCATCTAGTCGAGCATGCTAAATGTTATGTGTTATGTGTTTATAAGTGTTTGGCATGTCTACTCGCTTTCCATAGCCTGAATGAATGTGATGGATGAATGTACGTTTCCACTAGTCCAACGCTAGTCGGAATTCATAGAATGGGCTAGTCCAACGCTAGACCCTTAGGGATTTCCCCTCGTTAGTACATGTTTGCATGTTCAATACATGTCATGCATTCTTTTTAGTTTTATCATTTTGCATGCCCCTCGAACCCCTTTTCCCTCCATTTTAGGATTTTTACATTTCATGCTAGTTATAGGGTTCATTTGCTTGAGAGTCCCCTTAAATATGGGATATAGACGAGTGTGGCTTTTTCTAAGCCTTAGCACGCTTGTATTCCCTCTATAAAAGGGCAAATTGAGTCACGATTTAGGTCTCCCCGTACCCAATATGCATGAATTCCCTAGGCTCATGCATTTTTAAATCCACTCTACCATTTTATACCCTCATCACACTTTCATTTTTCCTCCCATTTTGCACACGTGCACCTTTATGTTTCTTCACTTGCACACGAACACTTTTATCATCACTTGCACACATGCACTTCATATTATCATTTCACATACCGTACCTTGCCCACTCACGTGCACATTTTCATTTACATATTTATTGTTTTTTATTACTTTTTCAAACTCATGTCCTCACATTGCATACATGCATTCCATTCATTTGCATCCCACTCGCATTATTCGTGACTTCTTCAAAGGATCGTTATTGGGCTTCACAATTAATGTGATTGGCACCACTCAACCATTGAAGAGAAATTTCCCCCAATACCCCTAGGTCTAGGGTTTGCATTCATGTAGTGCATCCAAATGTAATAAATTCTTTGGTTAAAACAAGAAAATCTTTGATTAAATCATGCAACTAGCCTTGGCTAGGTCAAAGGGGTGCCTTGGATTTTATCCTTGCCTTCCCCTTTGTCAAATGTGACTCCCGAACCTTTTTGTTTGGTTTACGTGGACTAGGAGTCGTTTAAAAGGGGTTTCTTACTACTTTTTCCTATTTTTTCTTCAAAAATTCATTTTTTGGTGACTTGGTACACCTTAACTCATTACCAAGTGGCGACTCCAATTTTTGTTTCAAAAACCCTTTTTAAACTATAATTTTGGGTCAAATCGTCGCATTCTCAACCCCCCATTTAGACCCATTTTTTCTTTTAAATCACAATTCATTTTCCAATCACAAAAAAATACATTTTTTAAACCATTTATTTATTTATCAAAAAATAGGGCGCGACACACCCACTATTCACCGACGGTTTAGTTTGCGTTTGGCTATTTTGCGATTTCGGCTTGTGTGAGCGCGTGTTATTTTCCCGAAACGTCTTAGATCGTGTTTGCCTGCACCGTTAGTCCTGGCGAGAACTGGGTAGGCAGTCCACTAACCTCTTTGGTTCGCCTTAGGGGGAAGGTGGGGCTATCACACACCCCCTTCTGGACATTGGCCGGACTCCACCAGACTTTAGGGTAATACTCGAGTATACCAAACAGTCACCCAGGGTCACCAAATCACCCGACCGAGTCTGCTTCTGGCTCAAGTCGATCGGTAACGAAGGGCAGGACCCAGCTCAGCCAAAAGGCTTACATTCATGCACATGTAACATTTCAATCATTGAATCATTGAAAATTTCACGTTCATTTAGGTCGAGTGCGATAAAGTACACACTCGCCCAGAAAACTCGTTTTGGCAATCATTGAGAGCACTTAACACATTATAAAACAATAACAACAAGCTAGGAAGTCAAGGAAAATATAACATGTTATCAATCATTCATACAAGCCATATAATCAAGAAACATAACAAACAAGGAACACTCACCTATTTACGCAAAATAACGTCCAAAATATCTTTTCGGATATTACTCTCAGTCACCGATGAAACCTAAGATTAAACGAGATAGAATATTACAGTTCATCTAGCAAAACAAGTAAGTGAAATTGAAGAAAATCCGACTAATGACGAGTAGAACGTATAATGATCACTTTAAAGGTGAAAAGAGGGCATTTGGACCTGCGGATAGGAGTAACTAGGGTTTCATAAACCAAACGCAAAACTAAACTCAAAAGTGTTATAAAATTTCCAACGGAAAACACTTGGACCAAAAACAAATCAAAATCCAACTAGATAAGCTAAAGAAATATTTTTTTGAATTGTTTATGTGGCTCAAAATCAACATGTATTCAAGTAGATATTCTATAACAAAGGTCTTGCTGAAAATCATGTGGAAAGAAGGACAAAATACCTTAACTCCCACACTTAAAACCTCACTTGAAAGTAGTTTTCTCGTGGCCGAGAAAAATCCTAATTCATACCTCTTTATTTTAGTAAAGAATAAGTAAACATGTGGAGTTTCAAACTGAAGAGGTATCATGTTTTAAAATGGTAAAACGGTCATGGTATTCACCAAGCAGAATATCTATGAGTTCAAATAGAAAGTAGCTTCTCAAACACCCTTCAAGAGAACCGATGTAGTTTTAAATGAAATACGTTCAACTTGACACAAAAATCACATTTCCAAATCCACTTTAACTCACTCACATTACAAGAGAATAAACGGACGGCATTTTCCCCTAAATTCTTCACTTTCACCCTATAATCAAATACCCATTCTCATAGCAATTGACCACAATCACACATACGGTTCATAAGCAATAAAACACATCCAATTAGGCCACAATACCCTTCAATCAAAGCCAATTAGAAGCTTAAGAGCCAACCATAAGAAAACCCCCAAATTATACCCTAAAACCAGAAATTTTCCATAACAATCGTATCCAACGTATACAAGCTCCATTTTTACACCATTTAGAGCTATCAATCCAAGTCCAACAAACCATAATCATATAAAATCAGAAAAATCCCCAATAAATCAAAAATTGGTCTAACTCTACTTAAAATCATGAAATCATCCACAATACAACATATTTAACCACTATAAACCACCAATTAACCAATTTTAGAACAAAAGGGGAATTCTTAAAACTCACCTTATGAGCTCAAGAAAGGTAGGAACTTAAAGCTTTCCTTCCAAAAATCACTCCGTCAACAGCTTTAAACCCACTTGTATGGAGTAGATTGAAAATCCAACGGTGAAATCTCAAGATTTGAGCAAAGATTGAAACTAGGAAAATAAGAACTTTCTCTCTTCTCTCTATGCGGCACGGCTGAACTAAGGAAGAAATGAAAATATTTTGGGCTAAAAACTGAATAAAAAGGAAGGAAACAGGTGGTCAAAGTCGATGGCTGCCTGTGCCACGTCACAATCCGGCCGGATTCCAGGTAGAAGAGAAATAATTTTTTTTCAAAAACCAACAACAATCCGGCCAGCAATCTGGCCAAGACTGGCCGGATTTGACCCTTCCTTTTTTCACAAAATTTTTTCCTTCTTTTCTTAGTTCAAATACCGCGTTCATCCACTCTTCCAACTCATAGACATATATACATATCTCACATCACACGTTCACATACATGCAATGAAAACTCTCCTTAGAAATGGATAGCAAATTCTTTTCATTTTTAAAAAGGAAAGTGAGACTAAACAAAATGCTGAGAAAATGTGAAAATTTTAGGGTTCTCACAGAGTACAAGAGATCAACTGTGACGCCCCGAAAACTAGGAGTATGAGAAACCGAAAATTTTTATATATTTTCTCGACATTATTTTGTTTTCTTGTCTCTAAGTCTGTTTTCTTCAATATATTAATTTTTTTATACATTTCTATAAGGAAATATAGTTTCCAAATCATTTTCTTGATCCAAGTTAGTCCACGTTAATTTTGAAGTGCGTTTTGAACGTGGGACCCGCAAGTGCGGAAAATGCATTATATTTTTGACAACTTGTTAGAATTTTGTATTAAGTGATATTATTGTACAAGGTGTTAAGATATTTGTATTGGAGAGACAAAAAGATAAGTTTTAAACCTAAAGGTGACAAGTGTCACCATCTAATTTACTCTTGACTTTGACCATTTGACTTTACCTTTACCTTTACCAAATAAATATCAAAAAATTGACCAAAAATAAGCTCTTATTTGAAGCTCTCTTGGCCGACTTTCTTGCTCAAAGAAAGGAAGAAAACTCTCCACAATTTTGGTCTCTAATCTTGCTCAATCTCTCAAATCAACCGTTTAATCTTGCATTTGTTCCATAAAACTTCTTCTATTAGTGTTTGTGAGTTGTTTGTGTAGACACCAAATTTTTGGTTTCGAATTTTGCTTGTTTAATTAGTTTAATTTTAGATTTGTTGTTTCAATTTTAGATTTATCTTAGGGATTTCCTGTTTCATGTCTCTTATTTTAATTAGTTTACGGACATTTATTTCATTTATGGATTCAAAAAGAAAAAATCATGGAAAAAGAAGGGAAAAAGGAAAAAAAATAGAAATTTTGTTTTATTTGGCTTTATTTATCTATTTTAGTCATTTCTACTTAATTTATCTTTTATTTTTGTTTGGTTCATTTAGAAAAAAAGGAAAAAGATGGAAAAATTGAAAAACGAAAAAAATGGAAAAAAAGAAGAAAAAGAGGAAAATCTTAGTTTTTTTTATTATTTATTTTTATTTTTATTTTTTATCTTTCGGTTGCTAATTTTGTACATTTTATTTAAATTTAAGTTTGTTTGAATTATTATTGTTTTTATTGTTATTTAATTAATCTTCAAAAAAAAAAAAAGGGAAATGATGCATGCAAGCTGCGTATTACCGCAGCTTGCAAACAGAGGACTAGGCAGCCCTTCAGCTGCAATTTGAGGAAAGTTGTTTAGGGTTGGGAGTTCCATATAAAAGGGATGAAAAAACAATAGCCACAAAGGGGATGAGAAGATACGGGGAGAGAACACGGCCGGCTAAGGAAAACTGAAAGGGGGTGGCGGCTGAGATTGTGAGGAAAAGAGAGGGAAGAGGATAGAGTGACTGACGGCAAGAAGGGGAGAGAAATCTGGAAAAAAAAAGCTAGATTAGCAGCGGCGGAGAGGTTTGGAGGACGGGAGGAAAAACCAGAAAAGAAAAACAGCAAGAGTGTTCGGCTAGAAAGAAATCAGAAAAGAAAGAAAGGACGAGAGGTTTTGGTAACAACGGCTGGAAGAGTTTTTAGGATAACGGCAAAAGAATCTGGAAAAGGAGAGAAAGGGTTAGTGACGGCTGGAAGTCTGAGGAAAAAGAGGAAAGGCAGCAAGGGGAAGAAAGGAAAAGGGAACGGCGGCTGAACAAGAAGAAAGTTTCGTTTCTGTTTTCATACGGTGCTTTGGAAAATCCCTTCGCCAGAAGCTTGAACGTCTAGACGCAATCTCTCCGATTCTTCTTTGGTCACGGGACCCCATAAGGTGCTAAAGGTAATTCTTTTTGCTTCATATCTTCAAGCAAGTCCAGCAGATAGTATTCTTTTCCCACATGTGCAATCTGATGAACTACAGGCTGCATCTTTGGTTTTCTTTTGTGTGTGTGTATGTGATTCAAGTCGGAGCATTCTTAGGAGTACAATCTAAAAGGTTCAATCTTGATTGTTGTCTTGGATTGGAAATTTGGTACTTGCTTGGATTTTTGGCATGAAACCCAGTAATTGCAAGTGTAGGAAATCAGTTTTCTGCTAAGGAGATGCATGACCCGTCACTCTTTTTGCCGCTGGTTTGTTGGCTCGTTCCATAGCTTCATCATGTCTGTTTTTTGATGTTTCCCTTGCCATTGCTTTCCTTTTCCTGTCTTGTATATCTTGGGCATGGGTTTTTGAAAAAAAAAACATCGGCTGCACGATTTGGTTGGGACTTCATTTTCCTTTCGGTTGTTGTTTGGTTAGAGCCAATACAGGGGAGTTGTAGAAGAGTTATTGTGAAGATTTGTTGGATTTCTGATTGATTTTTTCTATGATGTTTGTTGTTTAAAATCAGAACCCCGACGTTTTGACATGTTAACAAAGAAAAAACTTGCAGCAAAAACCAGAAAATTGCAGACGAAATCAATGAGGAAAATGGCATGTTCCGTTCCTGTTTTGAGATGTTTTTTTGTTCGTTCGGATGTCAAAATTTTCTGGTTTTGTTACTGAAGCTTTTAGTTTGTTTAAAGTCTGTGATTTGTGATTCAGTTATGCATGTCTATCCTAAATTTTTTGCTTTCCATCCCTGCTGCATTTTTTCCATTCAATTGCATCATGAAACTGTTGATGGTTGTAATGTTTTCCTGATGCATATAAGGGCTTGTGTCCCTTGCTGCATTGTTGTTTCATTTCCTTTGCTGTTGAGCAACTCAGATTCTTAGCTTTGATCTTGCGACAAAATGTAATGTTTGGTAGTTGACAATTGAGATTGGTAGCTTTTGCTCGTTTGGAATGGTATTTCTTGTGGTTTCTGGAAGGGAAAACCCAAGTTGCCGAGTATGTTCCAGATTTCTGCACTCTTTCTCCCTCTGAACTTTATGTTTAAATGTAAGAGTTTTAAGGTTAAAGCTGGGAAAAACATTTGATGATCCTGCTTCTTTGATCTAAGTTTTAGTTTGTTAAGCCATTAGTTGAGTTGGATTGGCAAACAATGAGCTTTGGGCATTTTTCTGGTATGAAATACACATGGTTTGAAGCTGCAAAAGTTGTGGCAGAAATTGCAGAAGAGCTTCTACGTTGTTTGCATGAATTTGCATGAAATAATTTCTGAAAATTACACTTTGGCCCCCCAAGTCTCTCTTTGTTTCACCATGACCCAACCAATTGAATAATTTCATCAATTTGGTCCTTGGCGGCTTTAATTTTACAACTTCATTGCTTCAATTAATTACTATGCTTTGTTTCAATTGCACTTAAGTCATGACTTTAGGGGATTTATGATCAAGTGGGCTTTGTTTGCACATTTCTTTTATTTTTTTCTCAATTAAAGTGGTACCTTGACCTTTCTATTATTTTGAAGCCATTTTTCTTTCATTTGGACACCATTCCAAGGGAGGTATAATTTCTTTTATCCCTTTGTCTCTCCTATGTGATCCAACGTGCTAAGTGAGAATTGCATGTCAACTTTGCTTTCCTAGCCTTTCCTTAATTCCTTTTATTTATGTCATTTACTTTTGCTTTTATTAAGTCATTCTTTTATTTATGGGGTATGTGTACACCTCTTGGCTTGTAATAGTTAGGGATTTAATTATTTTATTCCTTTTCCCCCTTTTAGATTGTAGTAGGGTCTCCCTAATGTAATAGATAGGGCTTGGAGGAGCATTCAATGAAGACCTATCGAAGTCATGTGCCTAGCTAGCAAATGTAATAGTTAGGGCTATAATTGTCTTATGTGTCTTGCATGCTTAGTTACTACGTGTTAATTTGCTTTGTTAGGGCCTTACATCTAGTCGAGCATGCTAAATGTTATGTGCTATGTGTTTATAAGTGTTTGGCATGTCTACTCGCTTTCCATAGCCTGAATGAATGTGATGGATGAATGTACGTTTCCACTAGTCCAACGCTAGTCGGAATTCATAGAATGGGCTAGTCCAACGCTAGACCCTTAGGGATTTCCCCTCGTTAGTACATGTTTGCATGATTCATTACATGTCATGCATTCTTTTTAGTTTTATCATTTTGCATGCCCCTCGAACCCCTTTTCCCTCCATTTTAGGATTTTTGCATTTCATGCTAGTTATAGGGTTCATTTGCTTGAGAGTCCCCTTAAATATGGGATATAGACGAGTGTGGCTTTTTCTAAGCCTTAGCACGCTTGTATTCCCTCTATAAAAGGGCAAATTGAGTCACGATTTAGGTCTCCCCGTACCCAATATGCATGAATTCTCTAGGTTCATGCATCCACTCTACCATTTTCTACCTCATCACACTTTCAATTTTTTCTCCCATTTTGCACACGTGCACCTTTATATTTTCACTTGCACACGAACACTTTTATCATTACTTGCACACATGCACTTCATATTATCATTTCACATACCGTACCTTGACCACTCACGTGCACACTTTCATTTATATATTTATTGTTTTTTATTACTTTTTCAAACTCATGTCCTCACATTGCATACATGCATTCCATTCATTTGCATCCCACTCGCATTATTCGTGACTTCTTCAAAGGATCGTTATTGGGCTTCACAATTAATGTGATTGGCAGCACTCAACATTTGAAGAGAAATTTCCCCCAATACCCCTAGGTCTAGGGTTTGCATTCATGTAGTGCATCCAAATGTAATAAATTCTTTGGTTAAAACAGGAAAATCCTTGATTAAATCATGCAACTAGCCTTGGCTAGGTCAAAGGGGTGCCTTGGATTTTATCCTTGCCTTCCCCTTTGTCAAATGTGACTCCCGAACCTTTTTCTTTGGTTTACGTAGACTAGGAGTCGTTTAAAAAGGGGTTCTCACTACTTTTTCCTATTTTTCTTTAAAAAAACATTTTTTAGGTGACTTAGTACACCTTAACTCATTACCAAGTGGCGACTCCGTATTTAGTTTTAAAAACCCTTTTTAAACTATAATTTTGGGTCAAATCGTCGCATTCTCGAACCCCCATTTAGACCCACTTTTCTTTTAAATCAAAATTCTTTTTTTCAATCACAAAAATACATTTTTTAAAACCATTTATTTATTTATCAAAAATGGGGCGCGACAGTTGGCGACTCCACTGGGGATATTCGAGAGTCCGAGCAAATTTGATTTAATCAATCTTTTTCTTCTTTTAATCTTTTCATATATCACATTTGGGTGTTTAGGATTGCATTTTTCCTTTTATTAGGATTTTTGCATTTCACGCGTATCCAACTACTCCCTCGCTCACGAATGTATGATTGGTTGATTGGATGTATGTTTACTTGCTTACCTCGCGCTCGCATTGCATTTGGGGGGGTGTGTCACCTTAGAGCCTCGCGTTGGTTCTTGATCCCTCCCCTCAAAACGAGCACTAGCATACGCGCATACGCTTTAATTATTTTTACCCCTCATTTATTTTTCTTTTAGTGGCTTGTCACGCCACTCCACCCTATTAGGATTTTAGGCGACCCACTTGGACATGTGATCGTATCACGACGTGTGCGTAGCATGATCCAAGGGGTCACTCGATCTTCCGCTTTAAACTTTAGGTTGATGACCTATTAGTTTTTAGTCGAAGGTTGAGGATTTTTTTTTAGATTCGCCCAGACGGGTAGTCGTAACAAGACGTGTGCATAGCAATGTCTGGGGAATCGCTCGAGCCACCGACAAGGAACCTTGGGAGTGATAACCCTTGGTTTCCAAGTCTGAAGGCTCGGGGACCTATGACTTATCGAGTCTAGATGCATTAGTGAACCCTAACCTCATGCACCCATTTTAGCTTGCCTAGGGTAGAGTCGACCTTACCCTATTAGGGACACTATTCACGAGGGGAGGGGTCCAACCCCTTTTTTCTTTTTATTGCTTTATTTCCTTGTGTTGATTTCGTTGCTACAATGTGTTATATGTATTTATCTGACTGAGCTAACTTTTCTTGGTTTTGTGCCCCCATTGCATTCACAAACCCTAGCAAATAAGAGGTCTGGCATGACCTTCTTTTAGAACCTACCCTTGTAGATAAGTATTGCACATTTAAAGATTTTGGTATGTTACATTCATAAATTCATAATGCCATATCATTTTAGGCCTACCCTGGCAAATAAAGGGCTCCTTAGGGCACGTTTTCTTTAAGTCGCATGTTTTATTGCTTTAATAAACTGGCATCATGCATCCACCTTAGAAGGGAATGCCATTTAGGGGATCCCGTACTAGGCATAAACCGCCCTGTGTCTCGGATATATAATCCAATGAGACTTGCACGTTTACATTTTGTACCATCCGAAGGGGTAGTGCACAAGGTAAGGTAGGATCCGATCGTCTTCATAAGAGCGATTTTTGGAATATGAGCGCCTAATAATCACTTTTTGGCCATTTTATCAAAATTGGTAAAATTCCCTTGCGTAAAAGGACATTAATTTGAAGAAAATTCACAAATGATTCTTCCTATTGAAACGATAAATAAATTGAGGCTAAAATTTGATTTTAGAAGGCTCATAGGCTAATGCATCGCAATAAAATTTTGTAACTACCAATGGGTGGACAATTCAACCCATATTTGAATAAACCATCAATGCCATTCAATTCATTTGATCGAGTTATTTATCAATTTCATCCAACCTATTCTGTCATTTTCTAAATTATCAATTTCGTTCAATTCATTTGACCAATTTACCCTTTTTAGGGTCATCCGATCGATTTTTTTAATAAATCTGCATTTCATTTGGCCAATTCACCCATTTTTAGGGCAATCTAGTTGATTCTTTGAATAAATCACCAATTTCATTCAATTCATTTGATTAGTTAGGGCAATTTGATCGATTTTCGATAAATCATCAAGTTCGCCCGATTCATTTGACCAGTTTACCCTTTTAGGGCGATTTGGTCAATTTTGAATAAATTCTCGATTTCATTTTTTAGGGCGATCCGGTCCATTTTGAATAAAATTCTCAATTTCATTCGATCAACTTCCTTTTTTAGGATGATTCGGTCAATTTGGAATAAGTTTTAAATTCCACTCAATTCATTTGACTAGTTTCCCTTTTTAGGGTAATTTGGTCGATTTTAAATAAATGGTCAATTTCATTCAACCCATTTGACCAATTAGGGTTTCGATGTCAATTTCAACTTGGAAAACCTAGTCGATTTTTGAGAAAGACATCCATTGCATCTAGCCATTTGATCAGTTGGGCTTGACCCTGCTTCACTGATAAAATTTTGTCAGCAAATTTCAATCTCTTCAATAGGAAGTTCGTCAAGGTCAAAACCCGTGTGTTCTTGCAAATTTTTTGTATCGATCATTGACCTCCTTTTGACAAGTGTCTTTCGTTAATCCAATTGGCCAAATTTTTTAAAATTATTTTTCACTCAATGAGTTGATCAGATCCATCAGGTATGGTATAGTGCCTACCTCAGAGGATTGCATTTTCATGCTAGGCCTACCCTTGGCACAAAAGGGCTCCCCCATAGGACATGCATCCGAATTTTTTGGATATTTACTAACTCTTGTCTTTTTCTTTTCCTTTTCTTTATTTTCATTGGAATAACTAAGCGAGGGTTGAATCTAAAGGCAATCTTTTCAAAAATTCTCAGGTAATATTTAAACATAGCTTCTCGTCGAAGCCCCATCATAACACGATCCCGTAGTCAAGCTCAGAGGAGTCGTGTAAACATGAGTTCACAACCGGAACAAGTAGATAGGTCTACTACTACCGCCCAACCTGAGACTACAAGTTTAGGGGTTCAGTTAACCGAGATGCTTACTAAGTTTGGTGAAATGGCATTTGAGATGGCGGCCCAAAGGAAATTGATTGACGAGCTAATCAGCAGCGGAGTTCAACCCGAACCTACACCCGTCAAGCAGGCTGAGCCAGAACCGTTTGTCATCCCTTCAACTCAAGTCACCGTTACTCCATCTTTTCCTATTCCACCCGAAGGAACTTTCACATATCCCACCATACATTTGCCATACACTTACCCTCCTGATCCTTCATTTTTCCCTACTTACATGCAAGGCCCACAACCTCACATCACCTCAAACATACCACCTGAACCACACACTTTTTATCACGCTACTGCTGAGCCTTTCTTGCCAGACCATACCATTCAAAACAAGCCAGAAATGGGGGAATCTTCCACTCTCGTTGATATAAAGCTGCTCAAACGCCTTGACCGTTTTGATGAGTTTATGAGGAGGAGTCAGGGTTTGAACAAACAAGGAGTGCTGGACTATGATGAGCTTTGCCTTTTCCCGAATGTACAGTTGCCTGAGGGGTTCAAAACCCCGAAATTCAACAAGTATGATGGGACGGGCAATCCCAAGACACACCTTCGATTGTTCGCCAACAAGTTGGGTAGGCCAACAGATGATGAAAATCTGCCTTTGAGGCTATTCCCAGAAAGTCTGGAGGGGGATGCACTCGACTGGTATTCCAAGCTGAAACCCGAAGAAGCGAAGACCTGGCTTGACTTGTCCAACGCTTTTGTAAAGCAGTACGAGTATAATTGCGAGCTGGCTCCAACACGAACCACGTTGGAAGGGACAAAGAGAAAACCCTCCGAGGATCACAAGACTTATGCCAAGAGGTGGAGGAAAATAGCTGCCAAAGTTGAGCCACCAATGACTGAGGACGAAATCATACGCACTTTCATCAAGGCACATGATCCGCCGTACTTTGAAGAAATTTTTCGCATGACTGGATGCTCATTTGCCGCTATTGTCAATAAGCTTGAGGAATTTGATGATTTCGTGAAGGCTGGAAAGATTGTTAATGTGACGACCCCGCCTCCCCCTAAGGCGAACCAGAGGGTTCGGCGGGCCGCCTGCCCGGCTCTCGCCGGGGCTCAGTCGTTCACTAAAGTCCTCAAATGAATTACAAGAATAAACCTCAAATATACATCACATGGTCCACAAATATACATCCAAGTCTCCAATAATTACATGTCACAAATGCAGCAGAAACTAATTCCCAACTATACATCAAATGATTCCAAATCCAAAACTGTACAAGATATAGGCCATCCATTCACGTGAATAAGCACAACAAGCCCTGCCTTCGCCTTGAGCCCTGTGGGGGGGAATAAAACATTTTTGGGGTGAGTTAAAAGCTCAGCGAGTAACCAAATAAAACCAGTAATCAAATATCTTTCACAATAATGCATTTCCATGATGTCATGATGTCATGATTCAAGTATCAAATGCACGTATTTTTGCTCTCGTGAGCCAGGGAAATCATTGAAACTAAACACCCAACGCTCAAACAGATCACGAAACCATAAACATTAAAGGGGAGCAGCATCGGTGCTCCAGATCATATCACAAACTCACGAAAGTGGTGGAGACGTTGGTATCCAGTACAAGACTCCTCAAGAACTCATTAAAGCCAAACCATGTCAAGAACTCGTATGCGCGCACACATGATATGCAAACCAAAGAAACAATGCAAGGAACATTTCAAAAGTAACTTTGGAAACAGTTTAGGGTCACTCACCTCCACGGCTCAGAAACCATCCATCATGTATCATTGCCTTGCTCAAATCCAAGTCTTAGATCACAAACTCAATGCAAACAACTCCTTTAAAAGTTCGGACAGCACTTCCCCTACATTTGCTAACTTTTCCAGCCATCGTGGCTTCATTATTCCTCAGCCAGTCCCAAAGGTACACACCCAACAACAAGTTCATACAATAGTCATTCAGCAAGCTCCAAGTAGTACTACTACAAGTCAAGCTAGGGAAAAGTTCGGAAATGAAGGTTAAGCTCAAAACCAGAAAAATAGCTTTTGACATCCTTTTGCGGTAATGGCACCAAAGGCACTACGATTGTCGGATGAAGGTGAAAGATACACCGTTTTGAAGCTAAGAGATAGGGCTTCAATATTACAGAAGCTCACTCAACCCAGTTTCGAGTGTAACCAGGTCTAAAATGCAAGAAACTACATCAAAATCACAAAAACAGATTCACAGAACGCATTCTAGCGGAAATGTCATAACTCAGGCTCTCCAAGTCCAAATCTAGAAATTCCAAAACCAGCTGAAATCTAAGAAACAAGGCTAAATTTCATCAGAAGGCCTCAACATCCAATTCGGAAGCAATTCCATCCAAAACAACCAATTACAGTCACAAATCCCAATTTCGGGTAAACCAGAACAGCAATAGTAATTTCGACTTTTCTCACTCTACGCTACTCCGATTGACCTGAAATTTTGTAGGAACCTCTAAAATATCATTCCCTACAACTTTCATGAAGACTACTCAGTCCATTTCTCACCGTAACTAGGTCAAAATTTCCAAAACATCTCCAGATTTTTCAGTTCGAAATTCACTGCGGAAATCAACTAGCAGTCCTGCTTTATTCACTCATATCTCAGCACACACAACCCCAATTCAGGTAATTCCAAAGCCATTTGAAAGCTAAGATATAGGGCTAGAATGCTTAAGAAGACATCAACAACTAAATCAGTAGTATTCTAGGTGAAACTACCCAATTACCAAAGCTGATTACTATTCTCGGATAGAAACAGGGTAGCAGGGGTATTGCGGTCTTTTCATAGGCTACCGAGCTCCGATTGGGCTGAAATTTTACAGGTAACTATAAAACATCATTCTCTACAACTTTCATGTTTTGAGCTAAGGCCAATTCGGCCTCTAACCTGGTCAAACAGAAACGGGCAGAATAGGGGTTAGTGAAACCCAAATCTAGAATTCATGCATTCCAGTGCTAATCTTTCACAAAACAACATCTAAAACAACTAAAAACCACTAATAAGCAATTAATTGAAGTAAAGAGGATGTTCTTGGCAAAATACCTTAAAACCACAAGAAAGGTAGGAGCTTAGGCTTTGTCCTCCAAAAATCCTTCCATTCAAGTTTCTAATCTTCCTTAACTAGCACTTTGTATGGAGTAATTTGAGTTTCCAATGGTTGGAACTTAAGATTTGGCTTGGATTTGAAGTTGAAGATGAAACTTTTCCTCTCTTTCTTTCTCTCAAGTGTTCAGCCAAGAAGGAAGAAGAAATGGGATATTTTTGGTCAAATTTTGGTATTTAGTAAAGGTAAGAAAGTTAAGTCAAAATCCAACTCCAATCGGGTCGCGACACCTAGCACCTTTTAATTGTAACACTTATCCTTTTGTCTCTCCATCATTAACCATCTAAGCAACCTCTAATTATCTCTTAACATCCGATAAATTAAACCCAGTATCCAAAACTTAACCTAATTGGCCGAATTTTTCCGAACTTTTCGCACTAGCGGGTCCCACGTCCGATATACGCTCTTTATTTCTCAAAAACTACCCAATACTAGAAAAATCATCTTAAAACTATATTTACTCATAAACTTTATCTGGAGAATTTTTCTAATAAAGAAAATGCAGAAAAGGCGGGCGATAAAATAAAATAAACCCTAGAAAATTAGAAAATTTCCGGGTTCTCACACTCATACTTTTTCGGGGCGTCACAATCTCCCCTCCTTAAAAGAATGTCGTCCTCGACATTCCCTCTTGTACTAATCAAGTCAAGTCATCCCGCAAGAATCACTAATATTTCAAACCAAGCCCACAGTCCGGCATCCTAAACTTTAAGCCTAGGATACACTACCGAGATCTGAAGTCTAAGCTCTGATACCAACTGTGACGACCCCACCTCCCCCTAAGGCGAACCAGAGGGTTCGGCGGGCCGCCTGCCCGGCTCTCGCCGGGACTCAGTCGTTCACTAAAGTTCTCAAATGAATTACAAGAATAAATCTCAAATATACATCACATGGTCCACAAATATACATCCAAGTCTCCAATAATTACATGTCACAAATGCAGCGGAAACTAATTCCCAACTATACATCAAATGATTCCAAATCCAAAACTGTACAAGATATAGGCCATCCATTCACGTGAATAAGCACAACAAGTCCTGCCTTCGCCTTGAGCCCTGTGGGGGGGAATAAAACATTTTTGGGGTGAGCTAAAAGCTCAGCGAGTAACCAAATAAAACCAGTAATCAAATATCTTTCACAATAATGCATTTCCATGATGTCATGATGTCATGATTCAAGTATCAAATGCACGTATTTTTGCTCTCGTGAGCCAGTGAAATCATTGAAACTAAACACCCAACGCTCAAACAGATCACGAAACCATAAACATTAAAGGGGAGCAGCATCGGTGCTCCAGATCATATCACAAACTCACGAAAGTGGTGGAGACGTTGGTGTCCAGCACAAGACTCCTCAAGAACTCATTAAAGCCAAACCATGTCAAGAACTCGTATGCGCGCACACATGATATGCAAACCAAAGAAACAATGCAAGGAACATTTCAAAGTAACTTTGGAAACAGTTTAGGGTCACTCACCTCCACGGCTCAGAAACCATCCATCATGTATCATTGCCTTGCTCAAATCCAAGTCTTAGATCACAAACTCAATGCAAACAAGTCCTTTAAAAGTTCGGACAGCACTTCCCCTACATTTGCTAACTTTTCCAGCCATCATGGCTTCATTATTCCTCAGCCAGTCCCAAAGGTACACACCCAACAACAAGTTCATCCAATAGTCATTCAGCAAGCTCCAAGTAGTACTACTACAAGTCAAGCTAGGGAAAAGTTCGGAAATGAAGGTTAAGCTCAAAACCAGAAAAATAGCTTTTGACATCCTTTTGCGGTAATGGCACCAAAGGCACTATGATTGTCGGATGAAGGTGAAAGATACACCGTTTTGAAGCTAAGAGATAGGGCTTCAATATTACAGAAGGTCACTCAACCCAGTTTCGAGTGTAACCAGGTCTAAAATGCAAGATACTACATCAAAATCACAAAAACAGATTCACAGAACGCATTCTAGCGGAAACGTCATAACTCAGGCTCTCCAAGTCCAAATCTAGAAATTCCAAAACCAGCTGAAAGCTAAGAAACAAGGCTAAATTGCATAAGAAGGCCTCAACATCCAATTCGGAAGCAATTCCATCCAAAACAACCAATTACAGTCGCAAATCCCAATTTCGGGTAAACCAGAACAGCAATAGTAATTTCGACTTTTCTCACTCTACGCTACTCCGATTGACCTGAAATTTTGTAGGAACCTCTAAAATATCATTCCCTACAACTTTCATGAAGACCACTCAGTCCAGTTCTCACCGTAACTAGGTCAAAATTTCCAAAACATCTCCAGATTTTCCAGTTCGAAATTCACTGCGGAAATCAACTAGCAGTCCTGCTTTATTCACTCATATCTCAGCACACACAACCCCAATTCAGGTAATTCCAAAGCCATTTGAAAGCTAAGATATAGGGCTAGAATGCTTAAGAAGACATCAACAACTAAATCAGTAGTATTCTAGGTGAAACTACCCAATTACCAAAGCTGATTACTATTCTCGGATAGAAACAGGGTAGCAGGGGTATTGCGGTTGTTTCATAGGCTACCGAGCTCAGATTTGGCTGAAAATTTACAGGTAACTAGAAAACATCATTCTCTACAACTTTCATGTTTTGTGCTAAGGCCAATTCGGCCTCTAACCTGGTCAAACAGAAACGGGCAGAATAGGGGTTAGTGAAACCCAAATCTGGAATTCATGCATTCAAGTGCTAATCTTCCACAAAACAACATCTAAAACAACTAAAAACCACTAATAAGCAATTAATTGAAGTAAAGAGGATGTTCTTGGCAAAATACCTTAAAACCACAAGAAAGGTAGGAGCTTAGGCTTTGTCCTCCAAAAATCCTTCCATTCAAGTTCCTAATCTTCCTTAACTAGCACTTTGTATGGAGTAATTTGAGTTTCCAATGGTTGGAACTTAAGATTTGGCTTGGATTTGAAGTTGAAGATGAAACTTTTCCTCTCTTTCTTTCTCTCAAGTGTTCAGCCAAGAAGGAAGAAGAAATGGGATATTTTTGATCAAATTTTGGTATTTAGTAAAGGTAAGAAAGTTAAGTCAAAATCCAACTCCAATCGGGTCGCGACACCTAGTACCTTTTAATTGTAACACTTATCCTTTTGTCTCTCCATCATTAACCATCTAAGCAACCTCTAATTATCTCTTAACATCCGATAAATTAAACCCAGTATCCAAAACTTAACCTAACTGGCCGAATTTTTCCGAACTTTTCGTACTAGCGGGTCCCACGTCCGATATACGCTCTTTATTTCTCAAAAACTACCCAATACTAGAAAAATCATCTTAAAACTATATTTACTCATAAACTTTATCTAGAGAATTTTTCTAATAAAGAAAATG
The DNA here is from genome assembly GCA_036785865.1 of Coffea canephora. Classification (NCBI taxonomy): domain Eukaryota; kingdom Viridiplantae; phylum Streptophyta; class Magnoliopsida; order Gentianales; family Rubiaceae; genus Coffea; species Coffea canephora. The sequence goes on from CM071922.1 coordinate 29,576,300, forward strand.
CAGAAAAGGCGGGCGATTAAATAAAATAAATCCTAGAAAATTAGAAAATTTCCGGGTTCTCACACTCATACTTTTTCGGGGCGTCACAATCTCCCCTCCTTAAAAGAATGTCATCCTCGACATTCCCTCTTGTACTAATCAAGTCAAGTCATCCCGCAAGAATCACTAATATTTCAAACCAAGCCCACAGTCCGGCATCCTAAACTTCAAGCCTAGGATACACTACCGAGATCTGAAGTCTAAGCTCTGATACCAACTGTGACGACCCCACCTTCCCCTAAGGCGAACCAGAGGGTTCGGCGGGCCGCCTGCCCGGCTCTCGCCGGGACTCAGTCGTTCACTAAAGTCCTCAAATGAATTACAAGAATAAACCTCAAATATACATCACATGGTCCACAAATATACATCCAAGTCTCCAATAATTACATGTCACAAATGCAGCGGAAACTAATTCCCAACTATACATCAAATGATTCCAAATCCAAAACTGTACAAGATATAGGCCATCCATTCACGTGAATAAGCACAACAAGTCCTGCCTTCGCCTTGAGCCCTGTGGGGGGGAATAAAACATTTTTGGGGTGAGTTAAAAGCTCAGCGAGTAACCAAATAAAACCAGTAATCAAATATCTTTCACAATAATGCATTTCCATGATGTCATGATGTCATGATTCAGGTATCAAATGCACGTATTTTTGCTCTCGTGAGCCAGTGAAATCATTGAAACTAAACACCCAACGCTCAAACAGATCACGAAACCATAAACATTAAAGGGGAGCAGCATCGGTGCTCCAGATCATATCACAAACTCACGAAAGTGGTGGAGACGTTGGTGTCCAGCACAAGACTCCTCAAGAACTCATTAAAGCCAAACCATGTCAAGAACTCGTATGCGCGCACACATGATATGCAAACCAAAGAAACAATGCAAGGAACATTTCAAAAGTAACTTTGGAAACAGTTTAGGGTCACTCACCTCCACGGCTCAGAAACCATCCATCATGTATCATTGCCTTGCTCAAATCCAAGTCTTAGATCACAAACTCAATGCAAACAAGTCCTTTAAAAGTTCGGACAGCACTTCCCCTACATTTGCTAACTTTTCCAGCCATCATGGCTTCATTATTCCTCAGCCAGTCCCAAAGGTACACACCCAACAACAAGTTCATCCAATAGTCATTCAGCAAGCTCCAAGTAGTACTACTACAAGTCAAGCTAGGGAAAAGTTCGGAAATGAAGGTTAAGCTCAAAACCAGAAAAATAGCTTTTGACATCCTTTTGCGGTAATGGCACCAAAGGCACTACGATTGTCGGATGAAGGTGAAAGATACACCGTTTTGAAGCTAAGAGATAGGGCTTCAATATTACAGAAGGTCACTCAACCCAGTTTCGAGTGTAACCAGGTCTAAAATGCAAGATACTACATCAAATCACAAAAACAGATTCACAGAACGCATTCTAGCGGAAACGTCATAACTCAGGCTCTCCAAGTCCAAATGTAGAAATTCCAAAACCAGCTGAAAGCTAAGAAACAAGGCTAAATTGCATAAGAAGGCCTCAACATCCAATTCGGAAGCAATTCCATCCAAAACAACCAATTACAGTCGCAAATCCCAATTTCGGGTAAACCAGAACAGCAATAGTAATTTCGACTTTTCTCACTCTACGCTACTCCGATTGACCTGAAATTTTGTAGGAACCTCTAAAATATCATTCCCTACAACTTTCATGAAGACCACTCAGTCCAGTTCTCACCGTAACTAGGTCAAAATTTCCAAAACATCTCCAGATTTTCCAGTTCGAAATTCACTGCGGAAATCAACTAGCAGTCCTGCTTTATTCACTCATATCTCAGCACACACAACTCCAATTCAGGTAATTCCAAAGCCATTTGAAAGATAAGATACAGGGCTAGAATTCGTAAGAAGACATCAACAACTAAATCAGTAGTATTCCAGGTCAAACTACCCAATTACCAAAGCTGATTACTATTCTCTGATAGAAACAGGGTAGCATGGGTATTTCGGTCTTTTCACAGGCTACCGAGCTCAGATTGGGCTAAAATTTTACAGGTAACTATAAAACATCATTCTCTACAACTTTCATGTTTTGAGCTAAGGCCAATTCGGCCTCTATCCTGGTCAAACAGAAACGGGCAGAATAGGGGTTAGTGAAACCCAAATCTAGAATTCATGCATTCAAGTGCTAATCTTTCACAAAACAACATCTAAAACAACTAAAAACCACTAATAAGCAATTAATTGAAGTAAAGAGGATGTTCTTGGCAAAATACCTTAAAACCACAAGAAAGGTAGGAGCTTAGGCTTTGTCCTCCAAAAATCCTTCCATTCAAGTTTCTAATCTTCCTTAACTAGCACTTTGTATGGAGTAATTTGAGTTTCCAATGGTTGGAACTTAAGATTTGGCTTGGATTTGAAGTTGAAGATGAAACTTTTCCTCTCTTTCTTTCTCTCAAGTGTTCAGCCAAGAAGGAAGAAGAAATGGGATATTTTTGGTCAAATTTTGGTATTTAGTAAAGGTAAGAAAGTTAAGTCAAAGTCCAACTCCAATCGGGTAGCGACACCTAGCACCTTTTAATTGTAACACTTATCCTTTTGTCTCTCCATCATTAACCATCTAAGCAACCTCTAATTATCTTTTAACATCCGATAAATTAAACCCAGTATCCAAAACTTAACCTAACTGGCCGAATTTTTCCAAACTTTTCGCACTAGCGGGTCCCACGTCCGATATACGCTCTTTATTTCTCAAAAACTACCCAATACTAGAAAAATCATCTTAAAACTATATTTACTCATAAACTTTATCTGGGGAATTATTCTAATAAAGAAAATGCAGAAAAGGCGGGCGATTAAATAAAATAAACCCTAGAAAATTAGAAAATTTCCGGGTTCTCACACTCATACTTTTCGGGGCGTCACAGTTAATGTGTCTGCCCTCAAATCGCAGTTGGATGCTTTGCAAAGCCAAGGTAGTAATGGGAAGAAGCAATTCCAAAAGAAAGAGGGGGAAATCGCTTTTGCCTGGGATCGAAACCCTGTCTCAAAACCCAGACCTCGACAATACCCTACCTACTCCAACCCTTACCCTTACTATTCAAACCTTCATCCTGTTTATCACACTAACACCAATCATCCTCGACCTCGCCCTAACTACACCCACTCGCCTTTAGCCCCTTTTCAAAGTTCTCAACCAAATCCTCACCAAAATTGGCATCGGCCTCCATTCAATCCAAGAATGCCTCCACCAAACAGACCCGTTTACAACTATCCTCAGCCCCCTAAAGCCAACAATCCGGGACGTAACCGCACATTAACCAATCTCGACAGGCCTTTGGATCAATTATATGACCAATTGAAGGCTGCCGGGAAAATAGATGTCATTCCCCCTCCAACCTATCCGTATGGCATACCCGTTGGGTATAACCTACAAGCTGTCTGTGCTTATCATTCAGGGGCACCCGGCCATCCGGTTGCTGAGTGTAAAGCACTCAAGCATAAAATTCAAGATATGATTGAAGCTGGAGAGATTGTAATTAGAAGGAAAGAGGCACAAGCGCCAAATGTGGATAAGAACCCCCTGCCAGAATACGATAACACCATTGGGGTTATTATGGACAATACGGAATTCAAGGAGCCTGCTAAAAACTCATCAAGTGAGGCTGAAGTGTTTGGAAATGACGCAGAATTTCCCGATATCCCTGAGGGATCAATTTCCAATTGGACAGCCGAATTTCTACCCATTCAGAAGGAGTTTCGGTAAACCTAAAGGGAGTTTGTCATTCATGCGAATTCATGAGGGAAAAAACTTTTGCATCTGTAATTAGCTAATGAAAACATCTTTACATTTGACCAAAATTTGCGCATGTAAATATTTTTAAGTTTTCATTTCATTTCCGTTTGCTTTCAATCAAAGGTTTTATGAAAATGAACAAGTCATTCTTGTCATGTTATTTTGGTTTATTCGTTTGTTTATATTTCAGTCATATTGCTTGATTCATTTGTTTGTTGTATACTTGAATATTTATTATCCCAAATTCGTTAATTCTTTCAGATGGCCAAAAAATAAAAATATTGGACCCTTTGGATATCACTTTTCTGGAATTCAATAATGGCAATCTTTATCACTCACGACTTGAGAATTTTTGAACTTAAATTTCAAAGCGAGAGTGATAATGAGAAAGTATTTGATTCTTTTCAAAAATCTTGAACAACATGAGGAGAAATTCGAACCAAACCTAGAAACCACAGCATTTGTTCACATTGGCACTGAGAATGGAAAAAAAAGAAAAAACATCATCATGAATCAGCATTCATTTGGACAAAAGCAGAAAAGGAGATGATTAAGAGTTTGACTATGTGTCAAGGTGTACAGATGGTTGGAGGCAGTCTCGTTTGCAGTAGCAGAAATTCAATCTTTGCACACTCTAATGGGAGTTCAGCCAAGAATGCCGTTTGTCATGAAATGTTACAAACATGCCTGGCCTGAGCCTACGACAAGAAGTTTCATCGGCATACATTTTGAGGAAGGCGACAAAGCACTCAAGCGAACTTTGCCAATACAAGACGAAGGCAGAAATAAATTCGCTCAAAATCAGAAAGGGCCGTTCATCGTCCAAAAGGTATTACCTGGCGGAACACTTATTTTGACGGAAATGGATGGTCAAACATTCCCTCAACCCATCAAATCAGACATGCGCAAGAAGATTTTCATTTGATCATGCAAATTTTCCTTAGAAATTCATGCAAACGACGAAATGCAAGTCAGGCCCTTTTCTTTTACATGTAAAGCATTTTATCCCTACCTGTCCCCTTTGAGCCATCAGAATTGACAAATTTTCGTTTGACAGGCCCTGAGAATTGCAAATCCCACACTGGGGCAAATTCATTTTGAAAAGAGATGATTGGAAAGAAAAGGAAAACCTCACACTGGGGCAAATTTATCTTTGAAAGAAAGATGGAAAAAGAAAGAACCCCACACTGGGGCAAATTTAATTTTTGAACAAAAATACAAAAGTAAGAAGAATGCAATGAAGAAAATGCAAAGAAAGAAGAATTCAATCAAACTGAGGCAAATCTTCCTCGGTTTCGTTCAAAAATTGGAGATAGTCTCAAGATGATGCAATCTCAAGTTATTTCACACCTTTCAGAAATTTTGCTTTCAAGCCTCAACTTTCTTTGAAAAAGCACCCCACCTGACCTCATTACAAGAGCCCAAAGTCCTGGCTTTCGTCACTTGTTGTATTTCTATTGGATTTTTGCTAATCAACTGGCAAGTGATGTCCATAATGCCCTCGCCTAATCTTACAAAGGAAGTGCATTTTGCTGATGCCAGCAATCTTCAACTTACATTTCTGAGTCGATTATGGTCGAGCTCTTCCATTGCTTACTTAGGTGAAAGCCCAAAAGGGCACCTCAAAAAAAAAAAACAAAAACAAAAACAAAAACAAAAAAAACAAACAAAACAAAAACAAAAAGGGTGGGGGCAACCTTGGTGAAAACCAGAAAGGGCGCCAAGGCAGGTTTTTGCAACGAGCAAGCACGAGGAGGAACAGCTGGTGACTTGGTTCATTTGGATTTCTTTTCATTTTTGTCATACTTCTGCCAATATTAAATTCCAGAACAAAGATATCCAGAGATTTGAATATGACATCTGTTGGCCAAAACTGTGTCGCTTTGTAAAAACGTTTTTTTTCAAATACATTCTTATGAAATACATCTTTTCTCATTTGTTTGTATTCATGGCATTTTGTAGGATTAATCATAGTTGGATGTGTTTTACATTCTTTGGCATACTCATTTCATGCATAACATAGGAAATCATCTTGATTTTTCATGCATCATTCTTTTACCATTGGATTCGGATGAATGATAAACCCTAAGGTTTGTGCAAGAATATGAGATTCAATCATCTATTAAAGTGAGTAAAATGCAACCAAGCCGCTACATGGATTTGGTGGCATGGTAAATGCGCACTTTTTTTGGTCTCCAGAATCGAAAGGTTTCAAAATTACAAATTCAACCAAGGCCGATGCCGCAGCAAAAGTTGGCAAAGGCATCAAAAGACTCATGTTTACACGATTCTCAACGCAAGCCGGATCGAATGATGGTGGCAAGTCCATTATTTCTTCTTTTCTTGCACGAACGTTGCATTTACAAACACAAACAACCACACTTCTTTTCGCACCTAAATCGACGTCAGAAAAAGCTCCCCAATAAGCAAAGACGAAATGATAATTTGGCAAAGGTTGGGTCATAAGGAACAACATTAGCTATCGTTCTAGCCATAAAGATCCAAATCTCCCTCTTGGTACAAAAGTTTGAACTACTCTCAGGTAAGAACTCAATTCATTGTTTAAAAATTCCCCAGCCAATCCCATTTACGTTTCTGTTCGGGTTTATCCCGTGGGTCTATCCCATTTACGTTTCTGTTCGGGTCTATCCCGTGGGTCTATCCCATTTAAATTTCTATCCGGGTCTATCCCGTGGGTCTATCCCATTTACGTTTCTGTTCGGGTTTATCCCGTGGGTCTATCCCATTTAAATTTCTGTCCTGGTCTATCCCGTGAGTCTATCCCATTTACGTTTCTGTTCGGGTCTATCCCGTGGGTCTATCCCATTTACGTTTCTGTCCGGGTCTATCCCATTTACAGTTCTGCCTGGATCTATCCTATTTAACTTTCTGTCCGGGTCTATCCCGTGGGTCTATCCCATTTTACATTTCTGTCTGGGTCTATCCCATTTACATTTTCTGTCCGGGTCTATCCCGTGGGTCTATCCCATTTACATTTCTGTCCGGGTCTATCCCGTGGGTCTATCCCATTTAAATTCTATTCGGGTCAGTCCCGTTTAAATTCCTGTTCGGGTCAGTCCCGTTTTAAATTCCTGTTCGGGTCAGTCCCGTTTTAAATTTTCTGTTCGGGTCAGTCCCGTGTTAATTTCATGTTTGGGTCAGTCCCATTTTAGAATTCCAGTTCGTTGAGATCCTTTTGCAGCCGAATAACACAGGTAGGTATTTGGTGTCTACTTCTTTGTCTCAAGTTTTTCCAAAACTCAGACAAGAGGGGCAAACTGTAGACACCAAATTTTTGGTTTCGAATTTTGCTTGTTTAATTAGTTTAATTTTAGATTTGTTGTTTCAATTTTAGATTTATCTTAGGGGTTCCTGTTTCATGTCTCTTATTTTAATTAGTTTACGGACATTTATTTCATTTATGGATTCAAAAAGAAAAAATCATGGAAAAAGAAGGGAAAAAGGAAAAAAAATAGAAATTTTGTTTTATTTGGCTTTATTTATCTATTTTAGTCATTTCTACTTAATTTATCTTTTATTTTTGTTTGGTTCATTTAGAAAAAAAGGAAAAAGATGGAAAAATTGAAAAACGAAAAAAATGGAAAAAAAGAAGAAAAAGAGGAAAATCTTAGTTTTTTTTATTATTTATTTTTATTTTTATTTTTTATCTTTCGGTTGCTAATTTTGTACATTTTATTTAAATTTAAGTTTGTTTGAATTATTATTGTTTTTATTGTTATTTAATTAATCTTCAAAAAAAAAAGGGGAAATGCGGCATGCAAGCTGCATATTGCCACAGCTTGCAAACAGAGGACTAGGCAGCCCTTCAGCTGCAATTTGAGGAAAGTTGTTTAGGGTTGGGAGTTCCATATAAAAGGGATGAAAAAACAATAGCCGCAAAGGGGATGAGAAGATACGGGGAGAGAACACGGTCGGCTAAGGAAAACTGAAAGGGGGTGGCGGCTGAGATTGTGAGGAAAAGAGAGGGAAGAGGATAGAGTGACTGACGGCAAGAAGGGGAGAGAAATCTGGAAAAAAAAAGCTAGATTAGCAGCGGCGGAGAGGTCTGGAGGACGGGAGGAAAAACCAGAAAAGAAAAACAACAAGAGTGTTCGGCTAGAAAGAAATCAGAAAAGAAAGAAAGGACGAGAGGTTTTGGTAACAACGGCTGGAAGAGTTTTTAGGATAATGGCAAAAGAATCTGGAAAAGGAGAGAAAGGGTTAGTGACGGCTGGAAGTCTGAGGAAAAAGAGGAAAGGCAGCAAGAGGAAGAAAGGAAAAGGGAACGGCGGCTGAACAAGAAGAAAGTTTCGTTTCTGTTTTCATACGGTGCTTTGGAAAATCCCTTCGCCAGAAGCTTGAACGTCTAGACGCAATCTCTCCGATTCTTCTTTGGTCACGGGACCCCATAAGGTGCTAAAGGTAATTCGTTTTGCTTCATATCTTCAAGCAAGTCCAGCAGATAGTATTCTTTTCCCACATGTGCAATCTGATGAACTACAGGCTGCATCTTTGATTTTCTTTTGTGTGTGTGTATGTGATTCGAGTCGGAGCATTCTTAGGAGTACAATCTAAAAGGTTCAATCTTGATTGTTGTCTTGGATTGGAAATTTGGTACTTGCTTGGATTTTTGGCATGAAACCCAGTAATTGCAAGTGTAGGAAATCAGTTTTCTGCTAAGGAGATGCATGACCCGTCACTCTTTTTGCCGCTGGTTTGTTGGCTCGTTCCATAGCTTCATCATGTCTGTTTTTTGATGTTTCCCTTGCCATTGCTTTCCTTTTTCCTGTCTTGTATATCTTGGGCATGGGTTTTTGAAAAAAAAAACATCGGCTGCACGATTTGGTTGGGACTTCATTTTCCTTTCGGTTGTTGTTTGGTTAGAGCCAATACAGGGGAGTTGTAGAAGAGTTATTGTGAAGATTTGTTGGATTGCTGATTGATTTTTTCTATGATGTTTGTTGTTTAAAATCAGAACCCCGACGTTTTGACATGTTAACAAAGAAAAAACTTGCAGTAAAAACCAGAAAATTGCAGACGAAATCAATGTGGAAAATGGCATGTTCCGTTCCTGTTTTGAGATGTTTTTTTGTTCATTCGGATGTCAAAATTTTCTAGTTTTGTTACTGAAGCTTTTAGTTTGTTTAAAGTCTGTGATTTGTGATTCAGTTATGCATGTCTATCCTAAATTTTTTGCTTTCCATCGCTGCTGCATTTTTTCCATTCAATTGCATCATGAAACTGTTGATGGTTGTAATGTTTTCCTGATGCATATAAGGGCTTGTGTCCCTTGTTGCATTGTTGTTTCATTTCCTTTGCTGTTGAGCAACTCAGATTCTTAGCTTTGATCTTGCGACAAAATATAATGTTTGGTAGTTGACAATTGAGATTGGTAGCTTTTGCTCGTTTGGAATGGTATTTCTTGTGGTTTCTGGAAGGGAAAACCCAAGTTGCCGAGTATGTTCCAGATTTCTGCACTCTTTCTCCCTCTGAACTTTATGTTTAAATGTAAGAGTTTTAAGGTTAAAGCTGGGGAAAACATTTGATGATCCTGCTTCTTTGATCTAAGTTTTAGTTTGTTAAGCCATTAGTTGAGTTGGATTGGCAAACAATGAGCTTTGGGCATTTTTCTGGTATGAAATACACATGGTTTGAAGCTGCAAAAGTTGTGGCAGAAATTGCAGAAGAGCTTCTACGTTGTTTGCATGAATTTGCATGAAATAATTTCTGAAAATTACACTTTGGCCCCCCAAGTCTCTCTTTGTTTCACCATGACCTAACCAATTGAATAATTTCATCAATTTGGTCCTTGGCGGCTTTAATTTTACAACTTCATTGCTTCAATTAATTACTATGCTTTGTTTCAATTGCACTTAAGTCATGACTTTAGGGGATTTATGATCAAGTGGGCTTTGTTTGCACATTTCTTTTATTTTTTTCTCAATTAAAGTGGTACCTTGACCTTTTTATTATTTTGAAGCCGTTTTTCTTTCATTTGGACACCATTCCAAGGGAGGTATGATTTCTTTTATCCCTTTGTCTCTCCTATGTGATCCAACGTGCTAAGTGAGAATTGCATGTCTACTTTGCTTTCCTAGCCTTTCCTTAATTCCTTTTATTTATGTCATTTACTTTTGCTTTTATTAAGTCATTCTTTTATTTATGGGGTATGTGTACACCTCTTGGCTTGTAATAGTTAGGGATTTAATTATTTTATTCCTTTTCCCCCTTTTAGATTGTAGTAGGGTCTCCCTAATGTAATAGATAGGGCTTGGAGGAGCATTCAATGAAGACCTATCGAAGTCATGTGCCTAGCTAGCAAATGTAATAGTTAGGGCTTTAATTGTCTTATGTGTCTTGCATGCTTAGTTACTACGTGTTAATTTGCTTTGTTAGGGCCTTGCATCTAGTCGAACATGCTAAATGTTATGTGCTATGTGTTTATAAGTGTTTGGCATGTCTACTCGCTTTCCATAGCCTGAATGAATGTGATGGATGAATGTACGTTTCCACTAGTCCAACGCTAGTCGGAATTCATAGAATGGGCTAGTCCAACGCTAGACCCTTAGGGATTTCCCCTCGTTAGTACATGTTTGCATGATTCATTACATGTCATGCATTCTTTTTAGTTTTATCATTTTGCATGCCCCTCGAACCCCTTTTTCCCTCCATTTTAGGATTTTTACATTTCATGCTAGTTATAGGGTTCATTTGCTTGAGAGTCCCCTTAAATATGGGATGTAGACGAGTATGGCTTTTTCTAAGCCTTAGCACGCTTGTATTCCCTCTATAAAAGGGCAAATTGAGTCACGATTTAGGTCTCCCCGTACCCAATATGCATGAATTCCCTAGGTTCATGCATCCACTCTACCATTTTCTACCCTCATCACACTTTCATTTTTTTCTCCCATTTTGCACACGCGCACCTTTATATTTTCACTTGCACACGAACACTTTTATCATTACTTGCACACATGCACTTCATATTATCATTTCACATACCGTACCTTGCCCACTCACGTGCACACTTTCATTTACATATTTATTGTTTTTTATTACTTTTTCAAACTCATGTCCTCACATTGCATACATGCATTCCATTCATTTGCATCCCACTCGCATTATTCGTGACTTCTTCAAAGGATCGTTATTGGGCTTCACAATTAATGTGATTGGCACCACTCAACCTTTGAAGAGAAATTTTCCCCAATACCCCTAGGTCTAGGGTTTGCATTCATGTAGTGCATCCAAATGTAATAAATTCTTTGGTTAAAACAGAAAAATCTTTGATTAAATCATGCAACTAGCCTTGGCTAGGTCAAAGGGGTGCCTTGGATTTTATCCTTGCCTTCCCCTTTGTCAAATGTGACTCCCGAACCTTTTTCTTTGGTTTACGTAGACTAGGAGTCATTTAAAAAGGGTTTCTCACTACTTTTTCCTATTTTTCTTTAAAAAAACATTTTTTAGGTGACTTGGTACACCTTAACTCATTACCAAGTGGCGACTCCGTATTTAGTTTTAAAGACCCTTTTTAAACTATAATTTTGGGTCAAATCGTCGCATTCTCAAACCCCCATTTAGACCCACTTTTCTTTTAAATCAAAATTCTTTTTTCAATCACAAAAATACATTTTTTAAAACCATTTATTTATTTATCAAAAATGGGGCGCGACAGTTTGGTGGAGTTATTTGGAAGGTTAAGGTGCCTAGTTGCTCTATCTCTTGTATTGCTAAGGTGAGTTGTGAAGGACCCCTCTCCTTCCTCTAATGATGTTCAATTTATGATTGGTGGTGGTATGAGATGCAATATTATGGATTATTTCTTGATTTGTGGTTGAAGTGATGAAGTTTTATTAGTTTTGGGGATTTTCTGTTTTAATATAAGCATGGTTGTGTGGCTATCTATGATGATTGGAAATGGAATATAATGATTCTAGAAGGTGGAAAAAGTGGACAATTGCAATCAATTTCTGTTTTGGAAGAAATTTCAGAAAATTAGGTTTTGTGAAGGAACATTCTGCCCGAATTTTTAGCTCCTAGTTAGAGGCCGAATTGGCCTTGGCTTAAAACATGAAAGTTGTAGGGAATGAATTTTAAAGGTGCCTACAAAATTTCAGGTCAATCGGAGTAGTGTGGAATGAGAAAAGTCGAAATTACTATTGCTGTTCTGGTTTTACCCGAAATTGAGAAGTGCGCCTGTAATTGGTTGTTTTTGCTGCAATTGCTTCCGAATTGGTTGTTGAGGCCTTCTGATGAAATTTAGCCCTGTTTCTTAGCTTTCAGCTGGTTTTGGAATTTCTGGATTTGGACTTGGATAGCCTGATTTATGATGTTTCCGCTGGAATGCGTTCTGTGAATCTGTTTTTCCGGTTCTGGTGTAGTTTCTTGCATTTTTGACCTGGTTACACTCGAAACTGGGTTGAGTGACCTTCTGTGATATTGTAGCCCTATCTCTTAGTTTCGAAACGGTGTATCTTGCACCTTCATCTGACAATGGTAGTGCCTTTGGTGCCATTACCGCAAAAGGATGTCAAAAGCTATTTTTCTGGTTTTGAGCTTAACCTTCATTTCCGAACTTTTCCCTAGCTTGACTTGTACTAGTACTACTTGGAGCTTGCTAAATGGCTATTGGATGAACTTGTTGTTGTGTGTGTACCTTTGGGACTGGCTGAGGAAATAATGAAGTCATGATGGCTGGAAAAGTAAGCAAATTTAGGGGAAGTGCTGTCCGAAGTTTTAAAGGACTTGTTTGCATTGAGTTTGTGATCTAAGACTTGGATTTGAGCAAGGCAATGATATATGATGGATGGTTTCTGAGCCATGGAGGTGAGTGACCTCAAACTATTTCTGAAGTTATTTATGAACCGTTTCCTGCATTATTTACTTTTGAGCTGTTTCCAAAGTTACTTTTGTACCGTTTTCTTGCATTATTTACCTTTAAACTGTTTCCAAAGTTACTCTTGAACTGTTTTCTTGCATATCATGCGTGCTTGCATGTGAGTGTTCCTTATTTGCTATATTTTCTTGACTTCATGACTTGTATTATTGATTGATAACGTGTTAAGTGCTTTGAATGATTTCCAAAACGAGCTTTCTAGGCGAGTGTGTACTTTATCGCACTCGACCTAAATAACTGTGCAATTTTCAAGGATTTAATTATTGAAATGCTAGTTGCGCATGAATGTAAGCCGTTTGGCTGAATTGGCCACTGCCCTTTGTTACCGATCGACTCGAGCCAGAAGCGGACTCGATCGGGCGATATGGTGACCCTGGGTGAATTTGGTATACTCGAGTATTACCTTGTAGTCCGGCTACGTCCGGATGGGTGGAGTCCGGTCAACGTCCGGAAAAGGGGATGAACGAGGGATTCTACTTACAAAAAAATGTATTTTCAAACGATTGGAGGAATAAGGGGAAATGTCAGGGGAACGAACGAACAAATGAATAGCTCCATGTGAGCCCGTATCCTTTTAATGAATGTTACTATCGCTTTCCATTGTAAATGTTCCTTGAATTATTGATACTCCATTTTAATGTATTGCAAATGTTCATTTGATTTATGACATCATTGAAATGAACTATTGTGAAACCGATTTAATTACTGATTTTAATGGTTACTCGCTGAACTTCTAGCTCACCCCAAAAATATTTTATTCCCCTCCACAGGGCTCGTGGCGAAGGAAGGACTTGTAGTACTTGTCCACGTGACTGGATGGCATATATCTTGTATAATTTGGATTTGGAATCATTTTATGTATAGTTAAGAATTGTTTCCACTTCGCTTATGACATGTAAATATTGGAGATTTATATTGTAATATTTGAGGTTTATTCTTGTAATTCATTTGAGGACTGTAGTGAACGACTGAGTCCCGGCGAGAGCTGGGCAGGCGACCCGCCGAACCCTCTGGTTCGCCTTAGGGGAAGGTGGGGCCGTCACATCAACGGGCGCATAGTTTAGATAGAAAGTGAAGTAAGAGACAGGACAGGGGTGATTTGAACTTAGTGTGGGACGACAAGTCGCGTTTTCTTTCGTTTTGCCCTTGCATTGTTCCTACACGTCTTTTGCCTGTGGTATGTTAATACCTACTTGTGTAGTACTTGCTGCCTTTGACTATTTGTCTAACTTGAGATGTCTCTTTGTGTATATGGTGTGTCTCCTTGTGTATTTGGTGTGAGATATCTTGTTGTTTTAGTCAATTTATTTCGTTATATACTAAATCACTTTTTGAAAAAAAAAAGAGAGCAAAAGGGTATGGAAGGGAGACGTAGTCACGGACGTGGTCGTGATCGTGGGACTAAGCGAGCTCAAGAATCGAGAGAAGAAAGAGAAATAGTGGCCGAGCAAGAACATGGACCGAGAGTTGAGACCGGAGATCAAATGGCGATGGCGATACAACAAATAACAAATATCTTAATATGACTGGTAGATTAACAAGGCCAAATGCCAGTGAATCAACCCCGGAATCCTGAGATAGGAGAGGATAGGGCTCTTGAGAGATTCCAAAAGTTTCTACCTTCGAAATTTCATGGAGGGCCTGATCCGGATATTGCTGAACAGTGGTTGGAGGCAATGATTAACATCTTCGTAGCTTTAAACTACACGGAGCAAAGACAAGTGAACTTTACTATATTTCAATTCGAAGGACCGGTCCGAGTATGGTGGAATGTTATTAAGGCAAAATGGAAAAAAGAACAGACTGCATGGACATGGACGAACTTGATAAGGAAATTTAACGAGAAGTATCTCCCAACTTTGGTCCAAGAAATGAGAGAGCATGAGTTTATTGGGTTACGTCAGGGAACCCAGAGTGTGACAGAATATGAGACCAAATTTACTAAACTGTCCAAGTTTGCTTCTGAATTGGTAGCCACGGAGCAGAGAAGAGTGAGACGGTTCATACAAGGATTGAATCTGGAAATCCAGGAAGTTTTAGCGGCGGTTCAGGTTAATACCTTTACGGAAGCCCTTGAGAAAGACCAAAGGATTGAGGATGCAAAGGCACAAGTAAAAGCCTTCTGAACACGGAAAAGGGGTGCATCTGGTAATGTATATGAGAAATCTAGCGAAAAGATAGCGCCTTTTAAAGTACAAAAAGTGAACCCTTCACCTCTCCCACCATGGACATTAAGAGCACTAGATGAAAGATCTACCAAAAAAAGTCAAATAGGTCATGGGGAAATTTCTCAAGAAAGCCAAAAAGTGGCTTCTCACCTGGCCTGCGGATATTGTGGAAAGGCAAATCATACTAAGAATGAGTGTTAGAGGAAAGGGCGAAAATGTTTGATTTGTGGGAGTAGCGATCACCAAATTAGTAGTTGCCCGATGAAGCAGACCAAGGGAAATAGTGCTCAACCATTGGATGGAACCAAACCGAACAAGTGAATGAAAGAGGGAATCGAACAAAAGTACCGGCAAAGATATATGCCTTAGACAACCAACAAGCTCCTGAGTCATCTGAAGGTAAAAATTTTAAGGATGAAATTTTTTAAGGGGGAGAGAGTGTGAAACCTGAAAATTTTCACATTTTCTAGGCATTATTTTATTTTTGCCTATATTTTTATACTTACCTTTAAAATGTTAAAGTGTGACAGCCCCACCTTTCCCTAAGGCGTACCAAAGGGGTTAGCGGACTGCCGGCCCAACTCTCGCCAGGACTATCGAGTAGTTAAATGAAATCGAAAACGTTCAGGAAGGTAATAGCGTGCTCAAACGATTCAAAGTCGCCAAATGGCAAAACGAAAATCAAAATCACAATGAATAGTGGTTGCCACATCACTACCTAACCAAGAGCCAAACGAATACAAATATGGCCATATAACTCGGGAAAGCATTTCCAATCCAAATAGGATACATGAACAGGGTAAATAGTTTTATACACATACGTTTGTAATTTACGGAACAAAAGAAGATAATTAGATCAAAATACATTTAGGGTTTTCCAACTATCGAGGAGCTTTACAAAAATATATTAAAACTACCTCTACTCGTGCTTCAAAACATCTTAGCCCCAAAAGTGGTTTCCTGTAAGGAAAACAAAGATAACGGGAAGGGGGGTGAGCTTACGCTCAATGAGGTACCAAAATAATAGCAAGTAAGAAACGTGGAACTTCATATTCAATTAATCACATATGCGAATCAAATAAAGAAGTGAACAAACACCATAGACAGAAAGGATACGAGTGGCTCTCAGGAGCCAAATTCCCATTTGCTTCACCGAAACTTGATCGAAATAATAGTTGACACTCCGTCAATGTTAAAGAAGTAACCAATACCGTAGACTCCACTTTCTCCGATTCCTTCCACCTCACATACCCCTACCGGGCCCGAACTCCAATCAGTTCAGAAATGGTAATACTCGAGTATACCGGAATCAAGGGTCTCAATACCCAAAGATCCCAAAACAGACTACCGTGGTTCGTTATCTAATCGACCAGGTCCTTGCCAGCCCAACTCGAGTAACTAGCCACAGGTGTTGAGCTCAGAGGTCACAGAAAGGTCGTTGGATAAAAGCTTCCAAACGACGTTCGAATAGATATAGATACAGATACAGATAACAGATTCAGATTCGCACCAAAAATTGGCATATGGACAGACAAGAGAACGAGTGTGATAAAGTACACCCTTGTCTCACACAAAATAAACAGATAGTTCAGTAGTTCATATCACAGATTGCATGTACAGAAACCGAGTTAAACAACAAGTGAGGGGAGTGGTACACTCACCGGTTCAAATACGGATATTTCAAAAGTTTTCACTTCACACTGGCTTTAATCGCCACAAATCCCTAAAAGAACCAAAGTAAAACAATTGAAGGTTCCACTTCCAAAATCGATTAAACAGAATGCATATGTGAGGCTCGACTACTAGTCGTATGCCTCGCCAACTAATTACCAATGTAAGGAGGCAAAACATGATTTTTGGGAATGAAAAGGTAACATGAAGACCTAGGGCTCAAACAACCCAAAAGCCCTTCATTTCTACCAAAAGGCAATTCAAACTTAAAGGAACCAAATGGCCTAGAAAATTGGACAGCATTCCTCCTAAATTTGCTTACTTTTCCAGCTATCAAGGCTTCCTTTTTTCCTCAATCAATCCCCAAAGTCACACACCAAATAATTTCATTCAATGGCCATTCAATAAGCTCCAAGTAGTACGAGTACAAATTCAAGCTAGGGAAAAGTCCGGAAATGAAAGTTAAGCTCTAAAACCCAAAAATAGTTTTGATGTCGTTTAGCGTATTGGACACAACTGGCGCTACGATTATCAGATGGATGTGTAATATACATCATTTCGAAGCTAAAAGAAAGGGTTACAATGTTGAAGAAGGCCACTCAGTCCAGTTTACAATGTATCTAGGTCAAATTTACCAAAACAACCCCAGCTTTTCCAGTTCGAAATTCACTGTGGCAGTCCTGATTCATTCAGTCATATCTCAGCATATACAACTCCAATTCAGGTGATTCCAAAGTCATTTGAAAAATATTACACAAGGCTTTAAGTCTTAAGAAGACATCAACAACCAAATCAGTAGTATTCCTGGTCAAAACAACCGATTACAAAAACTGATTAGCATGTTCGGGTAGAAACAGGGTAGCTGAGGTATTTCAGTCTTTTCATAGGCTACGTTGCTCTGATTGGGCTGAAATTTTTTAGACAACTATAACACAGTATTCTCTACAACTTTCATGTTTTAACCTAAGGCTAATTCAGCGTCTAACTATGAGGAACAGTGCCGGGCAGAATGAGGGGAAATGAAACCCTAACTTGCACAATTTCCTTTCAATGCGGAAATTTCCTGCAATTAACCACAATTTACACCTTCTAGCTTCATTCTAGATCACTACCAACCATCAATCATGGCCACACCATATTACACATATGAAAACAGAAAATTTCAAGAATAAATATAAAAGTCACCAATCTCAACTAAAAGTCATGAAATAACCCACAAAAACACCTCTTAGGCTACCACAAGCCATTAATTAAACATCATCAAGAACAAAAGAGGAGTTCCTTAGATACTCACCTTAAAATACAAGAACGGAAGCAACCAACCACCTTAGCCTTCCAAACAACTTCACAACCAACCTTAATATCACCAAACTAAGAGGTTTTATGGGGAAATTTGAAGATTAAACGGTTGAATTGAAAGATTGGGCAAGATTGTAGACTAGAAAATTGAGAGCTTTTCTTTCCTTTTTGCTTGATAAGAGCTGGCCAAGAAGCTTGTAAAATTGAAGTAATTTTGGTCAATTTTTAGTTTAAATGGTAAAGTCATGAATAGTGGTCAAAAGGTCAAAAGGTAAGAATGAATCTTCAAGTGACACTTGTCACTTCATTTAATGCTAATCTATCCTTTATTCCTCTCACACCAATCCACTTGGTAACCTCTAATTATCTCATAGCACCCGGTAAATTAAACCCAGTACCCAAACCTTAACCTAAGAGGCCAAATTTTTCCGAACTTTCCGCACTAGCAGGTTCCACGTCCGGTATACGCTCTTACTTTCTCAAAAACTAACCGCTACTAGAAAAATCATTTAAAAACTAAATTTGCTCATAAAATCATGTTTAAAAATTTTTCGAAAAGAAAATGACAATTTACACCTTCTAACTTCATTCTAGGTCATTACCAACCATCAATCATGGCCACACCATATTACACATATGAAAACAGAAAAATTCAAGAATAAACATAAAAGTCACCAATCTCAACTGAAAGTCATGAAATAACCCACAAAAACACCTTGTAGGCTACCACAAGCCATTAATTAAACATCATCAAGAACACAAGAGGAGTTCCTTAGATACTCACCTTAAAATACAAGAAGGGAAGCAACCAACCACCTTAGCCTTCCAAACAACATCACAACCAACCTTAATATCACCAAACTAAGAGGTTTTATGGGGAATTTTGAAGATTAAACGGTTGAATTGAAAGATTGGGCAAGATTGTAGACTAGAAAATTGAGAGTGTGAGAACCCGTAAAATCCTAATTATTTTCCTAGGGTTTAACCGCTTGAATAGCATGTTTTCTGCGTTTTCTGGCTTAGAAATATTATCTGGGTGGATTTTATGAGCAATTATAGTTTTTAGATGATTTTTCTAGCATTGGAGAATTTTTAGAAAATTAAGAATATATATTGGACGTGGGACCCACTAGTGCGAAAAGTTCGAAAAAATTCGGCCAATTAGGTTAAATTCCGGATACTGTGTAAAATTTATCGGGTGTTAAGAGATAAGTAGAGTGTGTGAAATGATTGATGTGAGAGAGAAAAGAAAGATAAGAATGCATTTATGGAGGTGACAAGTGTCACCTTCTCATTTGTTGGACTTTAAGAAATACTATTCACTTTCTTGATTTTTTTGACCAAAGGATTAAATATCAAAAAAATGCACAAAAATCACCATTTTCTTACCTCTTATGGCCGGCCCTCTCCTTGCAAAGAAGAAAGGAATTTCTCCAACTTTCAAGCTTCCATTGAGTGCTATCTTCCACAACCAAACATATAGATTAGATTCTACTCCATAAAATCCTTCCTTCTAGTGCTAGTAAGTTGTTTGGTGAAGTTTGTTTGAAGAGCTAAGGTGTCCAACATCTTCCTCTCTCTTGTTTCTTGGTAAGTGAGGCTTGAAACACCCTACTACACCTAATGATGCTTATGTTATGCTTATTAGTGATTAGAGTGCTGAAATTTCTGGTTTTTATCTTGGTTTGAAGTGATTTGGTGAAGTTTTTATTTTATTGATGATTTTTCTGGTTTAATTGGATTATGATGGTGTGGTTGTTTATGATGATTGGCAATGGCCTATAATGACTCTAGTGGGTGTGAAATGTGGATAAATACAACAAATTTTGGATTTGGAGTGCATTGTGAAAAGTTAGGATTTGAAAATCCCTAATTCTGTCCGGTTTTGGATCATAGGGTTAGAGGCCGAATTTGACATCAAAACATGAAAGTTGTAGGTATTGATGTGTTTGAGGTGCCTGTAAAATTTCAGGTCATTTGGATTAATGTAGAATGAGTTATGACGAAATTACTGTAGTTGTTCTGCTTTGGACAGAATGCGAAAACTGTACTAGTAATTGGCCATTTTGACTGGAATTGGTTTGGATTTAGTTGTTGGTGTCTTCTGATGAAATGTAGCTGGATGTCTTAGCTATCATATGCCTTTGGAATTTCGGCATTTGGACTTGTATAGACCGAGTTATAGTAATTACAGTTTTGTGCGATTTTCAAACCTGTTTTGGTAATTCTGGTATAGTATTTGGCATTTTTGACCTAGTTAAGCTGGGAACTGGACTGAGTGACCTTCTACATTGTTGTAGCCCTGATTCATAGCTTCGAAATGGTGGGTCTTACACCTCCATCCGATAACTGTAGTGAAATTGACGCCATTACCGCATAATAAGTGCAAAACAGTTTTTCAAGTCGGGGGCCAGGACTAATGCTCTTTTAAATTTCTGATTTGCTATCATGTTCATTTATGCATATGAAACCCTATTGGGGTTGTGTTTAGCATTGTTTGGTGACTCGTTCTCGAGTCTTATTGTATGTGTTACATGTTTTAGGGCGTGACGGTAGCTCACGACGTCTTGGTGACCACGGTGTATGAAACACCACTTTCTTGCTTGGTGAGTATACTACTCACTTAATTGTCACTATGTGGCTTTGTTAAATGTATATGTGATACCTTGAAGGCTTACTTGGATATTGGAATTGATTAAGGTGAGGGTGTACTTGACCGCCCTCACCTCTTGTGATATTACCACTGGTTAGCTACCGTTTTACTGCATTACTGAACTTGATATATTGGATGGTGAATTCCATTTCATGGAAACTGAATTGGTGTCGTTTGGACGATGTCCAACGGCCTTACTGTATTACTGAGCTCAACCCCGTTTGGTAGTCAATTGAATCGAGCCGGCGAGGGCTTGGTCGTGAAGATTGAATTGCCACGGGGACTGTACTGGGGAACCTTGTGGTAATGAGACCCTTGGTTCCGGTAAACTCGAGTATTACCAAAAACTACTGAAATGAAGTGCGGACCCGGTTGGGATATGTTAGGTGGAAGGGTTGGAAGTAAAAGGTGGTCTACGGTTTGGTATTTTTATCATTGACGGAGAGTCAATGAGGTTGGATCAAGATTGCAAGCGTGGAAATGGGCTCTTGAGAGCCGACCGTATCCTTTTACCGTTTTGCTTCATTGCTTATTTGTGCACTTTAAATGAAAGTTCATTCTTATGTGACTTTGATTGCTTATGTGGTGGTATACCACTGGGCTTTAGCTCATTCCGTGTTATTTGTTTTCCTTACAGGGATATAATTGCTTTTGAGAATGGATTGGATAGTCAATTGCCAAGTTGAGCTTGTAAATGTCTTTTGTATAGCTCTTGAAATGAAACCCTAATGTGTAACGGGTTCATTTCCTTTTGATAGGCAAACCGCATATGTACTTCCTTAATGAATGGTTTTTGGCATGCCACTATGGTTGTAAATGTTGATTTCCATTGTATTTATATATGTGGTTGTTGTTTGAATGATCTCCGGATTCTGACGTGTACTGCACTATTCATTTCGGCTTCGATTTTCGTTTTTTTATTTTGCGATTTTGACATGTTTGCGCGCATTATAAGTTTCAGAACGTGATAGATCACTTTATACTGCACCGTTAGTCCTGGCGAGAGCTGGGCAGGCAGTCCGCTGACCCCTTTGGTTCGCCTTAGGGGAAGGTGGGGCTGTCACAGGTAGTATCAGAGTCTAGGTTTGAATTAGCCTGGGAGTTATAGGACTGCTTGATTTGAGGATTTGTTGTTTATGGTTTTAAGGTTATTGATGCTTATTTACACTTTTGGTGTAGGATGGACAGATCCAGTGGACCTAGTGATGGCCCTGCGGCCAAGCGACCCCGTGTAGCGCTCCCGATGATTAAGTACCAGATCCGGCCAAAGGGGGCCATTCTACGTTGGAGTCCGGCTAATCGCCGTAGACACTGCGAGTGCCGCCACACTTATGCTTACCCGAATGCCCTCGTTTTGGCGGTTGTGAAGGAAAGGAAGGAGCTGGCAAAAGCTAATGCCAAGCTTGAGGCTGAGGTGAATCAGTTAAGGGCGGCCAACGAGGGGCAAGCTAAGAGGATCGAGGGTCTGAAGTACGATGTACTAGAGGCTGAGGATAGAGTTGATGATCTCTGTGCCCAGCTTAGGGAGGCGCGTGAGCGCGAGTCTAAGAGGGCTCGAAAGGTGAGGAATCGAGCCGCTGCAATCTTGAACCTCTGTTCGGAGGTAGTGGAGGGAGTTAGCGACGAGGACTCCTGTGCGGGGTCCGAGGCTGGGGAGGAGTCTACCCCGTCGCCTGGGTCCCAGAGCCCAGCGACTGACTAGGCCTTGACTCTTAGGCTTCTTTTGGATAGTTGGTGGTTTTTGTATGTACATAGGGATAGGGATAGCGCCTTAGCTAACCGTTTTGGATGTAGGGTTAGCTACGTGTAAATCTCTTTTGATAGGCCAATCCTCAGGGGGATCGTTTATGTTCGTACGTGCCTTGGCCGTACTTGACGAGACTGATTGTATATATGTGCTTGGCTTGTATATATCTATGTTTGTGATCATGTTTGCAATGTATAAATATGTGTTATTATGAAAGTTTTGCGTGTTACTTACATGCCTTGTACTGCTTTGGTTTAGTACTTTTGCCTAGACCGAGTGAAACTCATGGAAGGTACACGGAGTGGCCGGGGACGCGGGCGCGGTGTTAGACAACTCGCACCGGTTAGGGAAACGGGAGAAACCTCTACTGGACCCAATCCTGAACCGCAGATAGACCCGAGTGTGCAAATAGCCGCTGCTATGCAGCAAATGACAAACCTACTCGCACAAGTAGTGCAACAACAGGGCCAGAACCCAAACCCTAATCCCGGAAACCCCGGTAACCATATCGAGAGCGAGGATAGAGCCCTCGAACGTTTTCAAAAGTTTTCCCCGCCAAAGTTTATTGGGGGACCCGACCCTGACGTTGCTGAGAAATGGCTGGAGAAGATGGTTGATATATTCGCAGCTCTACATTACCCAAACGAACGGCAGGTGACTTTTGCCGTGTTTCAACTGGAGGGAGCGGCCCGTTCCTGGTGGAACGTAATTAGGCAAAAGTGGGAACGGGAGCAGACGCCGAGGACTTGGGTGAACTTCATCCGAGAATTTAATGCAAAGTTCTTCCCTCCCCAAGTCCAGGAAAGGAAGGAGGACGAGTTTATCCGGCTCCGGCAAGGGGCTCAGACTGTGGCGGAGTACGAGAGTCAGTTCACCCGTCTGTCCAAATTCGCGCCTGAGCTAATCATGACTGAGCAACGACGGGTGAGGCGCTTCATTCAGGATTTGAACGTTGAGATCCAGAAAGACCTCGCGGCGGCTCAAATCACTACGTTTAGCGAGGCAATGGAAAAAGCCCAACGAGTGGAAAGTGCACGGCTGCAGGTCCGAAAC
Source organism: Coffea canephora (assembly GCA_036785865.1). NCBI lineage: Eukaryota > Viridiplantae > Streptophyta > Magnoliopsida > Gentianales > Rubiaceae > Coffea > Coffea canephora. The sequence goes on from CM071922.1 coordinate 29,599,600, forward strand.
TTCCAGGCTAAGAAGCGTGGTTTTCCTGGGAGTACGTCTGGACAAGGTGAGAAGAGCACTCCCTCTAAGTTTGGACGAGGCACGAGTGGTGGTCGACAGTCCGGATCAGGCAGAGGGACTCCGTTCCGGGGTGGCCCAGCTGGGCGTGGACAAAGGGGAAACGCTCAGGGTGGCTCGGCTTCGGCACCTCGCGGTCCCTGTGGGCACTGTGGGAAGACAAACCACACCGAGGATAATTGCTGGAGGAAACTGGGTAAATGCCTGCGGTGTGGAAGTGCGGATCATCAACTGGCTACTTGTCCGGTCCTAAAACAAGACGGAAAGGGGAGTCAACCACCGTCGAGGACCAATACTGGATCAACCAAGGGAGACGGATCTAAACCTAAAGTTCCCGCTAGGGTGTATTCCTTAGAGCCCCACCAGATCCCAGAGTCTTCCGAGGTCGTAGAAGGTACGATCCCTATTTTCCACCGCTTTGCCAAAGTTTTAATTGATCCTGGTGCCACGCATTCTTTTGTTAACCCTGATTTCATGTGTGGCATCGATATAAAACCTGCTAGTTTACCATACGACCTAGAAGTTAGTACACCTACGGGAAATCAACGATTGGTGACTAGTATGGTTTATAGGGATTGCGATGTATGGGTAGGTGAAAGAAGATTTTTAGGAGACCTGATTAGCTTGTCCATTAAGGGGTACGATGTGATTTTGGGTATGGACTGGTTAGCCAAATATAACGCCCAACTGGATTGTAAAACGAAAATAGTGGAATTTCGCATTCCTGGCGAGGCAACCTTAAGGTTGGATATAAGGGGTAGGTTAGCCTCATCTGCTCTCATTTCGGGCATTCGGGCTAGGAAACTGATAAGTAGAGGGGCGCAAGGATTTTTGGCCTTTTTAATTAATACCCCTACGGATAAGTTAAAAGTGGAAGACGTGACCGTAGTAAGGGAATTTTCGGATGTTTTTCCTGATAAGTTAGTGGCCTTACCTCCGGAAAGGGAGATAGAGTTCCGAATAGATCTCTTACCTGGAACCGCACCTATCTCAAAAACCCCTTACCGAATGGCACCTGCAGAACTTAAGGAGCTTAAGTTACAATTGCAAGATCTTTTGGAGCGGGGATTCATTCACGAGAGTGAGTCTCCTTGGGGAGCTCCTGTTCTATTTGTGAAGAAAAAGGATGGAACCTTGAGGATGTGCATTGACTATCGGGGTCTGAACAACGTGACGATCAAGAATAAATATCCACTGCCCCACATAGACGAATTGTTTGACCAGCTGCAAGGAGCGGTGGTCTTCTCCAAGTTGGACCTCCGACAGGGATACTATCAGTTGTTAATAAGGAAGGAGGACATTCCGAAAACTGCTTTCAATTCAAGATACGGGCATTACGAGTTCGCCGTTATGCCCTTTGGACTGACCAATGCTCCCGTCGCCTTCATGGACCTAATGCATAGGGTTTTCAAACCCTATCTAGACCGATTTGTCGTTGTGTTCATTGATGACATTTTGGTCTACTCTAAGACACGCGAGGAGCATGAGGAGCATTTGAGAGTGGTATTGCAGACGTTACGGGAACATCAACTGTATGCCAAGTTTAGTAAATGCGAGTTCTGGTTGGAGAAAGTAGCGTTTCTAGGGCATGTGATCTCCCACGAAGGTATTTCGGTGGACCCGGCGAAAGTTGAGGCGGTGACAAATTGGAAGAGGCCAGAAACCCCCACGGAGATTCGCAGCTTTCTAGGGCTAGCTGGGTATTACCGAAGGTTCATTAAAGATTTCTCCAAGTTAGCCGGACCTCTAACTGACCTGACGTAGAAGCATGGCCAGTTTATCTGGAACGGCCGATGCGAAACAAGTTTTCAGGAATTAAAGAAAAGATTGACCATGGCTCCGGTACTGGTCCTGCCAAATGGAGTGGACGGGTTTGCGGTGTACGCCGACGCGTCGCGAGAAGGTCTTGGATGTGTTTTGATGCAGAATCGGAATGTGATTTCTTTCGCCTCTAGGAAATTGAAGCTTCACGAGCAGAACTACCCGACTCATGACCTGGAACTAGCCGCAGTGGTGTTTGCTCTGAAAAAGTGGAGGCATTACCTATATGGGGTAACCTTCGAAGTGTACTCGGATCATAAAAGTCTTAGGTACCTCTTCTCCCAGAAGGAACTGAACATGAGGCAACGACGGTGGATGGAATTCCTGGAAGATTACGACTGTACGATCAATTACCATCCGGGAAAGGCAAATGTGGTAGCAGATGCCTTGAGTCGTAAAGTGCAAGTGGCAGGGCTAATGATTAAGGAGTGGGATTTGTTAGAATCCGTGTGTGAGTGGAAACCCTGACTTGGGAGTCATAAGGTGATATTTAGCAATGTCAGGGTGACCTCCACTCTACTGGAACGTATAAAAGAGGCGCAAGGCGAGGATGTGATGGTACGGAAGTGGAGAGAGAAAGTAGAAAAGGGAGAAACTACGGACTTCAATTTGAGTCCTGAGGGAATTTTGAAGTATCGGAACCGAGTAGTGGTACCAAAGGACGAGTCATTGAAAGCAGAAATTCTGGAGGAAGCTCATAGGTCTAAGTACACAATCCATCCGGGTAGCAGCAAGATGTATCAAGACCTGAAAGGAACCTATTGGTGGGACAATATGAAGAAGGAAATCGCTCAATATGTACAAAAGTGTCTCATTTGCCAGCAAGTGAAGGCAGAGCATCAAAAACCATCGGGTCTGTTACAACCCTTGGAGATACCCGAGTGGAAATGGGAAAACATCACAATGGATTTCGTTTCCGGTTTACCGAGGACGCAAAGAGGACACGATGCCGTTTGGGTGATCGTTGATCGATTAACCATGTCGGCCCATTTCTTGCCGGTGAACATGAAGTACTCAATGGACAAATTGACCCGATTGTACATGGATGAAATTGTAAGGCTACACGGAGTGCCTGTGAGCATCGTCTCTGATCGGGATCCACGATTTGTATCACGGTTTTGGCAGAAGTTTCAAGAAACCCTGGGGACTAAACTCAATTTGAGCACTACCTATCATCCTCAGACGGATGGCCAGTCAGAACGGACAATTCAAACTCTCGAAGACATGCTACGAACGTGCATTCTGGACTTTGGAGGCAACTGGGGTCAGCACATGACCTTAGTCGAATTTGCATATAACAATAGCTTCCTTTCGTCGATTCAAATGGCTCCGTACGAAGCTCTCTACGGACGCAAGTGCCGCTCACCGATTTACTGGGACGAAATTGGCGAAAAGAAAGCACTGGACCCGACAACTATTCCATGGATGGAAGAGGCTCACGAGAAGGTCAAGTTGATACGGCAACGAATCCAAACTGCCCAAAGTCGCCAAAAGAGCTACGCGGATAACCGAAGAAAAGACTTGGAGTTTGAAGTTGGGGACTACGTATTTCTCAAGATCACACCCTTACGAAGTCTTACAGCGGGTAAAGGAAAGAAGCTTCAACTGCGGTACGTCGGACCCTACAAGATCCTGCAAAGGGTAGGAGTGGTCGCGTATCGATTGGAACTACCGTCCAGTCTCTCTCGAATCCACGATGTATTTCACGTCTCGATGCTAAAGAAGTACCATCCTGACCCATCCCATGTATTGCAACCGGAGGATATCGAAGTAGATGAATCACTGGCCTATGAAGAGAAACCGGTCCAAGTGCTCGATCGAAAAGTCAAAGAGCTCAGAAACAAGCGGATTCCGCTAGTGAAGGTGCTATGGAGAAACCACGGAGTTGAGGAAGCCACCTGGGAGATGGAAGAGGAAATGCGAAAGAAATACCCAAACCTTTTCGGGAATTAAGGTGAGAAATTTCGAGGACGAAATTCTTTTAAGGGGGGGAGAGTGTGAGAACCTGTAAAACCCTAATTATTTTCCTAGGGTTTAACCGCTTGAACAGCATGTTTTCTGCGTTTTCTGGCTTAAAAATATTATCTGGGTGGATTTTATGAGCAATTATAGTTTTTAGATGATTTTTCTAGCATTGGAGAATTTTTAGAAAATTAAGAATATATATTGGACGTGGGACCCACTAGTGCGAAAAGTTCGAAAAAAATTCGGCCAATTAGGTTAAATTCCGGATACTGTGTAAAATTTATCGGGTGTTAAGAGATAAGTAGAGTGTGTGAAATGATTGATGTGAGAGAGAAAAGAAAGATAAGAATGCATTTATGGAGGTGACAAGTGTCACCTTCTCATTTGTTGGACTTTAAGAAACACTATTCACTTTCTTGACTTTTTTGACCAAAGGATTAAATATCAAAAAAATGCACAAAAATCACCATTTTCTTACCTCTTATGACCGGCCCTCTCCTTGCAAAGAAGAAAGGAATTTCTCCAACTTTCAAGCTTCCATTGAGTGCTATCTTCCACAACCAAACACATAGATTAGATTCTACTCCATAAAATCCTTCCTTCTAGTGCTAGTAAGTTGTTTGGTGAAGTTTGTTTGAAGAGCTAAGGTGTCCAACATCTTCCTCTCTCTTGTTTCTTGGTAAGTGAGGCTTGAAACACCCTACTACACCTAATGATGCTTATGTTATGCTTATTAGTGATTAGAGTGCTGAAATTTCTGGTTTTTATCTTGGTTTGAAGTGATTTGGTGAAGTTTTTATTTTATTGATGATTTTTCTGGTTTAATTGAATTATGATGGTGTGGTTGTTTATGATGATTGGCAATGGCCTATAATGACTCTAGTGGGTGTGAAATGTGGATAAATACAACTAATTTTGGATTTGGAGTGCATTGTGAAAAGTTAGGGTTTGAAAATCCCTAATTCTGTCCGGTTTTGGATCATAGGGTTAGATGCCGAATTTGACTTTGCTCAAAACATGAAAGTTGTAGGTATTGATATGTTTGAGGTGCCTGTAAAATTTCAGGTCATTTGGATTAATGTAGAATGAGTTATGACGAAATTACTGTAGCTGTTCTGCTTTGGACAGAATGCGAAAACTGTACTGGTAATTGGCCATTTTGACTGGAATTGGTTTGGATTTAGTTGTAGGTGTCTTCTGATGAAATGTATCTGGATGTCTTAGCTATCATATGCCTTTAGAATTTCGGCATTTGGACTTGTATAGACCGAGTTATAGTAATTACAGTTTTGTGCGATTTGCAAACCTGTTTTGGTAATTCTGGTATAGTATTTGGCATTTTTGACCTAGTTAAGCTAGGAACTGGACTGAGTGACCTTCTACATTGTTGTAGCCCTGATTCATAGCTTCGAAACGGTGGGTCTTACACCCCCATCCGATAAACGTAGTGAAATTGACGCAATTACCGCATAATAAGTGCAAAACAGTTTTTCAAGTCGGGGGCCAAGACTAATGCTCTTTTAAATTTCTGATTTGCTATCATGTTCATTTATGCATATGAAACCCTATTGGGGTTGTGTTTAGCATTGTTTGGTGACTCGTTTTCGAGTCTTATTGTATGTGTTACATGTTTTAGGGCGTGACGGTAGCTCACGACGTCTTGGTGACCACGGTGTATGAAACACCACTTTCTTGCTTGGTGAGTATACTACTCACTTAATTGTCACTATGTGGCTTTGTTAAATGTATATGTGATGCCTTGAAGGCTTACTTGGATATTGGAATTGATTAAGGTGAGGGTGTACTTGACCGCCCTCACCTCTTGTGATATTACCACTGGTTAGCTACCGTTTTACTGCATTACTGAACTTGATATATTGGATGGTGAATTCCATCTCATGGAAACTGAATTGGTGTCGTTTGGACGATGTCCAACGGCCTTACTGTATTACTGAGCTCAACCCCATTTGGTAGTCAATTGAATCGAGCCGGCGAGGGCTTGGTCGTGAAGATTGAATTGCCACGGGGACTGTACTGGGGAACCTTGTGGTAATGAGACCCTTGGTTCCGGTAAACTCGAGTATTACCAAAAACTACTGAAATGAAGTGCGGGCCCGGTTGGGGTATGTTAGGTGGAAGGGTTGGAAGTAAAGGGTGGTCTACGGTTTGGTATTTTTATCATTGACGGAGAGTCAATGAGGTTGGATCAAGATTGCAAGCGTGGAAATGGGCTCTTGAGAGCCGACCGTATCCTTTTACCATTTTGCGTCATTGCTTATTTGTGCACTTTAAATGAAAGTTCATTCTTATGTGACTTTGATTGCTTATGTGGTGGTATACCACTGGGCTTTAGCTCATTCCGTGTTATTTGTTTTCCTTACAGGGATATAATTGCTTTTGAGAATGGATTGGATAGTCAATTGCCAAGTTGAGCTTGTAAATGTCTTTTGTATAGCTCTTGAAATGAAACCCTAATGTGTAACGGGTTCATTTCCTTTTGATAGGCAAACCGAATATGTACTTCCTTAATGAATGGTTTTTGGCATGCCACTATGGTTGTAAATGTTGATTTCCATTGTATTTATATATGCGGTTGTTGTTTGAATGATCTCCGGATTCTGACGTGTACTGCACTATTCATTTCGGCTTCGATTTTCGTTTTTTTATTTTGCGATTTTGACATGTTTGCGCGCATTATAAGTTTCAGAACGTGATAGATCGCTTTATACTGCACCGTTAGTCCTGGCGAGAGCTGGACAGGCAGTTCGCTGACCCCTTTGGTTCGCCTTAGGGGAAGGTGGGGCTGTCACAGAGAGCTTTTCTTTCCTTTTTGCTTGATAAGAGTCGGCCAAGAAGCTTGCAAAATTGAAGTAATTTTGGTCAATTTTTAGTTTAAATGGTAAAGTCATGAATAGTGGTCAAAAGGTCAAAAGGTAAGAATGAATCTTCATGTGACACTTGTCACTTCATTTAATGCTAATCTATCCTTTATTCCTCTCACACCAATCCACTTGGTAACCTCTAATTATCTCATAGCACCCGATAAATTAAACCCAGTACCCAAAGCTTAACCTAAGAGGCCGAATTTTTCCGAACTTTCCGCACTAGCGGGTCCCACGTCTGGTATACGCTGTTACTTTCTAAAAAACTAACCGATACTAGAAAAATCATTTAAAAACTAAATTTACTCATAAAATTATGTTTAAAATTTTCCGAAAATAAAATGTGGAATGTAGACACCAAATTTTTGGTGTAATTTCATTTACCGTTTATTTTTACTTTTTTATTTGTCGTGTTAGCTTTATTCGATTTTTAGCTTTTAGTTTTTTGTGTTATTATTATTATTTTTAAGTTTTTAGCATAGAATTTCTCGAAAAGAAAAGAAAAGCATTCAACAAAATATGTTTTAATCGTTTTGATTTAAATTCAATGTTTTCTTGGAAAAAATGGAAAAATGAGAATGAAAATGAAAAATGAAAAAAGAGAGAAAAAGAAAAATGGAAAATTGCAATTTTGTTGTCGTTTATTTCTAGTGTTTATTTTTTTTATCCAATGTTAATTATTTTGTTTTTGTTATTTATTTCTATTTTTATCAATTTTTGGTTCAAAAAAAAAAAAAAAAAATTCCGCAGCATGCAAGCTGCGTATCTTCGCAGCTTGCAAAGGACAATCAAGGACAGCCACGGATGGCTGGATGTGAAGGCAAGGGAAGGCCCTTCATCCTCACCATTGAGAGCAGGGTTTAGGAGGTTGGGGAATTGATATAAAAAGGAGAAGGCATCAGCCGCTGAAGGGGGGTTTTTTTTTTGTTTTTGACGGCTAAAAATTAGAGAGAGCCGAGAGAGTTTCTTAGGAGAGAGAGGAAGAGAAAACAGGGGAAAGAGGAACTAAGGGTGGAAGTTGACGGTTAAAAAGGGTGGCTAGGAGAATCTAAGGTGGATAGAAGGAATGAAGGGGGAGACGGCAAAAGAGACGGAAAGAAACCAGAAAAATTTCAGCAAGAGAAAAAAAGGGATTGCGACTGAGGGGGAGAGACATCTGGCTGAGGGAAAGAGAGAAACTAAAAGGGAAACAGGATAGATTGATAGGAGTGGGCAATAACGGGAGGAAAAGAAGACAAGCTCGAGACAGAGGGGCAAAGGAAGGATCTTGCAGCTTTCGGTCGATAGTTTGTCTTGGGTTCGCATCCGTTTCATTGTATCAGAGGTAATCTACGAACCCTTTCCATTAGACAAGATCAATTTTCTTTCTTTTTCTTTTCCCGAATAGATATTTTCCTTTTCCTACTGGCTCTCGGCAATTCCTGAGGTTTTACGTTTGTTTCTCTTTGTTAATACTACCTTGAGATTAAAACGTAGCATTTTGATGTTGGGTGTTTGAATGAATGTTGATTGGATTCGAAAGATTGCAGCTTTGGTAGATTAATGTCAATTTTGTGAAGATATAAAATGTTTTACGGTTTTTCTATGACTTCAGTTCCTATCTGTTTGAGTATGAATGGGAAAATTGCAGAAAAGAAGTGGGGCTTTGAATGATAGTTTTGAGGTTTTAATGCTTTGGTTTAATCCATGTTTAAGTATATCTGGGCCTTTAGGAGAGCTCGAGAGTCACTGCAATGAAACTGGATTTTTTCTTTTATTTTTGTTATAGCAAATAATTTCTGATTTTTGGTGTCATTAAAAATTCAGAAATGGCTGGGAATTGTAAACAGTTTTGTTTTGATTCTTGGTTGTTGTTTCTTTGTATTTTGTTCTTTGTGTTTGGATGTCAATGATTAAACGAAGTAAATGGTAAACTTCTGGCTGGCTGCTTGAAGTTTTTGTTTCTCTCGATACGCAAATGGGTGGAGAATTTGCTGATTTGAATTTGGTTTGAATGATTACTAGTTTTCTGAGATTGAATCAGTTGTTTTTTCCTGTTTCCCTTGCATGTTAGGTGGTTTGTATGCACTTACCATTTGATTTCTAAAACCTGTTTTCACTCAAGAGTCTAACTATGTCTTCCTTTTGTTGCATTCGGTCTAGACACTCTCAGGTTTCATGGCTGATTTTTGTTGTTCATGTCTTCCTTTCTTTCCTGTTTCAATTGTGTTTCTTGCACCCAGATATGTGATTGGGTATTTTAGGATAGGCAAGTGCATGGCTATGAGTTTAATAATGTTGGGCTGAGGATCTTAACGAGTATTAGCTGGTTAGCTGATTCATTACGGTTTAGTTCTTGTGAAGTATGGCAGTAGGAACATTGCAGGATTTCTTGTTTAAGTTTTGCAGGTTCGAATGATCAAATTTCTGTAGTTTTGTTGTTCAAAACAGAATTTCAATGTCGTTTGTGATCCAAGTTGCAGATTTTTCTTCTTATTAAACGTTTCTCTTGTGTCACAAAGTTGTTGAATCTCCAAAATCATAGCTGTGTTTCTCGGAAAATTCTTCTTGTTGCAGAAATGTTTGATAAATTTTTTTGCATGAAGTAGCTTGAGCTGTTCAGATTTTGCATGTGTGATTGGCGGCCTGTTGGTGTTTCATTTTTACAAGTTTAATTGAGTTTGAAGGCTAGTGCCGAATTGCCTAAGTTTAAGCATAGCAGAATTTGTAGAAAAGAATTGAAGTTGCAGAAGTTTTGGTCGTGAATGTTGGTTTGCATGCATGAAAAGTTTTCTAACATTGCACTTTGACCCCCCAAGTCTCCCCTTGTTCCACTAGGACCCAATCAATTAAATAATTTCATCAATTTGGTCCTTGATAAATTTTAATTTGTGCAACTTCATTGTTTGTTTGTTTCAATTAACTACCATGCTTTGTTTCAATTGCGCTTAAGTCATGACTTTAGGGGTTTTATGACCAAATGAGCTCGTGTTTGCCTATTTTCTTTAATTTCCTTAAATAAATTGATTGTTTGACCTTTTCTTGGCTCTTGGGACCTTTGGAGTGCTTAAATGTTTCGATTGAATTCGAATGGTTGACTAAGGTTTGCAATTGGGTCTTTAGTTGGTAATTGGTCCTTGGTGGGTCCTTTTCTTGAAACTTATGCATTATTTGATTTCATTTAAATTGCAATTAGGAGAGATTTGGTGACTTTGTTATACTTTACTATTTGAGGTACCTTGACATTTTTATTATTTTGAAGCCATTTTTCTTTCATTTGGACACCATTCAAAGGGGCGGTATAATTTCTTTTATCCCTTTTGTTTCTCTCCTATGTGACCCAACGTGTTAAGTGAATTGCATGCTTACTTTGCTTTCCTAGCTTTTCCTAGCTTTTCCTTAATTCCTTTTACTTATGTCATTTACTTTTGTTTTCATTAAGTTATTCTTTTAATGGGGTATGTGTACACCTCTTGGCTTGTAATAGATAGGGCTTGGAGAGCACTTGATGAAGACCTATTGAAGACGTGTGCCTAGCTAGCAAATGTAATAGTTAGGGCTTTAATTGTCTTATGTGTCTTGCATGCTTAGTTACTACGTGTTAATTTGCTTTGTTAGGGCCTTGCATCTAGTCGAGCATGCTAAATGTTATGTGCTATGTGTTTATGAGTGTTTGGCATGTCTACTCGCTTTCCGTAGCCTGAATGAATGTGATGGATGAATGTACGTTTCCACTAGTCCAACGCTAGTCGGAATTCATAGAATGGGCTAGTCCAACGCTAGACCCTTAGGGATTTCTCCTCGTTAGTACATATTTGCGTGTTCATTACATGTCATGCATTTTTTCTTAGTTTATCATTTGGCATGCTCCTCGAAACCCTTTTCCCTCCATTTTAGGATTTTTGCATTTCATGCTAGTTATAGGGTTCATTTGCTTGAGAGTCCCCTTAAATATGGGATATAGACGAGTGTGGCTTTTTCTAAGCCTTAGCACGCTTGTATTCCCTCTATAAAAAGGGCAAATTGAGTCACGATTTAGGTCTCCCCGTACCCAATATGCATGAATTCCCTAGGTCCATGCATCCACTCTCCCATTTTTACCCTCATTACACTTTCATTTTGCACACGTGCACTTTTATATTTTCACTTGCACACAAACACTTTTATCACTACTTGCACACATGCACTTCATATTATCATTTCACATACCGTACCTTGCCCACTCACGTGCACATTTTCACTTACACGTTCTTGTCTTTTATTACTTTTTCAAACTCATGTCCTCACATCGCATACATGCATTCCATTCATTTGCATCCCACTCGCATTATTCGTGACTTCTTCAAAGGATCGTTATTGGGCTTCACAATTAATGTGATTGGCACCACTCAACCTTTGAAGGGAAATTTCCCCCAATACCCCTAGGTCTAGGGTTTGCATTCATGTAGTGCATCCAAATGTAATAAATTCTTTGATTAAAACAAGAAAATCTTTGATTAAATCATGCAACTAGCCTTGGCTAGGTCAAAGGGGTGCCTTGGATTTTATCCTTGCCTTCCCCTTTGTCAAATGTGACTCCCGAACCTTTTTCTTTGGTTTACGTGGATTAGGAGTCGTTTAAAAGGGGTTTCTTACTACTTTTTTCTATTTTTCTTTAAAATCCATTTTTAGGTGACTTGGTACACCTTAACTCATTACCAAGTGGCGACTCTGTATTTTGTTTCAAAAAACCCTTTTTAAACTATAATTTTGGGTCAAATCGTCGCATTCTCAAACCCCCATTTAGACCCATTTTTTCTTTTAAATCACAATTCATTTTCCAATCACAAAAAATACATTTTTTAAACCATTTTATTTATTTATTCAAAAAATGGGGCGTGACAGTTGGCGACTCCACTGGGGACATTCGAGAGTCCAAGCAAATTTGATTTAATCAATCTTTTTCTTCTTTTAATCTTTTCATATATCACATTTGGGTGTTTAGGATTGCATTTTTCCTTTTATTAGGATTTTTGCATTTCATGCGTACCAACTCCTTCACTTACTCATTTGGCGTACGATTGTTTTGATTGATGAATGATTTATGTATGTGATTCCGCGCTTGCATTGCATTTGGGTGGGGGACATCACCCTAGAGCCTCGCGTTGGTTCTCGATCCCTCCCCTCCAAACGAGCACTAGCATACGTGCATACGCTTTACTTTTTTACCCCTCATTTATTTTTCTTTTAGTGGCTTGTCACGCCACTCCACCCTATTACGACTTTAGGCGACCCACTTGGACATGTGATCGTGACACGACGTGTGCGTAGCATGATCCGAGGGGTCACTCAATCTTCCGCTTTAAACTTTGGGTTAATAGCCTTTAGTTTTTAGTCGAAGGTTGAGGATTTCTTTAGATTCACTCAGACATGTGGCTGTGACACGACGTGTGCGTAGCAATGTCTGGGGAATCGCTCGAGCCACCGACAAGGAACCTTGGGAGTGATGACACTTGGTTTCCAAGTCTGAAGGCTTGGGGGCCTGAGCTTGTCGAGTCTAGATGCATTAGCGAACCCCAACCTCATGCATCCATATTAGAGTTGCCTAGGGTAGAGTCGACCTTACCCTAATAGGGACACGATTCACGAGGGGAGGGATCCAACCCTTCTTTCCCTTTTATTGCTTTATTTCTTTGTATTGATTTCTGTGCTACAATGTGTTATGTGTATTTATTTGGCTGAGCTAACTTTTCTTGGTTTTGTGCCCCCATTGCATTCACAAACATTAGCAAATAAGAGGTCTGGCATGACCTTCTTTTATGACCTACCCTTGTAGATAGGCTAGTGCACGTTTGAAAATTGTGGTATATTTTGTTCATAAATTAATGCCATACCATTTTTAGGCTTACCCTGGCAAACAAAGGGCTCTTTAGGTCACGTCTCATTTCGAATTGCATTTTTCCCTGCTTTGATAAAAATGGCATCATGCATAAACCTTAGAAAGGGAATGCCATTTAGGGGATCCCGTGTTAGGAATAAACCACCTTGTGTCTCGGATACTTAATCCAAAGAGACTTGCACGTTTACATTTTGTACCATCCAAAGGGGTAGTGCACAAGGTAAGGTAGGATCCGATCGTCTTCATAAGAGCGATTTTTGGAATATGAGCATCTAATAATCACTTTTTGGCCATTTTATCAAAATTGGTAAAATTCCCTTGCGTAAAAGGACATTAATTTGAAGAAAATTCACAAGTGATTTCTCCTATTGAGACAATAAATAAATCGAGGCCAAAATTTGATTTTAGAAGGCTCATAAGCTAATGCATCGCAATAGAATTTTGAAACTACCAATGGGTGGACAATTCAACCCATATTTGAATACATTAATTCCATTCAAATTCATTTGACCAATTTACCCTTTTTAGGGTTATCCGGTCGATTTTTGAATAAATCATCAATTCATTTGACCAATTTACCCTTTTTAGGGTAATCCGGTCATTTTTTGAATAAATCCTCATTTCATTTCATTTGACCAATTTACCCTTTTAGGGCGATCTGGTCAATTTTGAATAAATTCTCGATTTCATTCAACTCATTTGACCAATTTCTTTTTTAGGATGATTCGGTCAATTTTGAGTAAATTGTCAAATTCCCATTCAATTTGCTTGACCAGTTTACCCTTTTAGGGCGATCCGGTCTGTTTTGAATAAAATCCTCAATTTCAATCGATCAAATTCCTTTTTTAGGATGATTCGGTCAATTTTGAGTAAGTTTTTAAACTTCACTTAATTCATTTGACCCGTTTCCCTTTTTAGGGTAATCCGGTCGATTTTTAAATAAATTGTCAATTTCATTCAACTCATTTGATCAATTAGGGTTTCAATGTCAATTTCAAATTGGGAAACTTAGTCGATTGTTGAGAAAACCATCCATTGCATCCAGCCATTTGATCAGTTGGGGTTTTGACCCGTGCTTCACTGAAAAAATTTGGTCAACGAATTCCAATCTCTTCGATAGGAAGTTCGTCAAGGTCAAACCCGTGCGTTTTTGCAAACTCTTGTATCGATCAAAAGTGATCAATCCATTTGGACGTTGACATCGTTTTGACAAATGTCTCCCGTCAATCCAATTGACCAAATTTTCAAAATTATTTTTCACTCAATGAATTGATCGGATTCATCAGGTATGGTATAGTGCCTACCTCAGAGGATTGCATTTTCATTCTAGGCCTACCCTTGGCACAAAAAGGGTTTCCCCATAGGACATGCATCCGAATTACTTTAATTGTTACTAACTCCTGTCTTTTCCTTTTTCCTTTTTCTTTTCTTTTTGACAGCAGTCAATCAAGAAGGGTATCTAATAAGGGTTTTCCTACATTCTCAGGTAGTATATAGATACCCGGAAAACCCCCATTATCACCCGATCGCGTAACCGAGCTTCAAGAGATAGTGTAAACATGAGTACCCATCCAGAATCATCTGATAGGCCCGCAACTACATCACCGACTGACTTGACAAATCTGGGAGCTCAACTGCGTGAAGTTCTAAACCGATTTAATGAGTTGAGCGTTGGAATGATGGCCCAACGGCGAGTAATCGATCAATTGGTAGCTAGTGGTGCTAGCGGTAAACAACATGAGCCCCTACCTCCTGGCCAATCTGAACCTCAACCCATATTTTTACCTTATATTCAAACCTCTGTTATTTCACAAGTCATAAACCCACCTGAGGAAGTCTTTACTTATCCCACTCATGGCCCACAACCTGCTTATGCACCTTACATCCAAACTAACCCTCCTCATGTCCAAATTCCCTAAAATTATCCGCCAATTACTATGAGCATGCCATTCGAGCCACAGGGACCTTATTATTACTCTACCGCTGAGCCATTCACCCTAGATACCGCTGTTCAAGGGAAAGTTGAAGCCGGGGAGTCATCCGCACCAGTCGATAAGAATTTGCTAAAGCGATTGGATCGGTTTGAGGAGTTCATAAGGAAAAGCCAAGGCTTGAATAAACAAGGAGGGCTGGACTACAACGAGCTATGCCTGTTTCCGGATATGCAATTGCCCATGGGTTTCAAAATACCCAAGTTTAGCAAGTATGATGGAACGAGCAACCCCAAGACGCACCTCCGAATGTTTGCCAACAAGTTGGGCAAACCAATAGATGACGAGAATCTACCAGTTCGTTTGTTTCCCGAAAGCTTAGAAGGTGATGCACTGGACTGGTATTACAATTTGAAACCCGAGGATATGAGGACGTGGCTGGACTTATCAACTGCTTTTGTAAGGCAATACGAATACAATTGCGAGCTAGCTCCAACGAGGACCACATTGGAGGGAACCAAGAGGAAACCATCCGAGGACCACAAGACATATGCAAAAAGATGGAGGAAATTGGCCGCCAAGGTGGAACCCCCTATGATTGAAGATGAGATTGTTCGTACGTTCATCAAAGCTCATGATCCGCCCTACTTTGAGGAGATTTTTCGCATGACCGGGTGTTCATTTGCAGCAATTATCAATAAGTTGGAGGAATATGACGAATACGTCAAAGCAGGGAAAATTGTCAATGTATCAGCTTTAAAATCACAGTTGGATGCCTTGCAAGGTCAAAGTAATAACAGAAGGGAGCCTCAACTCCAGAAGAAAGAGGAGGAAACTACTTTTGTGTGGGGCCAAACACCATTTTCAAGACCCAGATCCCAACGTTACCAGATGTATTCATCTCGCTACCCAAACTCACGCCCTGTTTACCATACTACCACCAATCACCCTCGACCTCAGCCAAATCATGCAAGCCCACCTACAATATCCTTCTCAATGACTCAAAACAATCCTCAAATTCAACCTCGTCTACCTTATAATCCCAGACCTGCTCCACCAAACCAACAGACTTACAACCCTCCTCAAACCAATAAAATACAAAAACCTAGTCGATCTCGAACTTTTGCCAACTTAGGCCGACCCATTGACCAACTGTATGAACAGCTCAAGGCTGCCGGTAAAATAGATGACATACCTCCTCCAAACTACTCTCGTCGAGGTCTCTCTTCTGGATACGACCCTCAAGCCGCGTGTGCCTACCATTCTGGAGCGCCCGGTCATTCGACCAGTAACTGTTGGGTACTAAAACATAAGATCCAGGACATGATCGAAGCAGGAAATATAGTGTTAAGGAAAAGGGAAGAACAAGGACCGAACATAAGTACGAATCCTTTTTCTGAACACAAGGACACCTTTGAGGCATTTACCCCCAGCGAGGAAATTTGAAAATCCTGGAAATGGCTGAATTAGTGAGGTTCCTCTTGAAGGGAAGTTTTGATAAATTTGGGGAGTTGTTTTGGTTTAAAACCAATGAAAATCGTTCATACATGTGTCTTTTGTTTAAATATGTTTTTTGTAAATAGTTTTCAATCAAGTGACTGCTAAAGACACGTTTCATGATATTAAGTTTGGTTTTTGTCTGGAAAGTCAATAAAATATACAGTTTTATATATTGTGACTTACACATTCTTTTCAGATGGCCCAGAATAAAACCGCCTGACCCTTTGGATATCACTGTTCAGAAATTTGATGGCAGCGATCTCATAAATGTGAATTTGAATTTCAAAAATGAGAGGAGTGGGGAAGAGGCATCCGAAAATGTTTCAAAGAAGCCCGAATGGAATAAAAGAAGTTCAAGCCGAATCGTGATCAAGATTAGGAATAAGAAGCAGTTAAACACAGTCTATCGTGGTCAATATGATCAAGAGGATTGGTCTGTGATTACCATTGAAGGGTCAAATCATGACCATTCAGACAAGAAGGCAAAGCATTAAGGTGATTTTTATCAGTACAAAATGAAGCCAAAAGGAGAGTTTGCCGCAATTTGTTGAGGTGCTCTTATCATCAAAAAGGTATCGCCTGGTGGAGCACTTGTTCCCTCAGCCAATCAATTCGGAGATGTGTAAGAAATTTTCATCTGATAAACGAAAGTTTTCTTTTAGAGTTAATGCGAAGAACGGAATGAAAGTCAGGCCCTCTTCTTTGCCCATTAAGACATTATATCCCTAGTTATCCCTTTTGAGCCTTCAGAATAAAATACTTCATTTGACAACCCTTGAGAATCGCAAACCCCATATCGGGGCAAAGCTGAGTTGAAAAAGAAAGAAAAGTCCCAAGAAGTGAAAAGCGATACAGCAACAAAATCAAAAGAAGAAAAAGAACCTCAGTTAAGTATAAACTGGGGCAAATTTTGTGAAAAATTCAAAAGAATGGCAAAAGGCTGAAAAAGTCAAAAGAAAATGAAAGAGAAAAGCCTCAATTGAGCATAAACTAGGGCAAAATTTCAAAAGATGGATGAAAAAAGGAGAAAATGAAAGAACAAAGAATCTCAGTTGAAAATAGACTGGGGCAAGTTTTGGTTTAACCCTAAAATAGGGTTAACATGAAAATGCGATCTCAGATTATTTGAACTACTTTTTGAAGTCTGCCTTCAAGCCTTAACCTTTCCTAGCACCTCACCAGACCCCATTACAAAAGCCAAAAAGTCCTGGCTTCCGTTCTTGGTATTACCTCTTTTAAGGAAATTTTCTAAGTCACATGGCAAATGATGTCAATACGCCTTCACTCATGTTATAAGGGAAGGGGTTGTCGCACTGATGCCATTATTTCTTAAAACACATTTTTTGAGTTGATGAAGACTATTGGCAAGATTTGTTCATCAGGTGAAAATCCGAAAAGGGTACCTTTGAAAAGCAAAGAAAAAAAAAAGCAAAAAGAAAAAAGAAAAAAGAAGTGGGAATAGTCTTAGTGAAAACCTAGAAGGGCGCTAAGGTAGAGTTTCATGAGAAAAGTGAGGTTGGAATTAGAAAGCTGATGATTCGGTTCATTTGGGATTCCTTCTCGCATTATGTTTTTTCTGTTGTCGACATTGAACTCAGGGCAGATGATATTTAAAGGGTCAAGCGTGGCATTTGTTTGAAGTCAGAATACTTTGGTTTTTCAAGCGTACATTGTCGAATTTATAGATTCATCTCTTTAAAATTAATTTTCTTTCAATAAATGATTGTTTTCATGTTACAGAATTTTTTGTCAATTTTGTTGTGTAAATAGACTATTCTTTCATTTGTTACATGGTCTCATCTATCTTTTGGATTTATCCAATGGCAATCCCCCTGATTTATGCAACCCTGCCATAATGCAAATCAAGTGATCGGTTGTACAATTATTTCCGGAAAAGTTTTTCCCAAAAAAAAAAAAAAATCCAAAAAAAAAAAATCATCAAAAATCAATCAATCAAAAATTAGGTTTAACTTCTTATTTCTTGAAGAAATCAATTTCAAATCTCAACTTTTAATTTTTTGTTGACAAGTCTCAGCGTCCGCCACGCACCCTTTTACCTTCTTTCTTGACAACCATATTCACTGACCTCACCACCGTTAGCATCGAGTCTATCTCACTAACGCGTGCGTGTTTTCATTTCTACCGCCGTTAGTATCGAGTCTATCTCACTAACGCGTGCGTGTTTTCATTTCTACTGCCGTTAGCATCGAGTCTATCTCACTAACGCGTGCGTGTTTTCATTTCTACCGCCGTTAGCATCGAGTCTATCTCACTAACGTGCGTGTTTTCATTTCTACCGCCGTTAGCATCAAGTCTATCTCACTAACGTGCGTGTTTTCATTCTACCGCCGTTAGCATCGAGTCTATCTCACTAACGCGTGCGTGTATCATTTCTACCGCCGTTAGCATCGAGTCTATCTCACTAATGTGCGTGTTTTCATTCTACCGCCGTTAGCATCGAGTCTATCTCACTAACGTGCGTGTTTTCATTCTACCGCCGTTAGCATCAAGTCTATCTCACTAACGTGCGTGTATCATTTCTACCGCCGTTAGCATCGAGTCTATCTCACTAACACGTGCGTGTTTTCATTCTACCGTCGTTAGCATCGAGTCTATCTCACTAACGTGCGTGTTTCATTTCTACCGCCGTTAGCATCGAGTTAGCATCGAGTCTATCTCACTAACGTGCGTGTTTTCATTTCTACCGCCGTTAGCATCGAGTCTATCTCACTAACGTGCGCGTTTTCATCCTACCGCCGTTAGCATCGAGCCTATCTCACTAATGTGCGTGTTTTCATCCCACCAACACTCCATCTCACTTTAATTCATCTAATTTTACATTTCTGTTCGGGTCTATCCCGTGGGTCTATCCCAATTTTACATTTCTGTCCGGGTCTATCCCAAATTTAAATTTCTGTCCTGGTCTATCCCGTGGGTCTATCCCAATTTTACATTTCTATCCGGGTCTATCCTGTGGGTCTATCCCAATTTTACATTTCTGTCCGGGTCTATCCCATTTTACATTTTCTGTTCGGGTCTATCCCGTGGGTCTATCCCATTTTTACATTTCCATTCGGGTCTATCCCATTTACATTTTCTGTTCAGGTCTATCTCGTGGGTCTATCCCATTTTTACATTCATGTTCGGGTCAGTCCCATTTTTAGAATTCTTGTTCGTTGGAATCATTTTGCAGCCAAATAATGCAGGTAAATATTTGGTGTCTACTTCTTTGTCTCAAGTTTTTTCAAAACTCAGACAAAGAGGGGCAAACTGTAGACACCAAATTTTTGGTGTAATTTCATTTACCGTTTATTTTTAGTTTTTTATTTGCCGTGTTAGCTTTATTCGATTTTTAGTTTTTAGTTTTTTGTGTTATTATTATTATTTTTAAGTTTTTAGCATAGAATTTCTCGAAAAGAAAAGAAAAGCATTCAAAAAAATATGTTTTAATCGTTTTGATTTAAATTCAATGTTTTCTTGGAAAAAATGGAAAAATGAGAATGAAAATGAAAAATGAAAAAAGAGAGAAAAAGAAAAATGGAAAATTGCAATTTTGTTGTCGTTTATTTCTAGTGTTTATTTTTTTTTATCCAATGTTAATTATTTTGTTTTTGTTATTTATTTCTATTTTTATCAATTTTTGGTTCAAAAAAAAAAAAAAAAGAATTCCGCAGCATGCAAGCTGCGTATCTTCGCAGCTTGCAAAGGACAATCAAGGACAGCCACGGATGGCTGGATGTGAAGGCAAGGGAAGGCCCTTCATCCTCACCATTGAGAGCAGGGTTTAGGAGGTTGGGGAATTGATATAAAAAGGAGAAGGCATCAGCCGCTGAAGGGGGGGTTTTTTTTTGTTTTTGACGGCTAAAAATTAGAGAGAGCCGAGAGAGTTTCTTAGGAGAGAGAGGAAGAGAAAACAGGGGAAAGAGGAACTAAGGGTGGAAGTTGACGGTTAAAAAGGGTGGCTAGGAGAATCTAAGGTGGATAGAAGGAATGAAGGGGGAGACGGCAAAAGAGACGGAAAGAAACCAGAAAAATTTCAGCAAGAGAAAAAAAGGGATTGCGACTGAGGGGGAGAGACATCTGGCTGAGGGAAAGAGAGAAACTAAAAGGGAAACAGGATAGATTGATAGGAGTGGGCAATAACGGGAGGAAAAGAAGACAAGCTCGAGACAGAGGGGCAAAGGAAGGATCTTGCAGCTTTCGGTCGATAGTTTGTCTTGGGTTCGCATCCGTTTCATTGTATCAGAGGTAATCTACGAACTCTTTCCATTAGACAAGATCAGTTTTCTTTCTTTTTCTTTTCCCGAATAGATATTTTCCTTTTCCTACTGGCTCTCGGCAATTCCTGAGGTTTTACGTTTGTTTCTCTTTGTTAATACTACCTTGAGATTAAAACGTAGCATTTTGATGTTGGGTGTTTGAATGAATGTTGATTGGATTCGAAAGATTGCAGCTTTGGTAAATTAATGTCAATTTTGTGAAGATATAAAACGTTTTACGGTTTTTCCATGACTTCAGTTCCTATCTGTTTGAGTATGAATGGGAACATTGCAGAAAAGAAGTGGGGCTTTGAATGATAGTTTTGAGGTTTTAATGCTTTGGTTTAATCCATGTTTAAGTATATCTGGGCCTTTAGGAGAGCTCGAGAGTCACTGCAATGAAACTGGATTTTTTCTTTTATTTTTGTTATAGCAAATAATTTCTGATTTTTGGTGTCATTAAAAATTCAGAAATGGCTGGGAATTGTAAACAGTTTTGTTTTGATTCTTGGTTGTTGTTCCTTTGTATTTTGTTCTTTGTGTTTGGATGTCAATGATTAAACGAAGTAAATGGTAAACTTCTGGCTGGCTGCTTGAAGTTTTTGTTTCTCTCGATACGCAAATGGGTGGAGAATTTGCTGATTTGAATTTGGTTTGAATGATTACTAGTTTTCTGAGATTGAATCAGTTGTTTTTTCCAGTTTCCCTTGCATGTTAGGTGGTTTGTATGCACTTACCATTTGATTTCTAAAACCTGATTTCACTCAAGAGTCTAACTATGTCTTCCTTTTGTTGCATTCGGTCTAGACACTCTCAGGTTTCATGGCTGATTTTTGTTGTTCATGTCTTCCTTTCTTTCCTGTTTCAATTGTGTTTCTTGCACCCAGATATGTGATTGGGTATTTTAGGATAGGCAAGTGCATGGCTATGAGTTTAATAATGTTGGGCTGAGGATCTTAACGAGTATTAGCTGGTTAGCTGATTCATTACGGTTTAGTTCTTGTGAAGTATGGCAGTAGGAACATTGCAGGATTTCTTGTTTAAGTTTTGCAGGTTCGAATGATCAAATTTCTGTAGTTTTGTTGTTCAAAACAGAATTTCAATGTCGTTTGTGATCCAAGTTGCAGATTTTTCTTCTTATTAAACGTTTCTCTTGTGTCACAAAGTTGTTGAATCTCCAAAATCATAGCTGTTTTTCTCGGAAAATTCTTCTTGTTGCAGAAATGTTTGATAAATTTTTTTGCATGAAGTAGCTTGAGCTGTTCAGATTTTGCATGTGTGATTGGCGGCCTGTTGGTGTTTCATTTTTACAAGTTTAATTGAGTTTGAAGGCTAGTGCCGAATTGCCTAAGTTTAAGCATAGCAGAATTTGTAGAAAAGAATTGAAGTTGCAGAAGTTTTGGTCGTGAATGTTGGTTTGCATGCATGAAAAGTTTTCTAACATTGCACTTTGACCCCCAAGTCTCCCCTTGTTCCACTAGGACCCAATCAATTAAATAATTTCATCAATTTGGTCCTTGATAAATTTTAATTTGTGCAACTTCATTGTTTGTTTGTTTCAATTAACTACCATGCTTTGTTTCAATTGCGCTTAAGTCATGACTTTAGGGGTTTTATGACCAAATGAGCTCGTGTTTGCCTATTTTTTTTAATTTCCTTAAATAAATTGATTGTTTGACCTTTTCTTGGCTCTTGGGACCTTTGGAGTGCTTAAATGTTTCGATTGAATTCGAATGGTTGACTAAGGTTTGCAATTGGGTCTTTAGTTGGTAATTGGGTCCTTGGTGGGTCCTTTTCTTGAAACTTATGCATTATTTGATTTCATTTAAATTGCAATTAGGAGAGATTTGGTGACTTTGTTATACTTTACTATTTGAGGTACCTTGACCTTTTTATTATTTTGAAGCCATTTTTCTTTCATTTGGACACCATTCAAAGGGGCGGTATAATTTCTTTTATCCCTTTTGTTTCTCTCCTATGTGACCCAACGTGTTAAGTGAATTGCATGCTTACTTTGCTTTCCTAGCTTTTCCTAGCTTTTCCTTAATTCCTTTTACTTATGTCATTTACTTTTGTTTTCATTAAGTTATTCTTTTAATGGGGTATGTGTATACCTCTTGGCTTGTAATAGATAGGGCTTGGAGAGCACTTGATGAAGACCTATTGAAGACGTGTGCCTAGCTAGCAAATGTAATAGTTAGGGCTTTAATTGTCTTATGTGTCTTGCATGCTTAGTTACTACGTGTTAATTTGCTTTGTTAGGGCCTTGCATCTAGTCGAGCATGCTAAATGTTATGTGCTATGTGTTTATGAGTGTTTGGCATGTCTACTCGCTTTCCGTAGCCTGAATGAATGTGATGGATGAATGTACGTTTCCACTAGTCCAACGCTAGTCGGAATTCATAGAATGGGCTAGTCCAACGCTAGACCCTTAGGGATCTCCCCTCGTTAGTACATATTTGCGTGTTCATTACATGTCATGCATTTTTTCTTAGTTTATCATTTGGCATGCTCCTCGAAACCCTTTTCCCACCATTTTAGGATTTTTGCATTTCATGCTAGTTATAGGGTTCATTTGCTTGAGAGTCCCCTTAAATATGGGATATAGACGAGTGTGACTTTTTCTAAGCCTTAGCACGCTTGTATTCCCTCTATAAAAAGGGCAAATTGAGTCACGATTTAGGTCTCCCTGTACCCAATATGCATGAATTCCCTAGGTCCATGCATCCACTCTCCCATTTTTACCCTCATTACACTTTCATTTTTCACACGTGCACTTTTATATTTTCACTTGCACACAAACACTTTTATCACTACTTGCACACATGCACTTCATATTATCATTTTACATACCGTACCTTGCCCACTCACGTGCACATTTTCACTTACACGTTCTTGTCTTTTATTACTTTTTCAAACTCATGTCCTCACATCGCATACATGCATTCCATTCATTTGCATCCCACTCGCATTATTCGTGACTTCTTCAAAGGATCGTTATTGGGCTTCACAATTAATGTGATTGGCACCACTCAACCTTTGAAGGGAAATTTCCCCCAATACCCCTAGGTCTAGGGTTTGCATTCATGTAGTGCATCCAAATGTAATAAATTCTTTGATTAAAACAAGAAAATCTTTGATTAAATCATGCAACTAGCCTTGGCTAGGTCAAAGGGGTGCCTTGGATTTTATCCTTGCCTTCCCCTTTGTCAAATGTGACTCCCGAACCTTTTTCTTTGGTTTACGTGGATTAGGAGTCGTTTAAAAGGGGTTTCTTACTACTTTTTTCTATTTTTCTTTAAAATCCATTTTTAGGTGACTTGGTACACCTTAACTCATTACCAAGTGGCGACTCCGTATTTTGTTTCAAAAAACCCTTTTTAAACTATAATTTTGGGTCAAATCGTCGCATTCTCAAACCCCCATTTAGACCCATTTTTTCTTTTAAATCACAATTCATTTTCCAATCACAAAAAATACATTTTTTAAACCATTTTATTTATTTATTCAAAAAATGGGGCGCGACATGGAAAACATGCAATTAAAAGAAAATAAAACCTAGACATTAAGAAAATTATGGGTCCTCACATAAAGTTTCTATGCATTTTTATAAGCAAATACAGTTTTAAATCATTTTCCTAGTATAAGTTAGTGTACGTTAAATTTGAAACGGATTATAGACGTGGGACCCGCTAGTGCGATAAAATTTTGGTAATTAAGTGATTTTTGTACTCAGTGTTATTATTTTACAAGGTGCTAGGAGATGATTAGAGGTTAGCTAGATGGATTAACCATTGGAAGACAGAAGATATGTTTTAAACACTAGAAAGGCCAAGTGTCATTACCTCATTGGATGTTAGACTTTTGACCAAGCTTATTTAACTTCCCTAAAATCAAATTTTGACCAAAATTCCTTCATTTTTCTTGCTTTTTGGCCGAACCACTTGAGGAGAGAATCAAGAGAGAGTTCTTCAATTTTAGCTTCCAAACTTACTCAAATCTTGAGTTCTAGCCAACTAAATTGGAAACTACACCATACAAGTGCTCAACTAGGAAGTTTAAAGGAGTTGGTGGAGTGATTGTGGGAGGAAAGATATTAAGCTACCATTTTTCTTGAGTTTCCAAGGTATTTTGCCAAGAACTTCCTCTTTACTTCAATTAATTCCTAATTAGTGGCTTGTAGTTGTTATAGATGTTGTTTTGTGGAAGATTTCATGGGTTGAGCTAGAGTTATGCTCAATTTCAGTTTTAGGGTTTCAAATCTGCCCTATTTTTACACTGTGTATTTGTCCTTGAGAGAGACCCAATCAGCCATTGCTCAAAACATAAAAGTTGTTGGTATTTGAGTTAGCTAGCTACTGGTAAAATTTCAGATCAATTGGAGCACTGTAGCTTATGAAATAACTGAAATACCCTTGACTGTCCACAAGTCTTGTTTCACGGACAGTTTTCTGTCCTCTCCGTGATTTCGATATTTGATCATGAAAATGCATGATTTGGCTTTTGAGGTCTTCATAAGGAATGTAGGTATATGTCTTGGCTTCGAAACGCTATAAGATTCGTTTCAATCCGGTAAGTGTAGTTTTAGTTGTGGTTGTTATGCCGAAAGGTGTTTTATCGCCTATGATTTGTATGTGAAATTGTGGTTGAATTGGGATGAGATTTGGTGTTTGATTGTATGATGGAAAGTGAAGAAATTAAGGGGAAATGCTGTCCATTTATTTACTTGAAGTTTGAGTGAGTAAAAGTGATATTGGAAATGTGATTTTGTGATGCTTTGGACTTACTTTGCTTGGACATACTTATGTCCACTTTAATAGTGTTATTTGAGCTAGATTTCATTTGAACTTGTACATTTTCATTTAAACATGGTACTTAGATACAAATGTCAAGTTTTGAACTTCCAATGTTTACTCATTTTTTTTTCAAAACAAAGAAGAGTTGTATAGGGTTTCTCGGCTGCAAAACCTAATTTTATCAAGCGAGACTTTAGGTGTGAATTTAGGGTTTGTTTATCTTCCTTTTCATATGATTTTACCCAAAACACTTGTTCTACGTTATTTTTTTTGCATATGTGTTAGTTTCGATCCAAAGAAAAATTTTGTAAAAATTTGAAACAAATGCTTTTTCATATCCGGCCATGTATCCAGCCAAGTCTTGGCCGAATTGCTGGCCGGATTGACAGGGGAAGAAGAAAACAATTGGGATTGCTCACTGCCTTGAACCCGACCGGATATCTGACCAAGTTCAGGCCGGATTGTGACGTGACACTATTCATTTCTTTTCCGCGGGAATTTTCTAAAAGCTTTTTGAGTATAGTTTTGTGGTTGGTTTGGGGAAACTCTTGGTTACTCATGTTCTTTGGTTTAAATGTACTCTTTTCACTTTAAAACTCATATTTATATATTGTACTAGTACATATTCAAATTTTCTATGAATCACTTAAATCTTTGATGGTTGTATTATAATGTGTTTTTTAGATTATATTAGGGTTCCTTGGTGATTGTGGGTATCACCCAGAAGAATACTTTGGACGTTCTTTTGTTTAAATATGTGAGTGTTCTTTGTTTGTTCGGTTTCCATTAACTATATGATTTGTTGTGGATATTTGATTAAATGATAAATATTTGTTAAAAATGAATTTTGTTAGACGAGTGTGTACTTTATCGCACTTGACCTAAATGAAATGTGAAATTTTCAATGTTTAAGTGATTAAATGTTAGTTGTGCACGAATGTAAGCCTTTTGGCTGAATTGGGCTCTTGCCTTTCGTTGCCGGTTGACTTAAGCCAGAAGCGGATTCGATCGGGCGATTTGGTGACCCTGGGTGAAAGTTTGGTATACTCGAGTATTACCATATTGTTGGGTGGAGTCTAGCCAATGTCCAGAAGGGGGAGAAATTAAATGAATGAACGAAAGGAGGTTTTCAATTACAAATGAAATTTTAAATATTGGAGGAATAAGGAAATGAAAGGAGAAGGAAAGAATGAAAGGCTCCATGTGAGCATGTATCCTTTTAATGAATGTGTTATCATTGCTTCATATTGTAAATGTTTCCTGGATTACTTGTTCTTACATGATTAATGTCCTTGTTTAAGTTGATTATGTGTCTGGAACCTCACTGAACTTTTAGCTCATTCCGTTAGTTCTATTTTCCTTAACAGGGGATGCGAGCAAGGATGAGAGATCTATACAAACTAGCATAGTCTATTTCTTTTGAATTTTTGTAATGGTTCTCACCCTAGCGCTTGGTAAGAGTTGGATGTACGGAGAATTAAGAACTTTTGTATAGTTGAGTTGTATCCCTTTTGAGATAGAAATGTATATAAGTATATGTTTTAAGTTTGGAATTATTGTTACACTTGTTCTGGTAGTCTTATTTTCATTTTTACTTGAGATGTATGAGTGAGTCCCGGCGAGAGCTGAACAGGCAGTCCGCCGAACCCTTTGGTTCGCCTTAGGGGAAGGTAGGACTGTCACATGTCATATGAGTTCCAAGCACTCTATCTTGCTCCTTAATTTTTCATCCAAATCTAATCACATGTATAAGATGGATAAATTACACTAACTATACTATAGTAATGAACTAAGAAAAACTAGTGAATACTATATTTTGGTAGTGTTTCTAGCCTTTCAAAGTTATGAAACGAGCTCAACAAAGGCCCTATTTATAGAGGAATTCAAACTACAAATGAGTTGTTAAAGTTGATGTGAAATGCATCTTGAGATTCCCAAAATATTCTTCTACAAGTATCCACACTTTTCTCTATAGTTGCAGTTGAAATTCTGAACTGGGGAATAGCTGGAAAAGCTGTGTAAATGCAGAACAAGTTAATGAACAAGTTGTAGAAAATAGGGGAGAATACGTGAGATAGAGCTCACGTATTACCCCATGTTTTCCTCTTTTGTAGGTTTTCTTAATTCTGGTCAATTTTCAACTTTGTTCTATTTTTCCACTGATTTGAACTGATATTTTCTTGATGATGGAAGCTGAAATAACTATTTTTCAAAACATGAAAGTTGTAGTCCTTTGAGTTATATCTCTAATTCTTGAAGAATCATTCAATTTTGCAAATCTGTGGACTGAGAAATGACCAAAATACCCTTGACTAGTCAAAATCTGTTTCAACTTTTAACAACAGAAATGGCTGACTGTATTTTGGCATTTCGACTATGAAAACTCATGAACTGGATTTTAATATCTCATACAAAATGTAGAACTATATGTTAGCTTCAACATGACTCAAGAATCACCTCAATTTGATGCTTGTAACTCAAGATATAGCCAAAATACCAACAGGTGTCAAAGCTGTCAACATTTCTTTCTTTTGTGCTTCATTGCATTTCCTTGTTGTGCTTCATATTCTCTTTAAAACCTTTAAAATCATCAGTGATCATCCAATTATCTTCTCATTTCATTCCATTTGATGATTGAATCATTGAAACCTACCAAAGTATGAAGTTTTCACCACTTTAACACAAAAATGCAATGTTTTTACACTTTGACCACAAAATGCATACTTTCACTAGAATCCTAGTTCCTTAGCTATAAAATTGAATAAAATACACCAAAACTAAATAATAAGACACATTTAAAATACTTAAAATCCACACTTGTCAAAATTTCCCACACTTGAACTATTGATTGTACTCAAGCAATTAAGAATTAGAAACCAATAATGATCCAACATTTTGAAATGAAACATATGTGTACAATTCAAATTCAATTCCTCAAAACAACATAAATAATCTGTGAGAACCCGTAAAACCCTAATTATTTTCCTAGGGTTTATTTCCCCTTAATTGCATGTTTTCTGCGTTTTCTGGCTTAGGAAATTTTCCTGATGAATTTTTATGAGTAATTATAGTTTTTAGATGATTTTTCTAGCATTGGGTAGTTTTTAAAAAATTAAGGATATATATTGGACGTGGGACCCACTAGTGCGAAAAGTTCGGAAAAATTCGGCCAATTAGGTTAAATTCCGGATACTGTGTAAATTTATCGGGTGTTAAGAGATAAGTAGAGTGTGTGAAATGATTGATGTGAGAGAAGAAAGAAAGGATAGGAATGCATTTAATGAGGTGACAAGTGTCACTTTCTCATTGGTTAGACTTTAAGAATTACTATTCCAATTTTTGACTTTTTTGACCAAAGGATTAAATATCTAAAAATTGCTCAAAAATCACCATTTTCTTCTCCTTGGTGGCCGGCTCTCTCAAGCTCAAGAAGGAAGGAATTTCTTCAACTTTCAAGCTTCCATTTGGTTCAATCTCTCACAAACAAAAGCCTAAACTAGATTTCACTCCATAAAATCCTTTCTTTTAGTGATAGTGAGTGCTCTAGTGAAGTTTGTTTGAAGAGTTAAGGTGTCCAATGTTATTCTTGGTTTTGATGATCACAAAAGTTTGTTTATACAGACCAAGAAAGTGAACACTTTGATCAGGCCTGATGAAACAAAGAAAGCATATGTTTAATTGACTTCAGTCTACGATGCTTTGGATGTGGCAAACAAGATTGAAATAATATGAATGAATTTAGTCATTGTTTTGTTCCAATCAAAGATACTGTCTTGTTAGTACGTCAAGTGTGTTATTCTTGGTACTTTGAAATGTTTATCTAACTTTCTTCAAATATAAGTGTTTGTGTTTAGAATCAGGTTCGAATGTGCCATGAAATGCAAAACAACCAAAAGGAGAGGCAAAAACAGTACAAACAGGTCGGACGGCCGAAAGGAAACTGTCGGACGTCCGAAAGGAGAAAGAACATCCAAAAGGAAACAGGACACTCATGTCGGACGGCCGAAAGGAATCTGTCGGACATCCGAAAGAAGAAAGAACATCAAGAAGGAAGCTATGTCGGACGCTCATAAAGAGCCATCGGACGTCCGGAAGGTTCGGACGCACACCTCGGACGCACATCAACCGCATCGAACGTCCGAGAAATTCCAAATTGACTTGCCAACTCTCTGCCTAAGCTCGGACGCTGTTCTGTCGGACGATAAACACTCATCGGACGTCCGAACGTCAAACTTGGCTGTTTTCGGACGATTGGTTCGGACGATGATTTGTTCGTCGGACGTCCGACAGCTCCAACGGCTAGTTGACTCTTCAGCTGCCTTCTATCCGTTGGAAGCATTGATGAAGCCCATTTCTGGTTCCCTTTAAAATCAAACTGGTCAGAACCAAGCAGGGACTTTTGCACACTTTGTTTACAAGTTCTCAAGAGATATTTTAGCTAGAAAATAGTCTCCAAAGCAGATTTGTTTTAAAGTGGTGTGAATTTCTGTTGAGCATTTCTTTTGTGGTTGAAAGGATCTTTAGTGTAACTTTGTTAAGGGTTTTCTGAGTGATTGTAAAACTTCCTAACTTGACTAAGTGAGGCTTAGGGCAAGGAGGAAGTGCTCCCTCCATTGTACATCTAGTTGATCTTCGTTCATCAAAGAGAAGTTGCTCTTCCTAGTGTTTGGTCTTTAAGTTTGGGTATAGCTTGGTAGACACTTGGTTTGTTTCCCTATTTTACTTTTCTGTTTAATTAAAATTCTCATTGCTTATCTATACTTGTTTTTCTGATCAATATTGCTCCTATCTTCTAATCTACTTGGTTGATCATTACTTGAAAAGAAGGTCAATTTTTATTATAGAAAAATTGAATAAATTTGGTTAAGATTTTAATCAACCCAATTCACCCCCCTCTTGGTTGTCTTTGGGACTTACAATTGGTATCAGAGCTTGGTCTCCTTGAGATTAAGCTCTAACGGCTTGGAGTAAAGATGACAACCAGTCATGCTATGTTTGTTGAGGGGCAATCTGTTACTAGACCTCCCATGTTCAGCGGTTCTAACTATGTTAGCTGGAAAGAACGGATGATTATCTTTTTGCAATCGATTGATATTGAGCTATGGTTTATTGTGAGTGAAGGACCGCATGAAGCTAACTTTCTTGATGCAGATACAGGGTTGTTTCGGCCAAAAACAAGAGCTGAAATGAATGCTCAAGATAGGACTAACCTCACATTGAATGCCAAGGCCATGAATGTTCTTTATAGTGCTCTAGATTCAAATGAATCAATTAGAGTAAAAGGCTGCAAATCTGCCAAAGAAATGTGGGATAAGCTAAGAGAAATTCATGAGGGTGGTGACAACGTGAAAGAACAGAAAAAGGCTATCTTGGTCACCAAATATGAATCATTTAAAATTGAACCTCTTGAGGATATTGACAAAATGTATTGCAGGTTCACTGACTTGATCAAAGATCTCGAGGCGTTGGGCAAAGAGTACACCTTGGGAGAGAAGAACAGGAAAATTCTCAATGCGTTGGGCAAAGAATGGGAAAATAAAGTGACTGCAATAGAGGAAGCCAAGGATTTAAGTTCTGTGCCTATTGAATCTATCATTAACTCACTAACCTCTTATGAGTTGAAACTGAAATCTAAAGTGCAGGAGGAAGAGGATGCTAGAGCAAAGAGAAACATTGCTCTAAAGACTACTCAAGGTGAAGATGATACTGCTCACCTGGATGATGAAGACTCGGATGGTGATGATAATGATCTTGCTCTCATCACCAGAGGCTTCAAAAGAATCTTGAATGAAAGAAAGTTTAGAAGGGGAGGACCTAGCAATCAATTCCAGAATCAGCCATCTATCGTAAAGTATAAAGGTAAACAAGATTTCAACAAGAAACAGTTGGACAAATGCTTCGAATGTGGACAGATTGGACATTATGCAAACGAATGCCCCATGAAGAAGATGAAAGATGGAAAAGCTGATCGAAAGCCAAGATTTAACAATTTTCAGATTACTTGGAATGAATGCAACTCCGAAGGGGAAGTTGAAGAAGAAGAAGAATCTGCTCAAATGGCCTTCATGGCTATTGGAAATAATGAGGTAACTTCCACACACTCTCAATCTGAAAGTGATAATGATGAAGATGATGATCTTGAATCTTTTGTTGAAAAACTGCATAATGCCTTAAAGGAATCTTATGATAAAAACAAGCAGTTAAAACAGAAAATGGCTTTTCTCATTCAAGAAAATGCAAGTCTTTTTCAACAAAATAAACAACTAAAGACCGACAATGAAAGTCTAGTAAGAGCCGGATGTAATGTTCAAGATGAGCTTGATAGAAAGACAAATATTTGTGAAATGCTGAAGGAAAGACATGGTGATTTGAAAAAAAGAATGGACAACTTGGATGAGACTTTGAAAGCAAGAAAGCAGGAGTTTAGCAAAAGAAACATGTTATCTACACATCCTACTACTTTTCAAAGAACATTTGCACACAACAAAATTGCACATGGTTTCACAATATATAGAAGAGGTGGATTGAGATATGTCAAACCAGTACATGTTAAGGACTCTTCCATTATGTGTGATTTTTGTTGTCAAAGAGGGCATTTGAAAGGTAATTGCTATGTGAAAAGAAATCTGATCAAAGGGATGAAGTGCATGTGGTTAGTTAGATACAATGCTAACTATTATGGACCCAAAAATTAAAAAGGGTACCAAACACGTTATCTTTTCAGGTTAAAGGATCAAACAAGTCCAAATGGTTTATTGATAGCGGCTGCTCAAGGCACATGACCGGTGATCCTTCCTTGTTCATAAAGCTGAAATCAAAATCAAGTGGAAAGGTAACATTTGGTGATGATGTGAAAGCTAAGACAATTGGAATAGGTGATGTTGGTAAGGATGGTGAAACTTTTGTTCATAATGTGCTCTTGGTTGATAACTTAGGTTATAACTTGCTTAGTGTTAGTCAATTGTGTGATAAAGACTTGTATGTGTTGTTTAAAAAGCATGAATGCATTGTACTTGATTCCAAATATAATGTTGTGTTCAAAGGGAAGAGGTTTAATGACATATATATTGTGATTCTTGATAAAGTTGATTCTTCTAACTTAAAATGTCTTAAAGCTTCAAATGAAGATCCTTGGTTATGGCATAGAAGACTTTGTCATTTTAACATGGATTTACTAAAGGAAATTTTGAAAAAGGAGTTGGTTAGAGGCTTGCCAAAAATCAGTTTTGATAAGGATAAAATATGTGATGCATGTCAATTTGGGAAGCAAACAAAAATTTCTTTTAAACCAAAAATGTGTGTATCTACTTCAAAACCTTTGGAACTCTTGCATCTTGATTTATTTGGTCCCACTCAAATCACTAGCTTGGGAGGTAAGAAATATTGTTTTGTAATTGTTGATGATTATTCTAGATACACTTGGGTGATATTTCTTGCTCATAAAGATGATGCCTTCAAGAATTTTACTTCAATGTTTGCTAAAGTGCAAAATCTGTTTGGGTTAAAAATTGTTAGGATTAGAAGTGATAATGGGACGGAATTCAAGTATTGTGGTTTTCCAGAATTTTGTGATCATAATGGTATAACACATGAGTTTTCTATTGCAAGGACTCCACAGCAAAATGGTGTTGTAGAAAGGAAAAACAGGACTCTCCAAGAGGCTGCTAGAACTATGTTGAATGAATGTAGGTTGCCTAAATATCTTTGGGCTGAAGCGGTAAACACTGCATGTTATGTGATGAATAGAATACTCTTGAGACCTATTTTAAAGAAAACTCCTTATGAGCTGATTTTTGATAAGAAACCTACGGTTGGTTATTTCAAAGTATTTGGTTGTAAATGTTTTATTTTGAATCTAAAGGAACATCTTGGTAAGTTTGACAAAAAATCTGATGAAGGAATATTTTTGGGGTATAGTGAGAATAAAAGAGGATATAGAGTTTTTAATAGAAGGACACTTGTGATTGAAGAAGCTATACATATAACATTTGATGAAGCCAATGATGATAATTCCAAAAGTTTGTGTGAGGATGATGATGTAGGTGTTCGAGAAGGAATGGAAAAGCTATCAATTGGAAATGAAGGAAGTTCTAAACCAGCAGCAACTGAAATGGAAAATGAAGTTCATAATGATCAAGAAGAGGAAGATGAAAACAAAAATGATGATCCACTCAAAGATCTTCCCAAGGCTTGGAAATTCAGCCAAAATCATCCAAAAGAGCTTATAATTGGTGATCCATCCGAGAAGGTAAACACTCGTTCCTCATCTAGAAAATTGATTGATAATTTTGCTTTAGTTTCTCTTTTTGGACCCAAAAATATCAATGATGCTTTAAAGGATGAAACTGGATTTTGGCTATGCAAGAGGAACTTAATCAATTTGAGAGAAATGAAGTTTGGACACTTGTTGATAGACCTCAAAATCAACCTATCATTGGCACAAAGTGGATTTTTAGAAATAAGTTGGATGATAAAGGTGTTGTTGTAAGAAATAAAGCTAGATTAGTTGCTAAAGGATATGCACAAGAAGAAGGAATTGATTTTGATGAAACATTTGCTCCCGTAGCAAGATTAGAATCTATTAGAATGCTTCTTGCTTTTGCTTACTTCAAAGGTTTCAAATTGTTTCAAATGGATGTTAAAAGTGCCTTTTTAAATGGTTTTATTGATCAAGAAGTGTATGTGGATCAACCCCCCGGTTTGGAAAATACAAAATTTCCAAGTCATGTGTTTAAACTTTCTAAAGCTTTATATGGTTTAAAACAGGCTCCAAGAGCTTGGTATGAAAGATTAAGTGGGTTCTTGATTGAAAAAGGTTTCAAAAGAGGTATTGTGGACACCACACTTTTTACTAAGCATGTGTTGAATGACCTTCTTATTGTGCAAATATATGTTGATGATATTATTTTTGGTGCTACTAATGAGTATCTATGTAAGGAGTTTTCCACCACTATGGAAAATGAATTTGAAATGAGTATGATGGGAGAATTAAATTTCTTCCTTGGACTTCAAATACATCAAGCTCTTGAGGGAATTTTTATAAATCAAGCAAAGTATACCAAGGAATTACTGAAAAGGTTTGGCATGGAGGACTCAAAGCAAGTTGGAACTCCAATGTGCACTTCTACAAAGCTTGACAAAGATGAAGAAGGTAATCATGTGGATGAAAAGCATTATAGAGGTATGATCGGAAGCTTACTCTATTTAACTGCAAGTAGACCTGATATTATGTTTGCTATTTGCTTGTGTGCTAGATTTCAATCGTGTCCAAAAGAATCACATTTGAATGTTGTAAAAAGAATTTTTAGGTATTTGAAAGGTACATTAGACTATGGTCTTTGGTATGCTAAATCCAGTGAGTTTGCACTATATGGTTATTCGGATGCTGATTTTGGAGGGTGTCGTGTAGATAGAAAGAGTACTAGTGGATCTTGTCACTTTCTTGGAAATTGTTTAGTCTCTTGGTTTAGCAAGAAACAAAATGCAATCTCATTGTCTACAACCGAAGCGGAATATATTGCCGCTAGTGCATGTTGTGCTCAACTTTTATGGATGAATCATACCCTGAATGACTATGGGTTGTTGTATGACTACATGCCTGTATTCTGTGATAATACTAGTGCTATAAATTTGACCAAAAATCCTATTCAGCATTCTAGGACAAAGCATATTGAAATAAAGCACCACTTTATTCGTGATCTTGTTCAAAAAGGTGAAATTTGTGTAAATTATGTTTGTTCTAAAGATCAATTTGCTGATATTTTTACTAAAGCTTTGCCATTAGATCAATTCGTTCATCTAAGATCAAAATTAGGAATGTTCGAAAAATCATCATAAATTTTT
The DNA here is from genome assembly GCA_036785865.1 of Coffea canephora. Taxonomy (NCBI): domain Eukaryota; kingdom Viridiplantae; phylum Streptophyta; class Magnoliopsida; order Gentianales; family Rubiaceae; genus Coffea; species Coffea canephora. Next base: position 29,634,511 of record CM071922.1, read on the forward strand.
CATTACCTTCGGACATCCGAAAGAGGATGAACGGACGTCCGATGATGTTCTTCAGCCATTTTCCAGATTGCGCCTGTTCGGACGCAGCTGTCGGACGCACAACTTCGTTCGGCCGTCCGACAGTGCAACGGCTCATTTTTTAAAAACAACTTTCTTCCTCATTTGCTTCAGACTTTTCCTATTCTATTTCCTCTCGGACGAAAACCCTCTCATCTCTCACTCTCAAATTCACATCATTCTGAGACCCTCATTTCAAAATTGACTCAACCAAAACAGTTCCTGATCAATTGCGAGTCATTTTTCCTCATCATTTCACAGAATCATCTATCATTTCACAAATTCCCAAATTTTCCTCAAAACCCTACCTTCTCATAACCGCTCTGACAAATCTTGTTCAAGGCCTTTTTGTCCAAAAATTTCTGTGCGATTCACTTCCTTACTACTATGTGCATCATTTGCATCCTGCATTCCATACATTTCACACAATGGTGAATCTTAGAGGAGGAAAAGTTACTGCCGGACGCAAGCATCCACTCAGGGATGAGGATGAGGATCTTCCTACTGTCAAACGGACATCCAAACGCTTCAAAAGGGGAGCTATCAAGGGTCAAATGTCACGGCCTACACCAAAACCCTCATCTCAGCCTGAATCTGGTCAGGGAACATCTTCTCAACCGCCTCCAAAATCAGCCACTCTCCCTACTTTCTTTGATGATGCGGTGAAAGAAAAATACTCCTGGATATCCCAGAAGGGTATCATTCCTCAATGAACTGTAAACCCCTCTGAATTTCGCTCTATAGGTTTAGATTCCATTCTGAGTCTATTTGCTTTTCAAAAATGGTCTCATCTAATCTCTATGCCCAATGTCTACTATCCTGAAATGCTGCATCAATTTTTTGCAAATCTTAGGAAAGGCACGGATCAAACTGAGATCATGTCCAGGGTAAATGGGGTAGACATACTCTTTGATTCTGATACTGTGAATTCAATTTAAATACTACCATTGAACGTTTATGCAAAGATAAAGTTTCTAATTTCTTTTCATATGAAGAGCTCCCTACTACTGCTAATCATTTTGATGGGACAAAAATGTTAACTTATTTCAAAAGAAGTTTTTCCTCACCCACCGATGCTAAACTAAATGATCTTGCTCCGGTGAATCTAATTGCCTTTTCAATCATTTTAAACCTACTTGTACCCACTGATGGACACAGAACTGATGCAAATAAAATGGAGTTGTATCTGTTTTATTGTTTACGAGAAAAAATTCGCATTGATTTTGGGTTTGTCATGTGCAAGTTTTTACTTCGTTACACCACTGATTCTCGCAGAAAATTGTCTTATGGCAAGTTTCTTCAAAAGATTTTTGAGTTTTTCAAAGTTCCAACTCTAGGTGTTTGTCCAAAAGAAGCATCTTCTTATGTCTTTACCAAGGCATATTTTGAAAGGAAAAATCTTGTTTATAAGGATAATTTGTGGGCATATAAGGGGGCACAATCTAGTGAACAGAGGTCTAAGACTGTACATGATCCTTCTCCCATTTCACTCACTCCTATTCACCCTAGGAGGTCTGCCACTAAAGCATCTTCATCTTCCAATGATGAAGTAATTGAGATCCTTCGTGACCTCAAACAGCATGTTCTTCTTCTAGAACATGGCCTAATGCTCACTATGTCCTCTGAGCAACAAACTGCCTTCATAGACAAAAAGAACCTCCTGTTTCCCCCTTCTGTGGCTGAGGATGTTTCCCATGGCAAAGAGCCTCGCACCACTGATCCAAGTGCAGCAATTCCAGATCCGAAATCATCCACTCCTGTGACTCCTCATGGCCCCTCCACATCAGACAAAGGCAAGGCACCAATTGAAGAAGCTTCTGAAGATGATGAAGAAACTGATGAGGAGGATCTATCTCAATATCAGCTCTCTCGAAGATCACCTGGATCCACTTAGTTCATCATTTAGGACATTTGCATGTTGTTTGTCTCATTTATGTAATGTAATGGATATTTTAAGTTTTTTTTGTATGTTTTGATGGATGTTTAAGCACTGTTTTGATGGATGTCTAAATATTTTGATGAATGTTTGTCTATTCTGATTATGTGAATGTAATGATTTTGGTTTTCATTGAAGTATGTGTTGTGGATGTGTTGATGTGATTGGTTGCCCTTTTGTGATGACAAAAAGGGGGAGAGTACTAGATTGGTTGGTATTGATTGATGATTGATGATTAGCTATACTGGATTGGTATTGATGAGAAGCTAAGTGAGGGGGAGTTTTTCAAATTTTTTTTGATTCACTGAGACAGGGGGAGTTCTTGTCTATTTTGAAAGGGGGAGTTTTCATTGTAATCATCAAACTTCATTTCAAACTTTTGTTTTGTCATCATCAAAAAGGGGGAGAATGTTATTCTTGGTTTTGATGATCACAAAAGTTTATTTATACAGACCAAAAAAGTGAACACTTTGATCAGGCCTGATGAAACAAAGAAAGCATATGTTTAATTGACTTCAGTCTACGATGCTTTGGATGTGGCAAACAAGATTGAAATAATATGAATGAATTTAGTCATTGTTTTGTTCCAATCAAAGATACTGTCTTGTTAGTACGTCAAGTGTGTTATTCTTGGTACTTTGAAATGTTTATCTAACTTTCTTCAAATATAAGTGTTTGTGTTTAGAATCAGGTTCGAATGTGCCATGAAATGCAAAACAACCAAAAGGAGAAGTAAAAACAGGACAAACAGGTCGGACGGCCGAAAGGAAACTGTCGGACGTCCGAAAGGAGAAAGAACATCAAAAAGGAAACAGGACACTCATGTCGGACGGCCGAAAGGAATCTGTCGGACGTCCGAAAGAAGAAAGAACATCAAGAAGGAAGCTATGTCGGACGCTCATAAAGAGCCATCGGACGTCCGGAAGGTTCGGACGCACACCTCGGACGCACATCAACCGCATCGGACGTCCGAGAAATTCCAAATTGACTTGCCAACTCTCTGCCTAAGCTCGGACGCTGTTCTGTCGGACGATAAACACTCATCGGACGTCCGAACATCAAACTTGGCTGTTTTCGGACGATTGGTTCGGACGATGATTTGTTCGTCGGACGTCCGACTGCTCCAACGGCTAGTTGACTCTTCAGCTGCCTTCTATCCGTTGGAAGCATTGATGAAGCCCATTTCTGGTTCCCTTTAAAATCAAACTGGTCAGAACCAAGCAGGGACTTTTGCACACTTTGTTTACAAGTTCTCAAGAGATATTTTAGCTAGAAAATAGTTTCCAAAGCAGATTTGTTTTAAAGTGGTGTGAATTTTTGTTGAGCATTTCTTTTGTGGTTGAAAGGATCTTTAGTGTAGCTTTGTTGAGGGTTTTCTGAGTGATTGTAAAACTTCCTAACTTGACTAAGTGAGGCTTAGGGCAAGGAGGAAGTGCTCCCTCCATTGTACATCTAGTTGATCTTCGTTCATCAAAGCGAAGTTGCTCTTCCTAGTGTTTGGTCTTCAAGTTTGTGTATAGCTTGGTAGACACTTGGTTTGTTTCCCTATTTTACTTTTCTGTTTAATTAAAATTCTCATTGCTTATCTATACTTGTTTTTCTGATCAATATTGCTCCTATCTTCTAATCTACTTGGTTGATCATTACTTGAAAAGAAGGTCAATTTTTATTATAGAAAAATTGAATAAATTTAGTTAAGATTTTAATCAACCCAATTCACCCCCCCTCTTGGTTGTCTTTGGGACTTACATCCAACATCTTCCTCTCTCTTGTTTCTTAGGTAAGTGATGTTTGACTACTCCCTTACACTTAATGATGGTTATTTTGTGTCTAATGGTGGCTTGAGTGATGGAATGTGTGATTTATTTCTTTATTTGGCTTGATTTGGTGAAGTTTTCCATTTTATGATGAATTTTCTGGTTTAATATGAATGGGATGTTGTGGCCTTGTATGATGAAGGGTAATGGTTTAAAATGACTCTAGTAGGTGTGAATTGTTGATAATTGCAACCAATTTTGGATTTGGAGTGAATTGAGAAAAGTTAGGGTTCATAAACCCCTAATTCTGTCCGATTTTAGATCATAGTGTTAGAGGCCGAATTGGACTTTGCTCAAAACATGAAAGTTGTAGGTATTGATGAGTTTGAAGTGTCTGCAAAATTTCAGATCATTTGGAATTGTGTAGAGTGAGTTATGTCATTTTTACTGTTGCTAGTCTGGGTTGCTCAGAATGTGGAAAATGCGCTTGTAATCGTTTGTTTGGACTGGAATTGGTTTGGATTTTGAAGTTGGTGTCTTCTGATGAAATGTAGCTGGATGTCTTAGCTAACATATGCCTTTGGAATTTCGGCATTTGGACCTATATAGACTGAGTTGTGTTCATTACAGCATAGTACAATTTGGGAACCTGCAATTTCGGTTCTGGTTTGGTAATCTATTTTTTTGACCTAGTTCTGCTAGGATTTGGACTGAGTGGCCTTCTACATTGTTGTAGCCCTGTCTTTTAGCTTCGAGATGGTGGGTCTTACACCCTAATCCGATAAGTGTAGCGCATTTTGTGCCATTACCGCATTAGGAGGTCAAAACTGTTTTTGTTGTTGGAACCAAATGAGTTACATTTCCTGATTTTCTGGTTTGCTTTTATGCTTAAAATGCATATGAAACCCTATTGGGGTTGTGATTGGCATTGCTTTATGACTCGTTATCGAGTCTCATTGTACTTGCTTACGTGTTCTAGGGCGTGACGGTGGTTCACGACATTCTCCTGACGGAAGTGCATGAAATAGCACTTAATTGATTGGTGAGTATACTACTCACTTAAATGTTACAATGTGGCTTTGTTATATGTGAAATTGATGCCTTGAAGGCTTATTTGGCTGTTGGAAGTGATTGAGGTGAGGGTGTACTTGACCGCCCTCACCCCCTTGTGATTTCATTCATGACTGCTTACTGTTTTACTGAAATACTGCACTTGTTATATGAGATACTGAATTCCATTCATGGAAAACTGATTTGGTGTCGTTTGGACGAATGTCCAACGGCTTTACTGTATCACTGAGCTCAACCCTGTTTGGTAGTCAATTGGATCGAGCCGGCGAGGGATTGGTCATGAGAATTGTCATGCCACGGGGACTGTACTGGGGAATCTTGTAGTAATGAGACTCTTGATTCCGGTATACTCGAGTATTACCAAAAGTTACTGATTGGAGTGCGGGCCCGGTTGGGGTATGTTTCCTGGAAGGAATGGAGTGAAGTGAGGTCTACGGTCGGGTATTCTTAAACATTGACAAAGGGTCAATGAGATTGGATCAAGAATGTAAGCGTGGAAATGGGCTCTTGAGAGCCGTCCGTATCCTTTTACCGACTTGTTTTACTTCTTAATTGTGTACTTGAAATGAAAGATTATGCTTATGTGATCTTTGTTGCTTATGTGGTAGTAACTCACTGGACTTAAGCTCATTCCGTTCCATTTGTTTTCCTTACAGGAAAATGATCACTTTTGGAAAGGTTGTACTAGCAAGTTGAGCTCATGTAAATGTATATTTTGAATAGCTCCTTGAGGGTGAAAACCCTAAGTGTTTGGTTTCAACCAATGGTTGGCTTGTAATTGGCTAGTTGCACATGTATGAACTTTTGGATATTTTGGTATGCCGTTTTGGCTTGTAAATGTTGAATTTTAATGTTTATATATGTTTGGTTGGATTTCGGAGCGATATGCATTTTCAACGGAGAAGGAAAAATTTTGGCTACTCTCGGCCTAGTATTTGGATTCTGACGTGGCCGGTACTGTTCATCATCGGCTTCGATTTTCGTTTCTTTTTTTATTTGTGATTTTGACTTGTTTACACGCGTGGGTATGTTCCGGAACGTATTAGATCGACGTGAACTGATCCGTAGTCCTGGCGAGAGTTGGGCAGACAGTCCGCTAGCCCCTTTGGTTCGCCTTAGGGGAAAGTGGGGCTGTCACAGGTGGTATCAGAGCCACGTCGCGTGGTCTCTGCGCGGAGTGAGACTGGGCCAAGTGGTGTTGTGGTCCTAAATTCATGAATATGTCTAAGTGCTCGTTTGAGCATAAGTTATGAACCGGGCATGTGATAAGTGTACGAATCATTATCATGGGACTTGAGAAAGCTAGGTGTGTATGTCGGGTAGGAATCTTTAATAAGGATGGTTTACTCTTGGGACCGGCCGGCTCGAGATGTGAATTATCTTAGACGAGATTCTTGCGCCCGGATACGAAAGATATGAGGGCCTAGGTTAGAAAGGATTTGGTGAACTAGAAAGGCGATTCTATTGAATTTCGTGTGGTTTGTTCGGGTGTGGTTAAGCGTGATCGACCTTGATTAAGATATAAATATTTGGACGAAGCCCTAGAAGGGAAAAAGCTTTTCGTGAGTTCTTTTGCACTTGTGACCTAGTTGCCTACAAGAGTCATTATAGCGGCAAGGGACTCTGCCACCAACCACGATCCACCCTGACCAGTCGAAGGGGGACAAGGATGGATCAAAAGTGTCCTCTCGGGTGTACTCTTTAGAACAACATCAAGTTTTTGACCCATTAGAGGACGTGGAAGGTAAGAATTTACTGAACCTGGCCAGTGAAGGGGCACAGATCTGTTAGCGAAGTATAAAGCTCAATTTAATTCCGGAGTAGTCAATGATAAGGAATTTCGAGGACGAAATTCTTTTAAGGGGGGGAGAGTGTGAGAACCCGTAAAACCCTAATTATTTTCCTAGGGTTTATTTCTCCTTAATTGCATGTTTTCTGCGTTTTCTGGCTTAGAAAATTTTCCTGATGAATTTTTATAAGTAATTATAGTTTTTAGATGATTTTTCTAGCATTGGGTAGTTTTTGAAAAATTAAGGATATATATTGGACGTGGGACTCACTAGTGCGAAAAGTTCGGAAAAATTCGGCCAATTAGGTTAAATTCCGGATACTGTGTAAAATTTATCGGGTGTTAAGAGATAAGTAGAGTGTGTGAAATGATTGATGTGAGAGAAGAAAGAAAGGATAGGAATGCATTTAATGAGGTGACAAGTGTCACTTTCTCATTGGTTAGACTTTAAGAATTACTATTCCAATTTTTGACTTTTTTGACCAAAGGATTAAATATCTAAAAATTGCTCAAAAATCACCATTTTCGTCTCCTTGGTGGCCGGCTCTCTCAAGCTCAAGAAGGAAGGAATTTCTTCAACTTTCAAGCTTCCATTTGGTTCAATCTCTCACAAACAAAAGCCTAAACTAGATTTCACTCCATAAAATCCTTTCTTTTAGTGATAGTGAGTGCTCTAGTGAAGTTTGTTTGAAGAGTTAAGGTGTCCAACATCTTCCTCTCTCTTGTTTCTTAGGTAAGTGATGTTTGACTACTCCCTTACACTTAATGATGGTTATTTTGTGCCTAATGGTGGCTTGAGTGATGGAATGTGTGATTTATTTCTTTATTTGGCTTGATTTGGTGAAGTTTTCTATTTTATGATGAATTTTCTAGTTTAATATGAATGGGATGTTGTGGCCTTGTATGATGAATGGTAATGGTTTAAAATGACTCTAGTAGGTGTGAATTGTTGATAATTGCAACCAATTTTGGATTTGGAGTGAATTGAGAAAAGTTAGGGTTCATAAACCCCTAATTCTGTCTGGTTTTAGATCATAGGGTTAGAGGCCGAATTGCACTTTGCTCAAAACATGAAAGTTGTAGGTATTGATGAGTTTGAAGTGCCTGCAAAATTTCAGGTCATTTGGATTTGTGTAGAGTGAGTTATGTCATTTTTACTGTTGCTGGTCTGGGTTGCTCAGAATGTGGAAACTGCGCTTGTAATCGTTTGTTTGGACTGGAATTGGTTTGGATTTTGAAGTTGGTGTCTTCTGATGAAATGTAGCTGGATGTATTAGCTAACATATGCCTTTGGAATTTCGGCATTTGGACCTGTATAGACTGAGTTGTGTTCATTACAGCATAGTGCGATTTGGGAACCTGCAATTTCGGTTCTGGTTTGGTAATCTGTTTTTTTGACCTAGTTGTGCTAGGATTTGGACTGAGTGGCCTTCTACATTGTTGTAGCCCTGTCTTTTAGCTTCGAGATGGTGGGTCTTACACCCTAATCCGATAAGTGTAGCGCATTTTGTGCCATTACCGCATTAGGAGGTCAAAACTGTTTTTGTTGTTGGAACCAAATGAGTTACATTTCCTGATTTTCTGGTTTGCTTTTATGCTTAAAATGTATATGAAACCCTATTGGGGTTGTGATTGGCATTGCTTTATGACTCGTTATCGAGTCTCATTGTACTTGCTTACTTGTTCTAGGGCGTGACGGTGGTTCACGACATTCTCCTGACGGAAGTGCATGAAATAGCACTTAATTGATTGGTGAGTATACTACTCACTTAAATGTTACAATGTGGCTTTGTTATATGTGAAATTGATGCCTTGAAGGCTTATTTGGCTATTGGAAGTGATTGAGGTGAGGGTGTACTTGACCGCCCTCACCCCCTTGTGATTTCATTCATGACTGCTTACTATTTTAATGAAATACTACACTTGTTATATGAGATACTGAATTCCATTCATGGAAAACTGATTTGGTGTCGTTTGGACGAATGTCCAACGGCTTTACTGTATCACTGAGCTCAACCCCGTTTGGTAGTCAATTGGATCGAGCCGGCGAGGGCTTGGTCGTGAGAATTGTCATGCCACGGGGACTGTACTGGGGAATCTTGTAGTAATGAGACTCTTGATTCCGGTATACTCGAGTATTACCAAAAGTTACTGATTGGAGTGCGGGTCCGGTTGGGGTATGTTTGCTGGAAGGAATGGAGTGAAGTGAGGTCTACGGTCGGGTATTCTTAAACATTGACGGAGGGTCAATGAGATTGGGTCAAGAATGTAAGCGTGGAAATGGGCTCTTGAGAGCCGTCCGTATCCTTTTACCGACTTGTTTTACTTCTTAATTGTGTACTTGAAATGAAAGATTATGCTTATGTGATCTTTGTTGCTTATGTGGTAGTAACTCACTGGGCTTAAGCTCATTCCGTTCCATTTGTTTTCCTTACAGGAAAATGATCACTTTTGGAAAGGTTGTACTAGCAAGTTGAGCTCATGTAAATGTATATTTTGAATAGCTCCTTGAGGGTGAAAACCCTAAGTATTTGGTTTCAACCAATGGTTGGCTTGTAATTGGCTAGTTGCACATGTATGAACTTTTGGATATTTTGGTATGCCGTTTTGGCTTGTAAATGTTGAATTTTAATGTTTATATATGTTTGGTTGGATTTCGGAGCGATATGCATTTTCAACGGAGAAGGAAAAATTTTGGCTACTCTCGGCCTAGTATCTGGATTCTGACGTGGCCGGTACTGTTCATCATCGGTTTCGATTTTCGTTTCTTTTTTTATTTGTGATTTTGACTTGTTTACACGCGTGGGTATGTTCCGGAACGTATTAGATCGACGTGAACTGATCCGTAGTCCTGGCGAGAGTTGGGCAGACAGTCCGCTAGCCCCTTTGGTTCGCCTTAGGGGAAAGTGGGGCTGTCACATAATCATTATGCAATCACTCAATTAATCTCAAGTACTCATAATATCAAGTAAATGAGCATCAATTATACCATAATTATAATTAGTTCAATTCAATTCCTCATCCTTTCCCAATTTCACAAGCAAGTAATTCTTATGGTCAATAAAATTGCTTCTTAAACCTATGATCATCTTTTTCTTTGAAGTTTAAAGAGGGATTTATTCATATAACACAACTAAATATTTATTTAAATTGTGAAAGTGTCTTTTGATGTGAAAATCAATATTTTTAGATGAAGATCGCCGGTTACTCAACACTTCACATTCTCAAGTTGCTTTACATACTCTTAAATTAAGTAATTATTTTTTGGTTGTCTAATGAAATGCATTTTTCTTTTTTTTTTTTCTTTTTTTTATTCATATGAACTCATGCATACATGGCAGGTAAACCCATTACACGTACCTTACCTGTAGACACCAAATTTTTGATTTTTTTTAACTTTGTTGAATTAATTTAATTTGAGTTTTATTTGTTTCAATTTTAGGGTTCTTTAATTTGATTTTATTTTATTTTGTTCTGATTTATTTTATTATTATTATAATTTATTTTATTTTTTGTCTTCATACTAAATTTCAGAAAAAAAAGTAAAAAAAAATGACAAGTGGAGGGGGCATGCAGGGGGACAAGTGTCCCTTTAGTTTTTTAACAACACATCACCTAGGTGGCAAGGTACTTAGACACTCGTAGGATAGGGATTTTGAAAAGAAAAAAGGAAGAAAAAGCTGACAGGGGAAAAAAGAAAAAGGGAAGGGAAAAGGCGAGCGGCGGAGAGAGAGAGAGGTCTGGGGGAGTTTTTGGGAGAGCAAAAGAAAAAAAAAGAAGCAAGAAATAGAAACAGAAGGGGGGCAAAACGGGGAGAGACAGAAAGGGAGATGGAGGTACGGCGGCTGGGGTTTAGGAAATAGAGGGGACGGACAAAAAGAAAAAAACAGAGGGGAGCAAGTGAGGGAAAGCTAGAAAGAAAGAGGGAAAAACAAAACAGGGGGCTTCGTCTAAGCAAAGGGGGAAGAGAAAAAATACAGAGGAAGAAGACAGAAAATTGGGGGGGAGTTCTTCGGAGGAATCAAAACGAGAAAGAGGAATGGATCAAAATAAAAGAAGGAAGGAACACAGGGTTTTCGTCTGAGGATGCAGCAAAGAAAAACAGAGCAAAAGAAAAACAGAAGGCAAGGGAAATATGTGACAGCGGTGGAGGTGGAGGAGACGAAGGGCACGACTGTAGATTCTGGAAGTCCACAACAGCTTCTGAGGCCGGAGTAGCTACCACTGTCACGGCCTTCGCCGGTCTCGCTTTGGTCGCCGCCATTCTCTGCAACATTGGATGAAAGCTCTCAAACGAAGTCAAATTTCGTCGTAGCCGCCGTCACCGCCGCTCAAATAGGAGCACTGTAAGTTGACCCTTTTCCTTTGAATTTCAGTTCCTCCCCAAGCTTTCAGAGCATGTCTGCCGAGTTTTCGTTCGTTGCAATTTTCTTATCAGTTGCTTATGGTTTTGGGTTGTACATGTTTTTTCTGTGTCAATTGGACCGAAGTCCATTGATTTCTGATAATTTTGGGTGCTAAATTACATCATTTGAGCAGAGAATTACTGAAATCCTTTACGCCCATGTAGTGTTTGATGAAATGCCTGAATGGAGATTTTGAACGAAAAAGAGGAAATTTTGTCCTTTCTCTGTATGCGTTTAAGAGGAAATCTGACCAGCTTAAAGGCTGGCCAGAATCCGCAGGACTTGTTAGTTGCGGAGAGGAAAGGAAATCAGACTGAATTTTAGAATCCATTTTTCCGTTTCTGCTGTTTATGTGTTGGATGATGGTGGGGTGATTTTGCCGAGTAAATTTGTTGGATCTTTGTAGCATCAAAAGTTGCAGAAATTTCTCCCTCTCATTTGCATTAAGAAGAATGCTTCTGCGAAGTATGAACCACAATTTCTAAAAAAATTTCAATTTAACCCAAGAGTTTTAGAATTTCATAATTCGATCTCCAAAACTGTCATAAGTCCTTCAATCAGGTCCTTAATTTTGTTGTGTTTGAACCTCTCAAGTTTCCCCTTTATTCTGATAAAGCCCAAAGAATTGAAAAAGTTAAGTTCATTTATCGCTTTTAGATTTTAATCATCTTTTAATATGCATGAGTAGTCTTTTACCTAGATTAATTCTTGTTTTTAGGACATAATTGTGGCTCAATGAAAACATGGAAGATCCATCTGAAGGCTCTAGGCTAAAGCCTCGGAGAGACTTTAAAATTATTTTTCAAAGGGAAATTCTGTTTATTGGATTTGTAGATACATTTTTGTTCCAAAAGAAAGGGAGACAAAAGTGTATGTGTGGGGTTTTTTAGAAGTTTTTTCTTCTCATTTGTATTATAATTGAATGAGAAATTTTGTTTTAAACTTTTTCAACAATAAAGTTTTTGGACAATTATTGTTTTGTGTATATTCATGTACATTTGATTTTGTATCTTGCTCATTGGAGATTTCATGATGAATTTTAAGAAATAAAACTAAATTGAGATTTCCTCAACCTCCAGCCTGAAAATTCACAAGTGTATGCTTTCTAAAATCCTTACGTACACTAGATTGGTGATCCGAACTATACAATAAGAGTGCTCAGAGTAAAAAAAAAAAAAAAAAAAAAAAAAGAGGTGAGTGGTCACTCAAAAAGCCCAATGAGATATCTTTTCTCCTTCACTTAACCCCAAAATAAATTGCAAATTGGGGCAATCTTTGCTTGAAAAGTGTTCCACTGTGTCTAATTATATTCAATTCACATCTAAGTGAAAGCAAAATATGCGTTATTCTTGTTTGTTTTGAAAATTTGGAATGATACTTCAAGCGTTCGTTTCTCTACCCATACAGATTTTTATCATTTGCTTTCCCATTTGAGCCTTTGAAAGAATAATTTCATTTCAAATAAGAGCCTTAATGATCATTACCCTACATTGAAAAATTCTTAGATATCAAAAAGGGAGTGGATTTTCAATGACCATTTCGTTACTTTGGTTGTCATGAGGTGTAAGAATGATGATTTGGCCATCGTTTCTACAACCCAAACACTGTTTTACCCCTTGCATCCTCATTTGAGCTAAAATCGGTGGTTTTTTTTACAAGACACTTACGATCGCACCCTACATTGGGAAAGGAGATTGGAGAATTTTCCCAAAATGGAGAAAAAGCAAAATGCTAAAATTAAAAGAAAGAGAGAACCCCAAATGAGAAAATTTGATTCTACCTGGGCTTCAATTAAAAAAAAAAGAAAAGAAAAGAGAGAAAGAGAAAAGAAAGAAAAGTTGTCCGGCGGATCCCCTATGTTTCACGGATATGGATGAACAAGGATCTTTCTCAGTGAATTAATCCAGATACATGCAAGAAATTTCGCATTAATGAAAGTTTCCTTTCAGAGTTGTTGTAAGGAACGGAATTAAAAGTCAGGTCCTCTTCTTTTCCAATCAAATATTCTATCCCTAGTTATCCCTTTTGACCCTTCAGAATAAAACATTTCATTTGGCAACCCCTGAGGATCGCAAACCCCACACTGGGGCAAGTTTGAGTTGAAAAGGAAAGAAAAGTCCCAAGAGGTGAAAAGTGATAAAGCAACAAAATCAAAAGAAAAAAAAAGAGAGAATCTCGGTTGAGCATAAATTGGGGCAAAATTTTGGAAAAGTTCAAAAGAATGGCAGAAACCCGAAAAAAAGAACAAAATGAAAGAGAAAAGAGCCTTAATTGAGAATAAACTGGGGCAAGTTCTGATTTAACCCTAAAATAGGGTTGGCACCATAATGCGATCTCAGGTCATTTAAACCGCTTTTGAAATCCGCTTTCAAGCCTTAACCTTTCTAAACACCCCACCTGACCCCATTACAAAAGCCGGAAGCCCTGACTTCTGTTCTTTGCAATATCTCTGTCGAGAAATTTTCTAAATTAATTGGCGCTCATATACTGATGCCAAGAAATTTTTTAGATATATTTCTGAATTGATTAGATGAGGTTGACACTGCTCATCATGTGAAAATCCGCAAGGGCACCTTTCAAAAGAAAAGAAAAGGCAAGCAAAATGAATGCAAAAGAAATGCAAAAAAAAATTTCGATGCTGAAAGTCCCTGTTAAGTAATGATAAAAGTCAAACGAAGTCCAGGATTTTTCGAGTTTAAAATATGGGCAATTTTGGAAAAATGCGATCTTCGGTGCAACGTTCTTGAAAGTCTTATTCTTTAACTATCGTTTTCAAGCCACATTACAAGCTCATAAAGTCCATCGTTGACTTATCCTTCATGACAATTCGAAGTGAGGATTATACTTCTGAGGAATCCATCGATCATATGTGATCTTAAGGCTATAATCTATTTCCACATGTTTAGCTATCATTTCTGTCCACATGTTACAAGCCTAAAAAGCTTATATGTGACTAAATTTTCTTAAAAAATAGGGGTGACAAACTATTTGTTTTCACTAAGATGTGATATGGAATGGATTATATACTATTGAGCACAAGAATAAGACAGATCATAATCTCCCATTTTTCTTAGTCACCGCAAAATCAGAAATAATACCGACTTGGTTGGTCCTGAAAGATGAGTTAACAAGGAGTGGTGACCCATTACCCAAAGCATTGATGCTAAAGTGAGGAAGAAATCTTTTGTAATTTGGTATTATTTTGAGAAATTCATCATGAAATTTGCTATATAAGTTTAGGCAAGACTTTTATTTTTTCACATTATAGGTGGGTATGTGGTTACTTCCTAAGATTCTAGGAAACACAGTTTCTTACTTTGATAAATGGAGAGTCATCAAAATAAAAATTTTCAATCAAATGGGCCCACACTGGGGCAAATTCTTTTATTTGTGAGATTTCGCAAAATAAGCCCACCCTGGGGCAAATTTTATAACACGTTTGAGGATTTCGTCCAAGAGTCAAATAAGACATTTTCGAATCAATCACACTGCTCTTTTCATGAAATTTAAGTACATGTTGTACTTTGATAAGCCCCCTGTGCAAGTATTTATGGCTGACATGATGAAGAAGCATCTATTGTGGTGGAAGGCCGATAGCGGAAAAGTGAAGCAAGAAGAAAGAAGGAGAAAGGGTTCGACACTGGGGCAAATTATTTTTGGAAAAGATTCTCTCGAAAATATCAAAAATCAAAAAATGAAAAAAAGAAAGCTCAAAAAAAATCCAAAAAAAAATCAAAAATCAAAAGTCAGAAAATCAAAAAAATCAAAATCAAAATCAATCAAAATCAATTTCTTGTTTCTTATTTAATTCTTGTTGGCAATGTCTCAGCGTATGCCGCGCACCCTTCTATCCCCCCCTTTCTTGACAATCACACTTAATTTCTTCACCGACTGAAGGCAGGCTCGGGTGTTGATCCCACTGGCTAATTAAAACCATGTCGGCAGGGTCGGGTATGGATCCCACTGACCAATTGAAGGCAGGCTCAGGTGTTGATCCCATTGACAAATTAAAACAATGTCGGCAGGCTCAGGTGTTGATCCCACTGACAAATTAAAACAATGTCGGCAGGCTCGAGTATAGATCCCACTGATCAATTGAAGGTAGTTCGGATATTATCCACTGGCCGATGCTATGGCAGGCTCGGGTTGTTATCCCACTGATCAATAGTACGGTTGGTTCAGATATTTTACTCACTGACCAATTGAAGGCAGGCTCGGGTGTTGATCCCACTGACCAATTGACCAATCGAAGGTAGGCTCGGGTATTGATCCCACTGACCAATTATTGATCCAAGTGACCAATTGAAGGCAAGCTCGGGTGCTATCCCACTGACCGACCAATCATCAAGGCAGGCTCGGGTTTAATCCCACTGACCGATTCATCACACTGGGACAAATCTTTGGATAATTTTTCGAGCAAGTCTTATGCAGTTTTTTCATACATACGAGCATTTTATTTACACCGCCACTAGCCGTTGGGTCAGTCCCACTAGTGAGCATTTCATTTTCACCGCCACTAGCCGTGGGTCAGTCCCACTAGTGAATATTTCATTTTGCATCGCCACTAGCCGTGGGTCAGTCCCACTAGTGAGAATTTCATTTTCACTGCCGCTAAACATGGGTTAGTTCCACTAGCGTGCATTTCATTTTCATCTCCACTAGCCGTGGGTTAGTCCCACTAGTGAGTATTTCATTTTCACTGCCGCTAAACATGGGTCAGTCCCACTAGCGTGCATTTCATTTTCATTGCCACTAAACATGGGTCAATCCCACTAGCGTGCATTTCATTTTCATTGCCGCTAAACATGGGTCAGTAAACATGGGTCAGTCCCACTAGCGTGCATTTCATTTTCTTTGCCGTTAAACATGGGTCAGTCCTAATAGTGTGCATTCCGTTTAAATTTCCTATTTCGGGTCAGTCCCGATTTTAAATTTCCTGTTTCGGGTCGATTTTAAATTTCACGTTTGGGTTAGTCCCATTTTAAATTTCTGGTTCGGGTTAGTCCCATTTTTAAATTTCTTGTCTAGGTCGGTCCCATTTTAAAATTTTTGTTAAAGGGGTCAGTCCTCAGTCGTTCGAGTAGTTTGCAGCCGAATAACACAAGTGAGTATTTGGTGTCTATTTTTTTGTCTCAAATTTTTCCAAAACTCAGACAAAGAGGGGCAAACTGTAGACACCAAATTTTTTATTTTTTTAGCTTTGTTTAATTAATTTAATTTGAGTTTTATTTGTTTCAATTTTAGGGTTCTTTAATTTTATTTTATTTTATTTTGTTCTGATTTATTTTATTATTATTATTTATTTTATTTTTTGTCTTCATACTAAATTTCAGAAAAAAAGTAAAAAAAAATGACAAGTGGAGGGGGCATGCAGGGGGACAAGTGTCCATTTGATTTTTTAACAACACATCACCTAGGTGGCAAGGTGCTTAGACACTCATAGGATAGGGATTTTGAAAAGAAAAAACAAAAAGAAAAAAGGAAGAAAAAGCTGACGGGGGAAAAAGGAAAAAGCGAAGGGAAAAGGCGAGGGACGGAGAGAGAGAGGTCTGGGGGAGTTTTTGGGAGAGCAAAAGAAAGAAAGAGAAGCAAGAAATAGAAACAGAAGGGGGGCAAAACGGGGAGAGACAGAAAGGGAGATGGAGGTACGACGGCTGGGGTTTGGGAAATAGAGGAGACGGACAAAAAGGAAAAAACAGAGGGGAGCAAGTGAGGGAAAGCTAGAAAGAAAGAGGGAAAAACAAAACAGGGGGCTTCGTCTAAGCAAAGAGGGAAGAGAAAAAATAGAGAGGAAGAAGACAGAAAATTGGGGGGGAGTTCTTTGGAGGAATCAAAACGAGAAAGAGGAACGGATCAAAAGAAAAGAAGGAAGGAACATAGGGTTTTCGTCTGAGGATGCAGCAAAGAAAAACAGAGAAAGAAAAACAGAGCAAAAGAAAAACAGAGGGCAAGCGAAATATGTGACAGCGGTGGAGGTGGAGGAGACGAAGGGCACGACTGTAGATTCTGGAAGTCCACAACAGCTTCTGAGGCCGGAGTAGCTACCACTGTCACGGCCTTCGCCGGTCTCGCTTTGGTCGCCACCGTTCTGCAACATTGGATGAAAGCTCTCAAACGAAGTCAGATTTCGTCGTAGCCGCCGTCGCCGCCGTTCAAATAGGAGCACTGTAAGTTGACCCTTTTCCTTTGAATTTCAGTTCCTCCCCAAGCTTTCAGAGCATGTCTGCCGAGTTTTCGTTCGTTGCAATTTTCTTATTAGTTGCTTATGGTTTTGCGTTGTACATGTTTTTTCTGTGTCAATTGGACCGAAGTCCATTGATTTCTGATAATTTTGGGTGCTAAATTACATCATTTGAGCAGAGAATTACTGAAATCCTTTACGCCCATGTAGTGTTTGATGAAATGCCTGAATGGAGATTTTGAACCAAAAAGAGGAAATTTTGTCCTTTCTCTGTATGGGTTTAAGAGGAAATCTGGCCAGCTTAAGGCTGGCCAGAATCCGCAGGAATTGTTAGTTGCGGAGAGGAAAAGAAATCAGACTGAATTTTAGAATCCATTTTTTCGTTTCTGCTGTTTGTGTGTTGGATGATGGTGGGGTGATTTTGCCGAGTAAATTTGTTGGATCTTTGTAGCATCAAAAGTTGCAGAAATTTCTCCCTCTCATTTGCTTTAAGAAGAAAGCTTCTGCGAAGCATGAAGCACAATTTCTAAAAAAATTTCAATTTAACCCCAAAGTTTTAGAATTTCATAATTCGATCTCCAAAACTGTCATAAGTCCTTCAATCAGGTCCTTAATTTTGTTGTGTTTGAAGCTCTCAAGTTTCCCCTTTATTCTGATATAGCCCAAAGAATTGGAAAAGTTAAGTTCATTTCTCCCTTTTAGCTTTTAATCATCTTTTAATATGCATAAGTAGTCTTTTAACTAGATTAATTCTTGTTTTTAGGACATAATTGTGGCTCAATAATTTTTGTTGATTTTATCATACTGGGTTTGAAATAGATGATTTGGGTTAAGAGGTTATTTTTGACTTGGGTTTGAGGGAGTAGGTTTAGTTTTTATTTGGGTTTCTAGTTTGGGCTTAGGAAGATAAAGTCCAACACCTTCGGTTGGGTTTTAGGATTGGGTTTGTGATTAGGTTAATTGGGTTCAATTGGTAAGACGATTAGGCTAAACCATTTATTTTGTTTGGGTTTCGATTGGGCTGGGGAAGGTTTGGGCCCAAACAAATAAATAAAATGGCCCAATGGCCTGTTTTCTAAGAATCTGGTAACTGGATTTGCAAATCAGTCCCTAGATTTCTCCTTAACTATACTGTGGCCCTGGATATTTTCAACTTCTTTAAATTGGATGCCTAATTTAATTGCAAATGGGTCCCTACACTTTATTTTCTTTAATTTTGACCCTAGAACTTTGTTAATGTTTGCAATCAAGTCTTTTATTCTTTTGACTTCTTGAATGTGGGTTATTTATATGATTTAATTGATTCAATTTCACGAATCATTTTTTTATCTTTTATGATTATTTGTTAATTAAAGTGGTGCCTTGATCCTTTCTTTGTATTTTGGAGGGTAAATAAGTGATTTCACTTCATTAGAGCCCCAATTCAAGGGAGGTACACCCTAATCCCTTATTTCTTACTTTATTTAACTCTACGTGCCCTATGTGACTTTACATGTTTGATTGTATGCCTCTTGAATATTTTTTATTCACTTCATTCATTTATTTATTTGCTTTATTGGCTTTGTATATTTATTTTAGTTCAATTTGATTATTTGAAAGGCAATTTAATGCCAAGGTTGTAATAGTTAGGTTATTATATCATTTTATTTAATTCATTCCCCCTTAGATTGTAGTAGGGCTTCCCAAATGTAATAGTTAGGGCTTATGTGCTATTTGCCTTGTGTGTTTTTGCATGCCTATGTGTTATGTGTTATTCGCTTTCCTAGGGTCTTGCATCTAGATATCATGCTTACGTGTTATGTGTTTATGTGGTTTATGTGTTTATTTGCTTTATTATACTTTACATGATTTATTTGATTGTAATGAATGTGTGACGTCACCACACTAGTCCAACGCTAGTTGTGGTCTTTTTCCCGTCACCACACTAGTCCAACGCTAGTTGTGGCTCCTTTGTTCCGATTTTCTACTAGTCCAATGCTAGTAGGAATTCATAGACATAGGCTAGTCCAATGCTAGACCTTTAGGGACCATCTACGCGTTAGATCATGTTTGTGTGAATCACTACATTTCATGCATGTTTTTCACCTTTTAGGGTTTTCACCATGTTGCATGACACTTTCTTATATATGTACATCCTTTATCCCGTATTTCCTTCTATTTATATCCGTTATTTTGTATTTTCCCTTACATGTATATTCCTTACCCCTTTGTATGAAAACATAACATTAGACTTGCATTTCACTTAAGAATTAGAGTCAGGGTAGTACATTTGCATGATTAGATAGGAAAAACCCATTGGATATGGGATATAGATGAGTTTGACTTTTTAGCCTTAACACGCTCGTATCCCCTCTATAAAAGGGAAAATTGAAGGCACGAACATTAGATCCCCGCACCCGACATGATGCATTCCTTTAGGTCACTTATATTTGTATAATTATTTCATTTTCCTTTTCTTTTCTTAGAGTCTCATATTTTTACATTATTCGTGACCTCTCCAAAGAGTCCGCATTGGGCATCACAATTAAGGTGATTGGCACCAATTGAGCTTTGAAGAGAAATTTTGACCCCCCGATACCCTCTTAGATCTAGGATTTGCATTCATATAATACATCCAAATGTGATAAATCTTTAGGTTAAAATAAGAAAATCTTTGACTAAATCGCGCAACTAGCCTTGGCTAGGTTGAAAGGGTGCCTTGGATTCTTATCCTTGCCTTCCCTTTCTTCAAATGTGACACCCGAATCTTTTTCTCTGATTTCCGTAGACTTGGAGTTGTTTAAAAAGGGTTTTTCTACTTTTTTCTTTAAAAATTCATTTTAGATGACTTGGTACACCTCAATTCAATACCAAGTGGCGACTCCATTTTCTATTCAAAAAACCCTTTTTAAACTATATTTTGGGTCAAATCGTCGCATTTTCAAGTCCCATTTAGACCCATGTTTTTCATTTTCTTTTAAATCAAAAATTCATTTTTCAATAAAAAATTGAATCAAAAGCCATTTTTCAAATCTCGTCTTTTATTTATTTTTCTTATAAAAAATGGGGCGCGACACTACCGTCCTTCTATGAAATGTGGGATCCATTCTAATGTCCCCCCTGACTAGCCGTGGAAGATTGGAGAAACCATCAAAGACCTGGCTTGCACTGGAGTCAGCGCTGTAGTTTGCTAGATAATCAGCTGGAGCATTCGCCTCCCGATAACAATACAAAATCATTTTAAGATGCTGCCGAAAACTCAGCAACTCATCTAGTTCCCCCTGCAGCCACTAGGGGCAACCACTCACCCCTTGAATGATCCGAATGAGTGTAAGCGAATCTGCCTCAACATGTAACTCCAAGAATCCCCTTGCAATATAGTGTCTTACACCCACTAGCAGTGCTCGTAACTCAACATGTAGGCTGGTCAACGTACTATAGTGCTCCGAATAGGCAAAAATGAAGTTCCCGTACCAGCCCACCTCTACCGCTCACTCCTGGGTTCCCCCTAGAACACCCGTCTGAGTTAGCTTCCACCCACCTTGTGGCGATATCCATCTAATCGGTTGGATGAGCATCTTTTTTTGGCGAGTAAGCGTCTCCCGAAACAGTTCGTCCTACGATGATCCCGATCACCATAGCCTAGGGAATCAGACACGAACGATCTTACTTAGTAATTGAAAAATCTGATTAACAGTCACCCGCACCCTCAGCTGTTGCCCCTCAAAAACCCCTCTGTTCCTTGCCTTCCACAGCTCCCAGCAAATCACCGATAGGAGAACCATAGCCAAGAACTTCAAGAATACATTATTCCCTCCCCGCATCCACCAAACCCTCACCATGTGACGTACCATCTGAACCCCACCCAGTTCTCCAGGATCAAATTCGAAGTGACGCCAAACCAACCTGGCCCTTTCCCCCGAGCAAAAGACATGATCTAAATCCCCCTCCCAAGGCATTTGGCAACACCAACATCTGGAAGGATCATGTATCCCAAACTGTCTCAGTTGCCCCATGATAGGAACCTTTCCCTGCAATAATCGTAACATGAAAAATGAAATCTTAATGGGAAGACCGAGTTGCCAAACCAAAGCATAGAACCAAGACCTGTTGGTAACCCTTCAAGCAAGGGAATATGCCGATGCCGTGGAGAAATTACCAGAAGTCATCAACGCCTAGATCATCTTATCAGAGCCCTGAAAGAAAAGGGGTGCCTCCTCTAGGACCCGCTCCACCTGCCCTGCATCCAAGTATTGCTTAAGCATGGCTTCGTTCCAAGCCCCCCGATCCATAAAATCCGCCACAACATGGTCATGAAAAATCTCTACCTGGCTACATAGCGCCCCTAACCTCATCCAGTTATCGTGCCAGAAATCCATCAACCCCTGTCGTACTATCCAAACGATATTGTCCTCCCATACTTGCTGCATAACCAACATCCTCCGCCATGTAGGAGAACTCCCCAGGTGTTCCATAGCCAAACATGGATCGCACAATACTTCCTTGACATGAAATCTGCCCACAGCGACTCCTGTTGCTGAAACTTCCACCAGAGCTTAACTGAGAACGCATCCCTTTAAACCGCCCTCCTCCATCAGTCTACATAACTCTGCCCATCGAATCCAATGGAATCTCGTCCCATCCTCCAAATTACCCCATAAAAAGCCAGCTAACACCCTCTCTAAGGCCACGAGAACACCTTGTGGCGGAGAGGATGCCACAAGCAAGTGAATAGGCATTGAGGCTAAAACGCTCTGAATTAAAACCACTCTACCTCCAGCCGACAGTAGTTGGTTCTTCCAAGACAGAATATGGGCCGCCAAAGCATTATATACCTCAGCAAAATAAATCTTCTTCCGTCGGTCGACGTATAGAGGGCACCCAAGATACCTAACCGGGAAGGCATGCCTTTGATACCCAAGTATCTGCCCAATAGCCATAGCCTTCTGTGCCGGATACTGTGGGTGAGTCAAGAAGCAGCTCTTTTTGGAGTTTATCCTCTGCCCTGATGCACTACTATACTGTTGCAGGACCCTTTTAAGCAAACTCATAGAGGATCTTGCTCCACCGGAGAATATGATCACATCATCAGCATACGCTAGGTGGGCCACCACCGGAACCGAGGAGGTACTTTGAAAGGAATGAAACGCCATTGTGTGACTAAGGCATTCAAGGCCCGAGAGAGCACCTCTGCTCCAATCACAAATAAGGAGGGAGAAATGGGATCCCCTTGCCGTAAACCACGTGAATACTTGAAGAAGCCATACGGTGCGCCATTCACCAAAATTGAGAACCACACATTCGACACTAGGCGTCAAATCATATCCACCCATTGTCGCGCCCCATTTTTTGATAAAATAAATAAATGGTTTTAAAAAAATGTATTTTTTGTGATTGGAAAATGAATTGTGATTTAAAAGAAAAAATGGGTCTAAATGGGGGTTTGAGAATGCGACGATTTGACCCAAAATTATAGTTTAAAAAGGGTTTTTTGAAACAAAATACGGAGTCGCCACTTGGTAATGAGTTAAGGTGTACCAAGTCACCTAAAAATGGATTTTAAAGAAAAATAGGAAAAAGTAGTAAGAAACCCCTTTTAAACGACTCCTAATCCACGTAAACCAAAGAAAAAGGTTCGGGAGTCACATTTGACAAAGGGGAAGGCAAGGATAAAATCCAAGGCACTCCTTTGACCTAACCAAGGCTAGTTGCATGATTTAATCAAAGATTTTCTTGTTTTAATCAAAGAATTTATTACATTTGGATGCACTACATGAATGCAAACCCTAGACCTAGGGGTATTGGGGGAAATTTCCCTTCAAAGGTTGAGTGGTGCCAATCACATTAATTGTGAAGCCCAATAACGATCCTTTGAAGAAGTCACGAATGATGCGAGTGGGATGCAAATGGATGGAATGTATGTATGCAATGTGAGGACATGAGTTTGAAAAAGTAATAAAGGGCAATAATATGTAAGTGAAAATGTGCACGTGAGTGGGCAAAGTACGGTACGTTAAATGATAATATGAAGTGCATGTGTGCAAGTGATAATAAAAGTGTTCGTGTGCAAGTGAAGGGATAAAAGGTGTACGTGTGCAAAATGGGACAAAAGTGTTCGTGTGCAAGTGAAGGGATAAAAGGTGTACGTGTGCAAAATGGGACAAAAGTGTTCGTGTGCAAGTGAAGGGATAAAAGGTGTACGTGTGCAAATGGGAGGAAAAAATGAAAGTGTAATGATAGAGTGGATGCATGAACCTAGGGAATTCATGCATAATGGGTACGGGGAGACCTAAACCGTGACTCAATTTGCCCTTTGATAGAGAGGATACAAGCGTGCTAAGGCTTAGAAAAAGCCACACTCGTCTATATCCCATATTTAAGGGGACTCTCAAGCAAATGAACCCTATAACTAGCATGAAATGCAAAAATCCTAAAATGGAGGGTAAAGGGGTTTGAGGGGCATGCAAAATGATAAAACTAAAAAGAATGCATGACATGTAATGAACATGCAAATATGTGCTAACGAGGGGAAGTCCCTAAGGGTCTAGCATTGGACTAGCCCATTCTATGAATTTCTACTAGCGTTGGACTAGTGGAAACGTACATTCATCCATCACCTTCATTCATGGCTATGAAAAGCGAGTAGACATGCCAAAACACTCATAAACACATAGCACATAACATTTAGCATGCTCGACTAGATGCAAGACCCTAATAAAGCAAATTAACACGTAGCATGTAAGCATGCAAAACAAATAAGACAATTAGAAGCCCTAACTATTACATTTGCTGGCTAGGCACATGTCTTCGATAGGTCTTCATTGAATGCTCCTCCAAACCCTATCTATTACAAGCCAAGAGGTGTACACATACCCCATAAAGAATAACTTAAATAAAAAGCAAAAGTAAATGACATAAATAAAAGGAATTAAGAAAAGGCTAGGAAAGCAAATTAGACATGTATATTCACATAACACGTAGGAGCACATAGGAGAGACGCAAAAAGATAAAAGAAATTATACCTCCCTTGAAATGAAGCTCTAATGGAGTGAAATCAACTTATTTATCCTCCAAAATAAAAGAAATGGTCAAGGTACCAATTTATTTGGCAAATAATCACAAAGGATAAAACATAAACATGAATTTGAATCAATTAAATCATGTCAACAACCCACATTTAAGAAGTCAAAAGAAGAAAGGACTTGATTGCAAAAATTAACAAAGTTTGAAGGTCAAAATTAAAGAAAAATAAAGTTCAGGGACCTATTTACAATTACTTTAAGGACCCAATTGAAAGAAACTGAAAATGTCCAGGGCCCCAGTACAGTTACAGAGAAATTCAGGGACTGATGTGCAAAGTCATTTTCTGGTTTCTTAATGGACTAAGCCACTGGGCTATTTTATTTATTTACTTGGGCTAAAATCTTCCCCAGCCCAATCGAAACCCAAGCAAACAGATGGACTAGTCTACTATTCTGATCCCAAGGAAAATCCAACAAAACTGATGGGCTTTACCCTTCAGCCCAACGGAAGTCCAAACATGAAGAATGGGCCATATCAGAACAAAAATGAGGGATTCAAATGCAAAAAGGAATGGGCCATATCAGAACAGGGGAAAAATGAGGGATTCAAATGCAACCAGAATCGGACTTAATTGAATGAATCATGAAGGTTTGGGGAGTCGAAACATGAAGTTCTAAAAGCTTTGGGCGAAATCACAAAACAAAATGGAGGGACTGAAAATGCGATTTTAGAAAATTGATTGTCTTCTTCAGCGAGCCTGACATCAGTTTAGCATTTTGGCTCTTTTCGGTCAGCAAAACCAGAAAAATCTGATTTCAAATCCAATCATTTCCAACAATCAGTGAAACACTTCCTCTGATAACATCAATTCGGGTTCAAGCGCAGAAATATAAGAATAAAACAGAAAAAGGTACAGCAAACCCAACACAGCTTTCTACCAAAAAAAAATGTTTATTATGTTCGAACAAGCGGAAAAGCCATCCCAATGATCATTTTTCACACGTAAAGCGCGGGCGAAATCATCTACACGTAGACTGTTCATTCGGGCATTTTAACAAGCAACAAATGGGCATGAAAGATTTCAGCAAATTTTTGCTCAACTTATGTGATAACCGAGTCCAAAATCAACAGAAAAGCAAGGAATTCAGTCCAATCAAACACAGAAAACATATTCGAACAAAAATTTCAGACCATCAACTGAGAGATTGCAATAACAAAACCCATGGCAAATATGCTCTGAGAGCCTCCGAAATCCATTCTTGAAGAAAAACTGAAATGTAAAAGGAAAAGAATAACTTACATTGTTTCTCATGGTGAAGATTTGCGAGCGGCTGCGGTGGACTCCGACGATGTGGTGGCGAGCAGTGGAGGTTCCATTTGGCCATTTGATTGCTCTGTTCCTCAACTTGCCCTTTCTTTTCCAGCCGAAGGACGCCGTAGCTTTTGTCGGTGTGGTCAATTGGAGTGGGCCGAGTGGTGGCGGCCGTAACCCAGTTGGTGTGGGCTCTCATTGTGCCGCCCCTTGCTCTGATGTCTCTCTTCTTTCCCTGGCTCCTCGGATGCAGACCTCTTCGGACTTTTCCTCCTCTGGTCTCTCTTCCGTCCGTAATCTTTCCTTTCCTCCTCTGTTTCTGTTTCAAAAACTCTCCTCGTGTTCCCTTTTCCTCAATTTTCTAAGTCCCCTCCTATTTTCCTTTTGTTTTTCCAGATCCCCCTTCCCGGCTCTCTGTTTTTCTTCTTTCTTTCCCTCAGTTTCCATTTTTCCAGCCGACTACTCCCTTGTTTTTCCTTTCGCTTGTTCTAGTCGGCAGCTCTCAAAGCCTCTTCCCCTGTTTTTTCCGTCGGTCCTCCGCCTCTCTTTCAATTTTCATTCGTCCCCTTTTTCTCCTCCGACCCGTGGCCTCTTTTTTCTTTTTCTTTTCTTCTTTTTTTCTTTTTTTTTCAAAACCCTTCTAAGCTAAACAAGTGTCCCCCTAAATGTTGTGTTGTCAATTAAACAAAGGGACACTTGTCCCTCAAATTCCTTAACCACTTGTCTCATAATTGTTTTGTACACTTGTTCAACATGCACACTTCTACCTATTCCACATTGTTTTGTATTTTTGTATTTTTCATTTTCCTCTTTTTTTTTTTGAAAATTAGTATGAAGGCAAAAATAAATAGATAATAAAATAAAATGAACTAGAAAAAAATAAAATAAAATAAAATAAAAATAGAAACTCTAGAATTGAAACCAATAAAGCAAAAATTAAATTAATTAAACAAATAAAGTTAAAAATCACAAATTTGGTGTCTACACCCATGTCTCACTGAAACCAAACCGACGTAGCATATACATAAGAAAAGGCCACGAGACGCGATCGTACGCCTTCATCATATCTAATTTAATTACCACGTTCCCCTCTGGTTGGACTTGTTGATATCTACCAGCAACTCCTGAGCCAGCAAGAAATTATCCATGATCTGTCTCTCTTTGACAAAGCCACTCTGCTGTGGGGATACGAGTCGTGGCAAAACCCTCGCCAATCTCTCCGATAAGAGCTTGGAAATGATCTTGTTAGCGAAATTGCACAGACTTATGGGCCGGTACTGGGTGAATGTAACATCCCGAATATTAGGAGGTTGTTTGTGAAGAAAATATTAAAGTATATTTCTTCGGGTTTGATTTAAAACCTTATTTTGTTTTAAAAGACTAGAAACCCTAATATTTTAGTCAAAAACCCTAGTTTACTTGTGACTAACCGGTTCTCTTAAATCTCTCACATTTTGATTGAAACCCTAAATTTAATCATTGGAATTGGAAAATTCCTCACGTTTTCTTAAAAATTTCCTTTTATTTGAAAATTATTATTTATTAAAGCCCTACTACCCAATTGTTCAACAATAAGTGCAGATGAACCTGGAAAATAGGGTTTTACACTTCGGTTTCAAGATTTGAGCAAAATTAGGGTTTTCGCGATTTTCCGCCGGATGACTTTTCGGTACGGAGCAAGGACCAAATTGGGTGATTAAAAGTGACTTTTAAGTGAGAAATAATATGTGAGTAGTAGCAATGATATAAGGTTAGTGAATGGGAAGTGAAAACCCTAGTACGTGAGTTTTAAGAAAAACGGCGCGAACCGGCGGGTCCCGCGCACTACCGTTTGAACGCACCGCTTGACCACCATTTTTCTTACCAAACAAGCTTATTGACTTTTGCACAAAATATCTTCCTAATTTGCAGCTGGTTTGACCGAAATTATAAGGCTAGAAATGTAAGGGAAGAAAGAGAAAAATTTGTGGACAAGATTAGTCCAAGTGTTGGCCAAAAATTGTGGACACAATTAGCCTTAATCTTCTTACTTCTTTATAAGACAAGTTAAGCTCCATTTCCTTCATTTTTTTGCTCCATAACCGAAATAAGAGAGAGAGGGAAAGACCAAGAGAAAAACTTCTTCATTTCTTCTTGATTCAAGCTACAAAGTGAGAAATCCAAAGAACTAAACCGATTAATCTTGTCCTTCAGTGGTTAGTTAGTGTTTGGTGGTGAAAGTTTGGAAAGGGAAGGCTTGGGCTGCTCTTTGTAATCTCTATTCAAGGTAAGAGAGCTTATCTCTCTAAGTTTTACTTTCAATTTTGTTAAATTAAGTTTAGTAGTTTGATTATAGTGGTGGAATCATGGATGATTAGCATGTTTTAGAGGTTTTTCCCCAATTTATTTGATGAACTAGGGCTTATGGAAATTCTGCCCAAATTGTTGTAAGATGTTTATATGTTGCAATTGAGGTTTCATAAGGTGTTGTGGGAGTGATTAGACCAAGAAATTAAGGAAAGTTCCACTAAAAACTAAAGATTTCAGATTTCTGGAAATTCTTGCTTACATTCTGTCCGAATTTTTATCTGTGTGTTAGAGGCCTAATTGGCCTTAGGTCAAAGAAGAAAAGTTGTAGATAATGACATTTTATAGGTGCCTGTAAACGTTCAGCTCAATCGGAGTAATGTAGGATGTGAAAAGTCCAAAATACCCTTACTGTTTTAAGTATTTCCCAAGCAGTCCGTGTGATCAGTTAAGTCCAGTTTATCCCATTTTTCGACTAGGATCCATTCTGATTTAGCTTTTTGCCAAAACATGAAAGTTGTATTATTATAAATTAGCTTTAAAATGCCTCTAAGAACACCTGATTTGGACTTGTGTACTCTGAGATATGTCCATTACAGTGTTCTGCGTTTAAACAGCCGACGAATTGGTTTCTGGTTTAGTAATTTGAGAATTTGACTAAGTTACATTAGGAACTGGACTAAGTGACCTTCATGAATGTTGTAGATCTGTGTCTTAGCTTCGAAAAGGCATAGGTTTCGTCTCAATCCGATAAGTGTAGCTTAGGATATGTTATTTCCGCATTCGTATGTCAAATCTGTCTTGTGCTAAGTTGAATTTCTGCACTTGTGATTGTTATAATTCTTGTTATTATGATATTGTGAGCCTATGGAACGGCTCTTGACATGAATTGCTGATATGTATAATGTTGGGTCGTGTTTGAGAAAAACCATGAAGCCTAAAAGGCTGGAAAATTAGGTAAACACAAAGGGCATGCTGCCCGAATTTTTACTCGAGGACTAGAAAACTATATTAGCGACTTGAGTGAAGGTTAAGTACTTATTACTTGAACTAGCGAGAACCTTGGCCACTATGTTTCTTGAGTGTTATACGTTAGGACTTGGACGAACTTGTACCCTTGAGAAATGAAATAATGATTGCTCGAAGTATGTTTTCCTTGTACTTTCAACTCGCAAGACAATTTCAAGTATAAATATTACAAAGTTTTACTGTTTAAAAAGGCGAGCAAGTGTTTCACGACTACTGTCCAAGTGAATTTCAATTTCTTGATTCTTATTGAACGAAACGTCTAAGTTTCGAACTCTAGTCATGTTTCAAAGTTCTCAAATTGAGTTTTATCGCAGATTTGGACTCCGAACTCGGAGTATAACCTGAAAGTGACCAGTAAAGGCACTATATCTTGTGGTGAGTGCTTTCAAATACTGAATTGCACTAGATACTTGAACTGGATACGTGACCAATATGAGTACTTGTTATATACGTGAATTGACAGGGCAAGAGTGTACTTTATCGCACTTGCCCTTACGTGATATATGTGAGAACCCTGAAAATAGACATATAAATATCAGTGCACATTTATTTGCATTTTAATTCCTTAATAAATTTTAGCACGAAGTCCAATCGTTTTTAAATAAGTATGTGGAATTAAATGTTATGTGCAAAATAAAAGAATTGTGCTAAACTACTAAACTTCCTAGTTTTGTTACTTTAAATTCATATTTCTATGGTAAACTATTTCTCTAATCTAACAAGTAATCTCCCTGAATTCTAGTATAGTAATTAATTGTTTTGAAATAAAGCGTAAAGATAATTTTTATGAAATAAATAATATAATTGTGCTAACATTGAATTATTCGGTTTTGCTATACCAAATTAATATTTCTTGAGTTAGATTAATTCTATTACTTTAAAATAAATTCTTTGATTTCCGGTAACTAGTTTTAATCGCTAATAACGTTAAGTGTTCATAGGAACCTTAGTGTTAAGATGCAATCAATAAATTTTAGCCAAAAACAATACAAGTATACCAGATACGTGTAGGACGTAAAAATGTTGATAACTGAAAACCCCGTGAGATTAGTGCATCATTAGGAAGTTAAATTACTTTCGGAATAAATTTTTGGGATTAGATTAGAATTAAAGACTCAAGTGTTCATTGAAGGAAGAGTGAAAGGACTAAACTACCCTTGAACTATTTCACAAATTACCATGCAGCCACAAGATAAAATTTCCGGACAACATCATTCCCTCACCTCTTCATTTGGCCAATCACAAATTACCCCACTCCACACTCAACCGAAAACCATCTTCCCCAAACCGCGACTCCACTTCATTCCTTCCCTTCACCTTTGCACTTCACACCACCGCACTTCACTCTCTCCAATTCGCACTAGCAACCGAGAGCAAGAGAGGGAGAGCCGCTCCTCGTGAGTATCGACCATGGGAGGAAGCTGAGAGTCGCACTTCCATTTCTGGTTCTGCCCGCAAGCATCGAAGAGGGAGGAGAGGAGGAGAACCCGTGAGCAACTTTTCCACTGAATTCTCCAAGACCAGCCGGCTGTCATCCAGCCTTCAACCTCCACCAGCTACAACCTTAACCGAGCCGCACTTCGCCATTTCATCCGCAGCCCAGCCAAACCACAACCACTGCTGCGTGCGTGAAGCCGTGAGGAAGGAAGAAAAATTCC
Organism: Coffea canephora; assembly: GCA_036785865.1. NCBI lineage: Eukaryota > Viridiplantae > Streptophyta > Magnoliopsida > Gentianales > Rubiaceae > Coffea > Coffea canephora. The sequence goes on from CM071922.1 coordinate 29,664,995, forward strand.
AGATTTCTGTTCGTAGGCATAGCGTGTGACTGAGGTAAAAATTCTGGGATAATTAAGTTAATTCATAGCAGAGGAAGTCCTATTAGAGGTTGCATGTGGTGTTGAGCAGGTGGTTGATGGATTTAAGGCTCTAGAAAATTTCTGTTTCGGTTATATGGAATTGCCGAGAAACTAGCATGATAACGCAGCCTTAATGTTGTTTTTCTAAAATAATCTGAGCATGAATTGGTGTGTTCCTAACTGAAACTTGAATGAATATGGATGATCAGAAGTAGTTAAGCTAGCCGTGGCCTTGCATGGGTTAAAATGTACCCTTGATCGATAAAACCAAAGCTGTGGAAAATTCTGTTTCGGCTAGATGGTTCTGCCGAGGAGCTGAGCTGATAGTGCAGCTTTATTTCTGTTTTTCTGGGACAATCTGAGCACCTAAGTGTACTTAACTGAATGAAAACTGGATGATTAAGACCATGCATGTTGATTGTGCTTTCAGATGATAATGGTAAAGCTTAAGAAAATTCTGTTTTAAGAGCAAAATGTCTTAGCCGAGAAGATGATTGGAAGTGCAGCTTTAATGTGTTTTCCTGAAATGATTTGAGCATGCAATGGTGATTAATTAACTGAATCTTGGATGATTGTTATGATTAGGGCCATGCATGATAATTTTGTGTGATTGGATGATGAAATCAGGAACCTGGGAAAAATTCTGATATAGTGAACTGGAATTGATGTGAACCAGAAATCTGAAATGCAGTTGTAATCTATTTAAATCTAATAATCTGAGCATAAATGCAATTAGCTACATGAAAATATGATGTTTAAGCTAATTACTGGTAGATGAAGATATACCAGTGCTTGCATGCACTGATTGTGTATTCGGATGATGAATTAAAGAGCTTAGGAAAATTCTGCTTTGCTGAAAAGTTGCTGCCGAGAGATTGTCTTGTTAATGTAGCTTCATTTGGTATAGTTTTCTGTTTTGGAGCCTCTAACTTTGATTAACTAGTAAGTAACGAGAAATTTTAGCTTGGCATGCACATAATTAGTTGAGTTAGAACTGAAAATAAAAATAAGATGCAACCAGATTTTGTGCAGCTCAAACCGAGGCTATCTGGAGACTTTCTTGGAAATTTGATGATTTGGGTTATGGTTCAAACCTAATTTTTGAAATGGAAATGTTAACCAGTAAATTGAGTATCTATATGCCGAATCTGTGTATTTAAATCCCTGAATAAGCCAAGGAAGAATTTTATACAAGATAAATGGTTGCTGGAAAATTTAGCTAACCAAACGGTTGAGCAGAAAATATTGAATTGTTTCCGGATTTCACTAGTTGATGTTTGAATATTTTCCTTGGCATAAAATGGTTTCGAAACACTGGAAATTTTGGGTGATAGCCGAAGGGGTATGAACCAGAATTTCAATATCGTTGGAAAATTTTAATTTGATTCTGGAAATTTATTTTATTTCCTTGGAGTATGGTGGCTCAGAATTTCATAAGAGATGCAAATTTTTAAGATATACAATTTGTTTAGCAATGAACCAAATGGTACATATAAAGTTGAAGTTAAGAACCTACAATTGCTGGAAATTTCTTTGTAAACTGCCGTGAATCTGAACCGGGAAATTTTGAAGATTATAACAGTTGTTTAAATTCAACTCTTGAACTGGAAATGTTCATTGTTTAGCTAAGAAAGTGTATGATGAAGCTGAGAGCTTAATAGCATGTCTTAGCCACGAAAATTGTGAATTTATAAACAACGAAGTGCTGGAAATTTTAATGACCGAAAGGTTGAACTGAATTTTTTTAAGTGGTTCCTGAAATTTTTCCTTGGGGTATTACGAGCTCGAGACGCATGACAAAATGTACACGTTAATCTGTGAAAGCTGTTTAGCAATGAAACGTTTTGATATCTAGAAAGATTCAACCAAAAATGTGGGTGTACCAATGCTGGAAATTTTCCTTGTGGTTGCCAAAGTTTGAGTAAGAATTTCCAGCTCGATTGTGAAGTTATTCCTTGAACCTTAATGATTGGAAAAACGTGGAAAATATTGATGTTAATGATTGTGGTTTGGCCCTAGGGTGTTCCTGAAATTTTCAAAGAATTAGAGAGTAAGAAGGTACTTGCTAAACGTATGCTTAAGCCTGGCTAGTGAAACAATTTCTACTCGTATTCCAATGTCCGCAAAGCTAATGGTCGATATTATTTTTCATTGGAGCATAATGTGTCGAAATTGTTGACGGTGGGCTCTACGAATTCCCACTTTTGAATTGATGGTTGATTTATTGGAAATTGGTTGATGGTGGGCTCTATGAATTCCCACCCTGCATGGATAACTGAATTGCTGAAATTGTTTAGAAATCTGTGCTACTATTTTGTGAAACTGTGAGTTGATATAAGTACTGATTACCAAAGTGCTAAGTATTGACGAAGCCTTGGTAAATTTTCCTGCTTATGCTTAGATATAAATTTGTTGAAACACGGGGCTAAGAATTGACGAGCCCTAGTGTTATTACTGTTTAAATTCTAATTGTGCAATATTGAGGAAATGTGATTTTGGATTGGAATCGAAAATGTGAGAAGTTGTACCGACCTTGTGACTCCAAGTAAACGCTTGACTAAGTAAATGAAAAATATTTTGCTTTAAGTCTCGAGCGGTACAGATTTGGCATTGTATTGCTAAACATAGTATCTACTATTTTTGCCTTAGAAACTTGGGCAACATGACTTTTACCCTTAAGCTAGACTAGCCTTATTAATTTGGGAAAATGATTTCCCCGGACTCAAAACCTTAGTTTTGATTCAAATTCCTTCCTTATAAATCGTTTAAGGCTAGTCGGAACTAAGGAAATTTAAAAGGTGAAACTCGATCCCTTTAGTTTTAAACGTAGAAACCTGCTCGGCAAGAAAAACCTTATTTTAGCAACATTTTTCAATAAACCTTACCCTAAAGCCTTAGCAAAGATTTTTGTAGGCACAACCACTCCAATGAACTTTTTCCAAGGTATACTTTTAGCCTTGATATTAAATATCTTGCCGACTTATTTTAAGAAAATAATAATATTATTTTCTTCGAGGAAAAGTATTCCAGGAATATTATAAGAAATATTGTACGGTTCTCACAAGCTCGATTCCAAGTAAAATATTTTGAGAAAAAGTAAACTAGCAGCATGCTAGAAAACTCTACATGTGCAAGCCAAAAGTTCCAATGGAAAACTTATGGCTTAAATTCTGATATTCTAGGATTTTACGAGGACGCGGAACTCGATCCTCAATCCAATATCTGAACTTCACTCGTGGTGAGTGTCCCTGCTTGTTCTATGTTATGTGATTAAGCGCGTTATCAATTCGCTATGTGATAATGGTCAAAATGCAATAAATGATTTTGATCCATCGAAGTGAGCAGTGTGTACTTTATCGCACTAGCCGTTCGAGTGGTGCTGTGTGTGAAATATTTTCTATGAATCTAAATGTAGTTACGTTGTTGGGTGAATCCCTCGACGCATGAATCTGACTACTATGAAGCTAAATGTAGTTACGTTGTTGGGTGAATCCCTCGACGCATGAATCTGACTACTATGAATCTAAATGTAGTTACGTTGTTGGGGGAATCCCTCGACGCATGAATCTGACTACTATGAAGCTAAATGTAGTTACGTTGTTGGGTGAATCCCTCGACGCATGAATCTGACTACTATGAATCTAAATGTAGTTACGTTTTTGGGTGAATCCCTCGACGCATGAATCTGACTACTGTGAATCTAAATGTAGTTACGTTGTTGGGTGAATCCCTCGACGCATGAATCAAACTACAATTTCGTCGTTGGGTGAATCCCTCGACAAATTTATTACGGGTATATCTCGAGTATACTGCGTCGGTAGATGAAGTTTGGGCCCAAAGCAGAGGTATGAATGGTGACGGGTTAGGATTAAAATAAGTGGATCTACATGGACTATAAGTAGTGAAAGTTGACGGAGGGTCAACTATGATGGTATCTAATCAAGCGTGGAAATTGGCTCCTGAGAGCCCTGTATCCTACCCTGTGTTGTTACTCGCTTTCCTACTTGTTTAATGCTGCAAATTTCTATCTGTTAAATGTTTATTTGGATGCATGTTTTGGGGCACCACTGAGCTTCGGCTCACCCCACGTTTATTTGTTTTCCTTACAGGTTTTGAGGCTTGAGAAGTTGGATGCTGTTTTATTTGGTTACGCGTGTGTTTGGACAATGTGGTTTTTAAGAATTGTAAATTTCAGTCTGTAACGTGTAATCCTGCTTGCGTACTTTCGCCTTTGTGTTACCCCTTGAAGCTGGAAAATGTGTGGCTCTCGTGGTGACCTATGGCTGGGGTATTTTTATGTTTCCGCTGTTTGGATTTTTGTACGTTAGGATTGTACGACTTTGTTCTTGTAAGGCGCGTGAATGATAGTTTTAAGAGCCGTCGAAAGGCTGACTTATGTCACTGTTATCCCTGAAGTTACTGTGGAGTTATAAAGTTCTACTTGGACGAATTGCTGATGTAATAGATTAGACTTTTCTTCGGAGGAATTCAGGTTTGAAATGCGTGCTTGAGTCCTGGCGAGAGCTGGGCAGACGATCCGCCAACCCTTTGGTTCGCCTCAGGGGAAGGTGGGGTCGCCACAGGTGGTATCAGAGCTCCTATCGAGCTTAAACCGGGAAAAGGTTCTCGGACCGTGGGGAAATGGCCTATTAAGTGTTGAACTAATTGCTATTGCTAAAGGAATTAGATATGTACGTTGGGTAGGAATCTCAAATATAGGTGATTCATGCTTGGGACTGGCCAGCTTGAGTTGTGAATCATCTTATTTTCGGATTCTTGTACCCGAGTACGAAATATTACATTTAATGGAGTATTTGCAATTGAAAAGAATCCAGTATACTGCATTACGATGTGACTAGAAACCATGATTAAGTTTGGAAAGGAATTAAAGAGACCAAGGTTAGCTTTTGAAAGTTAAAAGTGAAAAGGCTTGATTGGTGGCCTTACTAGCCTTTATGATAGTAAATGAACATTATACCATCCTTTATCCTAAAAGGTGGCTTTAGATCTAGAATCTGAGTGAAATGGCAGTTCAAGTAAGAGCTATTCAGTTGTGAGTGGCTTTAGATTTGGGGAAAGGATAAGTTTGATGAATTTATCATGTGTTTAGTATGCTACCATTTGCAAATAACTAGAGGTGAGTTCTAGATGACATTGTGGTCTTTAAGTTTTATTGGAGGATTATTGGGGCAAATGTTGGAAAGGATAAAGAAAACTAGTTGTTAGGTTATAAAAAAAAAAAAAGCCAAGGTATGAAATGTTTGAGACCTTTTAGAATATTTAAGAGCCACTGATGTACTTAAGTAATGATCATATTATTTGATTCGATATTAGACGTAGTAGATCTACAATTTACTAAGGAAATTTGATTAGTGTTACCAAAGGGGTCTAGTGGGATTGTCCAGGACTAAACTAATGAAGGTTAAGTTGAATCTAAACTAAGAGTTGAGCTATTAGCTATGTGGTTATAATAATTTGTGTATTGTTGTATTGTTTCCTTTCATGCTTATGATGATTGAAGTTTGAGTTATGTATGAAAATATGGAATGTATTCGTGAATTATCTAGCTTTTGAAGTTGTGTGAATTTGATATGCAATGTGACTTATATTGTGAGTATATAATTTGATGATTACGTGTTTAATTTTTGTAAACGTTGTAATAATTATTAGTCCCGGAAATTAAATAATTACTAACCTGAGTGAATTTTGGTAACCAAAGTGGTGTATAGAACTATGAAAAAAATATATATATATATATATATATATATATATAATAGATGGAGTTGGTGGTGATTATTAGGGCAATCATGTCTTGGTAAATCGTTGTAGTTTATGAGTTAAAGAAATAGTTATCGTATCATGTATACAAGTTGTTGATATAACCATTATTAATAACCAGAAATAGGAAAGGGTAAGAACATGAATAAAATTTAAAAGTTAGTAAACTCGATCTATTTATCAGCTCATACCTTTAGAAGAAAGGTTAGGCCAACGTTGAAGCAATGACTTGATAGATCCAGTGAATGGAAAAAAAAAATGAAATAAACTGAACTTTTGTGAATGAATTTCAAGGATTTACCAACTCTATTACGGATAGAAGTCAATAGGATGGGATGTTGGAGTCGGAACTTTGCCATGTTTGGATATTAAATGCATTTTAAAAAGAGATTTGTTTGATTTCTGATTAGAGGGTACTTGAGCTTGATATATGTTGTAATTGACTTTGTTCTGTGATATAATTAAATTGATCATGAATTTGCTTGGTATTAATAATATATGTGGAGTGAAATTAACCGCAATCGGATGTATGCATAATTGGTTATTACTTATTTTAAATCAACCGTTGTGAGAAATATAAAGCTTAGGGAGCGATAATGTCAGATTGATAATGCTATCTTGGGTGAGAATTTTTAATTGAGTATGACGCGCAGATAAATTATAAATTCAAGTAGTTGAACTTTTATATACTTTGGGAAAACAGTCAATTCGACACTTAAATTACGGGGAAAACACTAAGACCAAATTCCTTTAGTTAAGGTTTCGTGGCAAACGGCCCCACTGATAAGATCCACTAACATTTTTCGCTCTCCAACCCAGAATTCGCAATTCTTATAAACTAAGCTAGTGATTACCTTCTTATTACCCATTGGTGTCCTAATTTCAAGGTCAAAGGGTAATCTAACGGGTTGCACATCTATTCCAGACATAAAAGATTATGATGTTATCATAGGAATGGATTTCCTAGGTCACCATCATGCTAAGCTTGATTGCGGAGCGAAAGTGGTGGAGTTTTGTATACCTGGAGAAGCGACCCTGGGATTAGATGTTAAGGGTAGGTTAGCATCTTCTGCTATGGTCTCGGGAATACGGGCAAGGAGAATGTTATCTAAAGGAGCTCAAGGTTTTATAGCCTTCTTGATCAATACTCCCAGCGATCAAGTAAAGTTAGAGGATGTACCAGTGGTACGGGAATTTCCGGATGTCTTTCCCGAAGAATTAAAGACTTTACCACCAGAAAGAGATGTGGAGTTCAAGATTGACTTGGTGCCTGGAACGGCTCCAATTTCTAAGACTCCGTATCGAATGGCTCCCGCCGAGTTAAAAGAGTTGAAAATTCAATTACAAGACCTCTTGGAGAAAGGTTTCGTGAAGGAGAGTGACTCACCATGGGGAGCACCCGTTCTATTTGTTAAGAAAAAGGACGGAAGTTTGAGGCTATGTATCGATTACCGAGGGTTAAATGAGGTTACCATTAAGAATAAATACCCTCTACCGTTGATTGATAGCTTGTTCGACTAACTGCAAGGATCAGTGGTCTTCTCTAAGCCCGACTTAAGGCAAGGGTATTACTAGTTGAAAATTAAGAAGGAAGATATACCCAAGACTGCTTTTAGTACAAGATATGGGCATTTCGAGTTCGCAGTCATGCCTTTTGGATTAACTAATGCACCAGCTGCATTCATGGACCTAATGCAGAGAGTCTTTAAGAAATACCTGGACCAGTTTGTAGTGGTTTTTATAGATGATATCTTGATATACTCTAAGACTCAGGAGGAACACGTTACGCACTTGGAGATAGTATTGCAGATACTAAGAGAGCATAAGTTGTATGCAAAATTCAGCAAGTGCGAGTTTTGGTTGGAGGAGATTTCCTTTCTAGGGCACAAGGTTTCCAAATATGGAATTGCCGTGGATCCGGCAAAAGTCGAAGCTGTTATGAATTGGAAGCAGCCAGAAACTCCAACTGAAGTTAGAAGTTTCTTGGGATTAGCAGGTTATTATAGGCGATTTATCAAGAATTTTTCGAAAATTGCAGGATCCATGACCGAGCTAACCAAGAAAGGTAATAAGTTTATTTGGACTCCAAAATGCGAGTCAAGTTTTCAGGAGTTAAAGAGACGTTTCACATCCGCTCCTGTTTTGGTGTTACCTGATGGAGGCGAAGGTTATGCCGTGTACTCCGATGCTTCTAGGGAAGGTTTGGGATGTGTTTTAATGCAAAATGGTAAAGTGATTGCCTATGCTTCCAGGAGACTGAAGTCGCACGAACAAAACTACCCAACTCATGACCTAGAGTTAGCAGCAGTGATTTTCGCCTTAAAGAAATGGAGACACTACTTGTATGGCGTGACTTTTGAGGTTTTTACGGATCATAAGAGCCTCAAGTATTTGTTCTCCCAGAAGGAACTAAATTTGAGACAAAGGCGATGGGTAGAATTCTTGGAGGATTATGATTGTTCAATTAACTATCACCCAGGAAAAGCCAACGTGGTAGCTGACGCTCTAAGTAGAAAGGCCCAAATAGCAGGGCTAATGGTTAAAGAGTGGGCCATGTTAGAAGAAGTTACTAGTTGGAACCCACGCTTGGAAAAATTGAAGATATTATTTGGAAATTTGTTTTTTGAAATCACCATTACTAGAGCGTATTAAGGAGGCCCAGAAAACGAACCCTACAATCCAGAAGAACTTGGAGAAAGTGCAAAAATGGGAAAACCAAGATTTCAAGTTAGAGCCTGAAGGAGTATTGAGATTCCGAAATCGAATTGTGATTCCGGCAGATAAAGAGATAAGGAAAGAGATTTTAGAAGAATCACATCGATCGAAGTATACCATACATCCAGGAGTGACCAAGATGTATCACAATGTGAAAGGATTATACTGGTGGGAAGGTTTGAAAAAAAAGATGTGACAGAGTATGTGCAGAAATGTTTGACTTGCCAACAAGTAAAAGTTGAGCATCAGAAACCCTCTGGTTTATTGCAACCGTTAGAAATCCCTGAATGGAAATGGGAACATATAACAATGGATTTTGTAACGGGACTGCCTAAAAGTCAAAAAGGATTTGACGCCATTTGGGTAATAGTCGATCGACTCACTAAGTCTGCACATTTCCTACCTGTAAGCATGAGTTTTTCATTGGAGAAATTGGTCAAGTTGTACACAGAAAAGATCCTAAGGTTACATGGTATTTCCGTGAGTATCGTGTCTGATCGAGATCCAAGGTTTGTTTCGCGTTTTTGGCAAAAATTTCAAGAGTCTTTGGGGACCAAGTTGAAATTTAGTACTGCGTATCATCCCCAAACCGACGGGCAGTCGGAAAGGACAATTCAAACTTTAGAAGAACTGCGTAAGGAAATGGACATTCTCCGAAACGAGGTAGAATTTCAAAGGAAATTGGCTGACTACTGGGAAGGACGATGGAAACAAGAATATGCAGAGAAAATTGAGCTACTACGCCAGAATGTAGAACCACAGAAGGAACATAAGAAAAATCCCCGAAATGTCCAGGCCGCCACTTTTCGAGCAAATTGTGGGTATTGTAGGAAAGCTGGTCATACCGAGAAGGAATGCTGGAAAAAGGGAGGAAAGTGCTTGAAGTGCGGTAGTATCCAGCACAAGATTTCGGAATACCCTAGAGCATTTAAAAAGAGGAAATACTCAGCAGACAACTAAGTCCGCTACAGAGCGATTAAATGCCAGATGGAAGTAATTCGTGTTAACGACCATGAACGGGGTCCTAGTAGTGAACGTTTCACAAATCAAGAGGGTTTGACCTCACTCGAGGAATAGAGGTTATAGTTACCCTAATCTAGAATAGCACTTTTGGAGATTGTAATCTTCCGCTATGAATTGTAGGTATGCTACGAATATCCTTTATTTTAATTACTTTGCTATTAGAACCAACGAAATTTTGAGTCAACGCGTGAGACAATAAAAATATGGCCTTGTAGCAAATAAATGATCTAAAACTAAAACGACCGCACTAATCTTGGGAACTAGAAGAAGAGATGCAAAAAGTAACCCAACCTATCTCTTGAGAAAGTAAGAATTTTGAGGACAAAATTCATTTTAAGGAGGGGAGGATGTGAGAACCCTGAAAATAGACATATAAATATCAGTGCACATTTATTTGCATTTTAATTCCTTAATAAATTTTAGCACGAAGTCCAATCGTTTTTAAATAAGTATGTGGAATTAAATGTTATGTGCAAAATAAAAGAATTGTGCTAAACTACTAAACTTCCTAGTTTTGTTACTTTAAATTCATATTTCTATGGTAAACTATTTCTCTAATCTAACAAGTAATCTCCCTGAATTCTAGTATAGTAATTAATTGTTTTGAAATAAAGCGTAAAGATAATTTTTATGAAATAAATAATATAATTGTGCCTAACATTGAATTATTCGGTTTTGCTATACCAAATTAATATTTCTTGAGTTAGATTAATTCTATTACTTTAAAATAAATTCTTTGATTTCCGGTAACTAGTTTTAATCGCTAATAACGTTAAGTGTTCATAGGAACCTTAGTGTTAAGATGCAATCAATAAATTTTAGCCAAAAACAATACAAGTATACCAGATACGTGTAGGACGTAAAAATGTTGATAACTGAAAACCCCGTGAGATTAGTGCATCATTAGGAAGTTAAATTACTTTCGGAATAAATTTTTGGGATTAGATTAGAATTAAAGACTCAAGTGTTCATTGAAGGAAGAGTGAAAGGACTAAACTACCCTTGAACTATTTCACAAATTACCATGCAGCCACAAGATAAAATTTCCGGACAACATCATTCCCTCACCTCTTCATTTGGCCAATCACAAATTACCCCACTCCACACTCAACCGAAAACCATCTTCCCCAAACCGCGACTCCACTTCATTCCTTCCCTTCACCTTTGCACTTCACACCACCGCACTTCACTCTCTCCAATTCGCACTAGCAACCGAGAGCAAGAGAGGGAGAGCCGCTCCTCGTGAGTATCGACCATGGGAGGAAGCTGAGAGTCGCACTTCCATTTCTGGTTCTGCCCGCAAGCATCGAAGAGGGAGGAGAGGAGGAGAACCCGTGAGCAACTTTTCCACTGAATTCTCCAAGACCAGCCGGCTGTCATCCAGCCTTCAACCTCCACCAGCTACAACCTTAACCGAGCCGCACTTCGCCATTTCATCCGCAGCCCAGCCAAACCACAACCACTGCTGCGTGCGTGAAGCCGTGAGGAAGGACGAAAAATTCCAGATTTCTGTTCGTAGGCATAGCATGTGACTGAGGTAAAAATTCTGGGATAATTAAGTTAATTCATAGCAGAGGAAGTCCTATTAGAGGTTGCATGTGGTGTTGAGCAGGTGGTTGATGGATTTAAGGCTCTAGAAAATTTCTGTTTCGGTTATATGGAATTGCCGAGAAACTAGCATGATAACGCAGCCTTAATGTTGTTTTTCTAAAATAATCTGAGCATGAATTGGTGTGTTCCTAACTGAAACTTGAATGAATATGGATGATCAGAAGTAGTTAAGCTAGCCGTGGCCTTGCATGGGTTAAAATGTACCCTTGATCGATAAAACCAAAGCTGTGGAAAATTCTGTTTCGGCTAGATGGTTCTGCCGAGGAGCTGAGCTGATAGTGCAGCTTTATTTCTGTTTTTCTGGGACAATCTGAGCACCTAAGTGTACTTAACTGAATGAAAACTGGATGATTAAGACCATGCATGTTGATTGTGCTTTCAGATGATAATGGTAAAGCTTAAGAAAATTCTGTTTTAAGAGCAAAATGTCTTAGCCGAGAAGATGATTGGAAGTGCAGCTTTAATGTGTTTTCCTGAAATGATTTGAGCATGCAATGGTGATTAATTAACTGAATCTTGGATGATTGTTATGATTAGGGCCATGCATGATAATTTTGTGTGATTGGATGATGAAATCAGGAACCTGGGAAAAATTCTGATATAGTGAACTGGAATTGATGTGAACCAGAAATCTGAAATGCAGTTGTAATCTATTTAAATCTAATAATCTGAGCATAAATGCAATTAGCTACATGAAAATATGATGTTTAAGCTAATTACTGGTAGATGAAGATATACCAGTGCTTGCATGCACTGATTGTGTATTCGGATGATGAATTAAAGAGCTTAGGAAAATTCTGCTTTGCTGAAAAGTTGCTGCCGAGAGATTGTCTTGTTAATGTAGCTTCATTTGGTATAGTTTTCTGTTTTGGAGCCTCTAACTTTGATTAACTAGTAAGTAACGAGAAATTTTAGCTTGGCATGCACATAATTAGTTGAGTTAGAACTGAAAATAAAAATAAGATGCAACCAGATTTTGTGCAGCTCAAACCGAGGCTATCTGGAGACTTTCTTGGAAATTTGATGATTTGGGTTATGGTTCAAACCTAATTTTTGAAATGGAAATGTTAACCAGTAAATTGAGTATCTATATGCCGAATCTGTGTATTTAAATCCCTGAATAAGCCAAGGAAGAATTTTATACAAGATAAATGGTTGCTGGAAAATTTAGCTAACCAAACGGTTGAGCAGAAAATATTGAATTGTTTCCGGATTTCACTAGTTGATGTTTGAATATTTTCCTTGGCATAAAATGGTTTCGAAACACTGGAAATTTTGGGTGATAGCCGAAGGGGTATGAACCAGAATTTCAATATCGTTGGAAAATTTTAATTTGATTCTGGAAATTTATTTTATTTCCTTGGAGTATGGTGGCTCAGAATTTCATAAGAGATGCAAATTTTTAAGATATACAATTTGTTTAGCAATGAACCAAATGGTACATATAAAGTTGAAGTTAAGAACCTACAATTGCTGGAAATTTCTTTGTAAACTGCCGTGAATCTGAACCGGGAAATTTTGAAGATTATAACAGTTGTTTAAATTCAACTCTTGAACTGGAAATGTTCATTGTTTAGCTAAGAAAGTGTATGATGAAGCTGAGAGCTTAATAGCATGTCTTAGCCACGAAAATTGTGAATTTATAAACAACGAAGTGCTGGAAATTTTAATGACCGAAAGGTTGAACTGAATTTTTTTAAGTGGTTCCTGAAATTTTTCCTTGGGGTATTACGAGCTCGAGACGCATGACAAAATGTACACGTTAATCTGTGAAAGCTGTTTAGCAATGAAACGTTTTGATATCTAGAAAGATTCAACCAAAAATGTGGGTGTACCAATGCTGGAAATTTTCCTTGTGGTTGCCAAAGTTTGAGTAAGAATTTCCAGCTCGATTGTGAAGTTATTCCTTGAACCTTAATGATTGGAAAAACGTGGAAAATATTGATGTTAATGATTGTGGTTTGGCCCTAGGGTGTTCCTGAAATTTTCAAAGAATTAGAGAGTAAGAAGGTACTTGCTAAACGTATGCTTAAGCCTGGCTAGTGAAACAATTTCTACTCGTATTCCAATGTCCGCAAAGCTAATGGTCGATATTATTTTTCATTGGAGCATAATGTGTCGAAATTGTTGACGGTGGGCTCTACGAATTCCCACTTTTGAATTGATGGTTGATTTATTGGAAATTGGTTGATGGTGGGCTCTATGAATTCCCACCCTGCATGGATAACTGAATTGCTGAAATTGTTTAGAAATCTGTGCTACTATTTTGTGAAACTGTGAGTTGATATAAGTACTGATTACCAAAGTGCTAAGTATTGACGAAGCCTTGGTAAATTTTCCTGCTTATGCTTAGATATAAATTTGTTGAAACACGGGGCTAAGAATTGACGAGCCCTAGTGTTATTACTGTTTAAATTCTAATTGTGCAATATTGAGGAAATGTGATTTTGGATTGGAATCGAAAATGTGAGAAGTTGTACCGACCTTGTGACTCCAAGTAAACGCTTGACTAAGTAAATGAAAAATATTTTGCTTTAAGTCTCGAGCGGTACAGATTTGGCATCGTATTGCTAAACATAGTATCTACTATTTTTGCCTTAGAAACTTGGGCAACATGACTTTTACCCTTAAGCTAGACTAGCCTTATTAATTTGGGAAAATGATTTCCCCGGACTCAAAACCTTAGTTTTGATTCAAATTCCTTCCTTATAAATCGTTTAAGGCTAGTCGGAACTAAGGAAATTTAAAAGGTGAAACTCGATCCCTTTAGTTTTAAACGTAGAAACCTGCTCGGCAAGAAAAACCTTATTTTAGCAACATTTTTCAATAAACCTTACCCTAAAGCCTTAGCAAAGATTTTTGTAGGCACAACCACTCCAATGAACTTTTTCCAAGGTATACTTTTAGCCTTGATATTAAATATCTTGCCGACTTATTTTAAGAAAATAATAATATTATTTTCTTCGAGGAAAAGTATTCCAGGAATATTATAAGAAATATTGTACGGTTCTCACAAGCTCGATTCCAAGTAAAATATTTTGAGAAAAAGTAAACTAGCAGCATGCTAGAAAACTCTACATGTGCAAGCCAAAAGTTCCAATGGAAAACTTATGGCTTAAATTCTGATATTCTAGGATTTTACGAGGACGCGGAACTCGATCCTCAATCCAATATCTGAACTTCACTCGTGGTGAGTGTCCCTGCTTGTTCTATGTTATGTGATTAAGCGCGTTATCAATTCGCTATGTGATAATGGTCAAAATGCAATAAATGATTTTGATCCATCGAAGTGAGCAGTGTGTACTTTATCGCACTAGCCGTTCGAGTGGTGCTGTGTGTGAAATATTTTCTATGAATCTAAATGTAGTTACGTTGTTGGGTGAATCCCTCGACGCATGAATCTGACTACTATGAATCTAAATGTAGTTACGTTGTTGGGGGAATCCCTCGACGCATGAATCTGACTACTATGAAGCTAAATGTAGTTACGTTGTTGGGTGAATCTCTCGACGCATGAATCTGACTACTATGAATCTAAATGTAGTTACGTTGTTGGGTGAATCCCTCGACGCATGAATCTGACTACTGTGAATCTAAATGTAGTTACGTTGTTGGGTGAATCCCTCGACGCATGAATCAAACTACAATTTCGTCGTTGGGTGAATCCCTCGACAAATTTATTACGGGTATATCTCGAGTATACTGCGTCGGTAGATGAAGTTTGGGCCCAAAGCAGAGGTATGAATGGTGACGGGTTAGGATTAAAATAAGTGGATCTACATGGACTATAAGTAGTGAAAGTTGACGGAGGGTCAACTATGATGGTATCTAATCAAGCGTGGAAATTGGCTCCTGAGAGCCCTGTATCCTACCCTGTGTTGTTACTCGCTTTCCTACTTGTTTAATGCTGCAAATTTCTATCTGTTAAATGTTTATTTGGATGCATGTTTTGGGGCACCACTGAGCTTCGGCTCACCCCACGTTTATTTGTTTTCCTTACAGGTTTTGAGGCTTGAGAAGTTGGATGCTGTTTTATTTGGTTACGCGTGTGTTTGGACAATGTGGTTTTTAAGAATTGTAAATTTCAGTCTGTAACGTGTAATCCTGCTTGCGTACTTTCGCCTTTGTGTTACCACTTGAAGCTGGAAAATGTGTGGCTCTCGTGGTGACCTATGGCTGGGGTATTTTTATGTTTCCGCTGTTTGGATTTTTGTACGTTAGGATTGTACGACTTTGTTCTTGTAAGGCGCGTGAATGATAGTTTTAAGAGCCGTCGAAAGGCTGACTTATGTCACTGTTATCCCTGAAGTTACTGTGGAGTTATAAAGTTCTACTTGGACGAATTGCTGATGTAATAGATTAGACTTTTCTTCGGAGGAATTCAGGTTTGAAATGCGTGCTTGAGTCCTGGCGAGAGCTGGGCAGACGATCCGCCAACCCTTTGGTTCGCCTCAGGGGAAGGTGGGGTCGCCACAATATACTTGTTTATTGATTGCAATTGACTTGATATACTTGATGTGCGCACTTCCTGGAATTCCAGAAACCCTGTGGCGAGTTACTCTAGTCGAGCCGGCAAGGGCTTGGTCGATTGGGTAACGAACCCTGGGTCTCTTATTTTGTCGAGTGGAGTGATACCTCCTCGGCTAATCGGTATACTCGAGTATTACCACCCATGTTTATTGAGGATTTTGGGCCCAGTAGGGGGTGTGAATGGTGGACGGAGAGTCGTGTAAGTGGTGCTCTACTGGATTGGTTCCTTTACTTGAAAGTTGACGGAGTGTCAACTACTACGTGATCAAGCTCCTGATGATGAATGGAAGTTGGCTCCTGAGGGCCATCCGTATCCTTATGCTTTGGATTGATTATTGCTTATTGGATTATTGTTGATTTTGAAAAACTTTTACACTCGCTCATTTTGAGATTTCTACTTGACATGTTATTGCTCACATTTATGAACTCTTCATGCTCGTTACTTTGCTATATCGAAAACTTGTACTTATAAATAATGGTCAATTTACTATTTGGAACCTCACTGGGCTTTTAGCTCATACCACGTTATTTGTTTTCCTTACAGGGGGTACGAGTGACGCGTGAGACTTGTAAAAGACTAGCGTAGCCTTTTGTTTTGACTTTTGACTTTTGGTCTTGTACTCGCGCTATTCCTTGAATGGAACATGTTGTACTTGGATTGTATACATTTTGAACTAGTTTGGTGTATTGAGGCTTTGTACCTCGATTTCTATCAATGTAAATTATAAGCTTGAATTGTGGATATTATTTATGGTTCATGGATGTGTGTACATGACTCGATTGAGATAGTGAGTGAGTCCTGGCGAGAGCTGGGCAGGCGGTCCGCCGAACCCTTTGGTACGCCTTAGGGGAAGGTGGCGTCGTCACAGTGAAGTCCTGAGGGCTATCCACTTTTGGCAATAGCACAATCGAGGTAGCCGTGATACTCCGAGGGAGTTCCGCCCCACAGAAAAAGCTCACCACTACCCTATGCATATCCTCGGCGATTACTTCCCATATGAATGTAAAGAATTTCCCTGTGAACCTATCAGGGCCTGCTGCACTCTCCTCATCCATTGAAAAAACAATGGTTTTGACATCTTCAATAGAAGTAACCTCTGTTAACATCAAATTATCCTGGGTAGTGACCAATGACGGGACGACCTCCAACACATAATTGGGCGGGAATACACTCTCTGCTGTGAAAAGCTCTTGGAAAAAGCTCACAGCGGCAGTACCAATCTGTGCCTTCTCAATCCATTCTCCATCCGGCCTCCTGATCCGATGAATCACTGTCCTACGCCTCCTCTCTGTGACCAATGCATGAAAGAATTTAAAATTCCTGTCCCCATCCTTAAGCCACTTGACCCGTGCTTTCTGCCTCTAAAAACCCTCCTCGACCGTCAGCGCATGCTGTAACCTCGCCCGAGCATGGTATAGCTCGGAGTGCAATTAGCTCGTAGGATCCAGATCGTACAATGTCTCAGCAGACACTACCTCTCGCTCTGCACATCGAACTGCCTCGAAAATATCACCAAACGCAGACTTAGACCATTGCCTTAACGCGCGTTTAATGACCTGTAGCTTCATCGCCAATACTTGCATGGGAGGACCACTGACCGATTGTGCCCAGCACTCTTTAACCACCCCTATGAAATCCTTATGTGTGGTCCAGACATTCAAAAATCGGAAAGGCCTGGGTTTGTTATCCAGTCGTGTAACCACTGATAACAACAGTGGGGAATGGTCCGAAGGATCACGACCCAAATGTTGGATCATAACCTGGTGTTGCAACCCCAAAGCCATCCCAGTAATGAACAATCTATCCAGACGCTACCAAATTCGAGTCGTACCCGAGCGATTATTACACCAAGTGTACTTCGATCTAGAAAACCCTGCATCACACAAACCCGCTACCGACATAAAATTCAAAAAAATCTAGGCCCCTCCAAAGGTCTAAAAGGCAGCCCTCCCCTCTTCTCCTCCGCACTAGTAATCACATTAAAGTCCCCCACCACAAACCACGGAATTGAATCAAGTTTATCTCGCAATAAATCACCTATAAAACCTCCATCTCCTGCCCTGTGCACTTAGCATGAATACACGACAAACTAATAGACGTAGGAAATAAATGAGAATGTATTTGGATCGTTAAATGCTGTGCCGACTCCCCGACAGACAGACAACTAAACTGAGACTGGTAAAACACCCAAATAGAACCCCACTTATTAGCTATACCACAGTCTATCCCTAATTTGAGCCGAATAGCATTAAGATTTTCGACTTCCGTCTTAGGCTCCACAATTACCACTAACTAAATAGCATGCAATTTAACAAGTTTTCTCAGTCTTTTTAAATTAGGGGCACGAGCAACTCCCCGTATATTCCAAAAGATCAACTTAATCATGAGATAATACAGAAAAAACATTTGTTGTTACGTTAACCTGAGATCACAGAGTTCTATCAGAAAGGAAACCAGCACGAATACCCTGTACCTTAACCTCGGAGGTCCTTCTCAATCCCTTCTGCTCTTGCGCCAGGCCACTAGCATGCACCATTGGATCTAAATGCAATGTATCCATAGGCGACGTCTCCCCGCTAGCTTAAGCAGTGCGATCGCCGGCCCGAGGGGATAAATTGCCTACTCTCCTTTGAACCCCTTGTATCTCCTCTGCCAATTCATCACTCTCTGAATAGCCTACGTGCCACGCTACCTCATTCCCCATCAACTCACTATTCCCTGACAAGAGGCATGCCGCTGCATGCACTTCCTCCTCCCCGCTCCTTGTCGACTCAACCCTCGCGGCCGCTACCCCATTTGGAGGAGAACCCTCTTGCCACCAATCCCCCACCTGTTGTGTCTGTCCAGCTTACCCTTCGCCATTACTTGTATCCAAACCCAAAAGGACAGGACTATTCAGCGGTACCACAACCCCCCACCTGCAGCTGTCCAGCCTCCTGCCCACTCACAACATCATCGTCCTCCACCACCACAGCACCCTCACGAGCCTCCATGCCTATTGCAGCGTCGTCGCCCACCCTGGCCAAGGGGTGCCGTCGTGTAGAGTTCATAGTAACGGCCTTCCTAGCAGCCGTCCCTCCATCAGCACCGCCTCCTGCCACACCCATACCTACCTCACCCTTATTATTTGTTGCGCCAGCCCCCTACCCACTCTCAACATCATCGCCCTCCACCACCACAATATCTCGATGAGCCTCTATGCCTATTGTAGCATCGTCGCCCACCCTGGCCAAGGGGTGCCGTCGTGTAGGACTGGTAGGAGTGGCCTCCCTAGCAGCCATCCCTCCATCAGCACCGCCTCCTGCCGCACCCATGCCTACCTCACTCTTATTATTTGTTGCGCCACCAGAGTGACCACCAGGGGCATGCCTGAGTCACAGCTGATATACCTGCATCACCTTTCTCTTCTTTCCTTGTAGGGGTTCGATCCTCACCTCTGGATTTTTAACTCTACACTCCTCCTCCTCATGACCTTGATGAAAGCAGCAGCTACAATACTTGGGTAAGTTTTCCAGAACTAGCGCCTGCCAGAAGCCTATCTTGTCTCCAAATGCAATCCACACCTTGCTCGGCAACTCCCTCAAAAGATCAACCTCGATATAGACTCTAGCCACATTCGGTCGTGTACCTCTGGCAGTGGCAGCATCCACACATATTGGTCGGCCCAAGCAAGCAATAATGGGGAACAAACACTCTTTATGAAAAAGATGCATCGGCAGTTTCGATAGAGCGAACCAAACCGGAACAGCAGATGTCTCCCTATCTACATGAAAATCTATGGACCATTTCAACACCCTCATAGGGATCCCAATAATATACTAGATTCCTCGAGCCCACATGCGATAGTGATCCGCTTCGTTGGTTAATCGAATCAGTATATGTCTTCTATCCAACAAACAGAGGGAAAACTTAGCTTTGAGATCTAAAGTGTTGAAAAACTTGCGCAGATCTTCCATGAGCGGTCTACCTCGTGAAAACTTACCCACCAATGCATACTGAAACGGAACAGCCACATGCAAGATATCTTCCATTACGAAGGACATCGCTGGTTCCCCTCTATGAGTAGTAGCAACCACTTGAACGCGAGCCTCTGTAGGAGTAGAGGATAGGGACGCAAAAGATTTAGATTGGAATCCCAAATCTGTTTTGGAGGCAACAACCTCCGCAAAAGACCGACCAGCCCCGTGAGGTATCCCCTCCTCCGGAGAGGAGGGTTGGGTGGCCATGCCGGCCACAGCCGCTGCAACAACGAACCCTAACTTGCCATAAAAGGAAGCCGCAAGAGATAGTTTTTTAGTCACCTTTCAAATCTAAATGTAATTTCAATAATATCCCTCTATTTATGTTTTTTTTAGGATTTCTCGTAGGGAGTAGACCCCGCAGACTAATCCCCTGCTCCCCGCAACTTGCTGGCAGTGAGACTCGAACCAAAAGGTTAAGCTAATAGGTCTTGGGCCTTTTTTTTTTTAAGTGTAAGAAGGAGGACTCGAATCCGAGATCTCTTGCTTACACTCCCTCCCCCCGTATCACCCAACTCATTCCCAAATGTTTTATAGTATTTTTTTTTTAGTGTAAGCAGAAGAATTCGAACCCAAGACCTCTTGTTTTATGCGAAAGTCAACATTTATAGATGAAACTCCTGATTACTAAGTACAAGAACCATTGGAATAGAACAACTCTTATTCTCTCTCTCTCTCTCTCTCTCTCTCTCTCTCTCTCTCTTCTTTTTTTTATATTTTTTTCTTTTTCGAAAGCAGAGATAATAAAGATTCACTCAAAAGAATAATCATGTTGCAATTATTGACCATATTTATCACTCAACAATGTACAATCAAGTCAAGAGAATAAATGAGCAAATTGAAATGATATACTTTCAAGATTACTTTCCTAAAAATGCACAAATTATAATCACATACTAATCATTTTCAAGTTGAAATAAGAAATGAAGTTTTCAACCCACATATATTTATCTTAAAAGTAGAAGAAATTTGAGTTACTAATAGCACGGGATTATTGTCCTTGGATAAAATTGAAAAAAAATTAAAATATTCTGGGGCAATTTTACAATTTTGGACAAGATTTTGAAAACATTTTGGCAGAATTTCCCCTATAAATGAATGAACTCCCTTGCAACAAACCCAATTTTTAAAAATTTCAAAGCACAATAACATTTCCAAACACAAGTTCAATATTTTCAACCAATAAATCAATCACATATAATACGTATTATATCAATTCTCTCCCCTCCCACACTTAAAATATACATTTTACTCAATGTGTAAAAAGAAAAACCAAGATATATGATGTAATTGAAGGAATACTCTCCTACTAATGTAATTGCAGTGTGCAAATATGAAATTCCACAATCCATTATGAAATTTATGATCTATTTGCAACAATTTTATAAAAAGGAAACTTCATGAGTTTCATTTGTAACTATTAGTAATAGAAGCCTAAAAAGTGAAAATGAGAAGTGTAGACACCAAAATTTTAATTTAATTTTATTTACTATTATTTTTATTTTCATTGATTAAATGTTAATTATTATTCATTTTTAGTCTCTTAGTTTTTATTTTAAGACATTTTTATTATTTAAATTTCAGAAAAAGAAAATTTTCACAAAAAGTTGTTTTAATCATTTTGGATTCAATTTGAAAAATATATATAATTTTGTTTCTTTACTTAAATTAATCTTTGAAAGAAAAATAAAAAAAATAATAAGGAAAAATGTGTGAATAGGTGTAAGCTTGCATGTGGGACAAGTGTCCCTTTGTGTCTTTGACAACACAACACCTAGAAGGTGAGGTGTTAGGACACTTGGTTGGTTTAGGTAATTTTGGGGGAACAAAAATCAAAAAGAAAAAAGGGGTTACGGCTAGGTTTTGAAGAGAGATCTTTTGGAAAAAAAACAGGGAGCCTGGTCTGAGAGCAAAGGAAAAAAAAAACAGAGAAAAAGAGGGAACCGAGAGAGCTCTCGGACGGAGGGGCTGAAAAACTCAGCTAGCAAAAGACTAAGAAAGAAATGGCAGCAGCAGCACCGCCACCACCTCATCAATTCCACCGTCATTGCCCGCAGATTTTCACCGAACAGGAGCACTGTAAGTCATTTTTTTTCTTTTTTCTTCTTCAAGTGCAAACGCTGGAAATCCCAACCCCAAGCATATTTCTGTGAATTGGTTATTGCCATTTTTCTATGATTGTCCACAATTATTGATTGTACATGTTTTATGTGTCGATTGGGTTGAATTTTCTTGGGTTGCTGATAAGATTTTGGGCTGATTATCATCTTAATTGAGCAAAAAATTCGGTGAAAGTTTAATGCCCAGTTGTTGCTCAATGAAATGCCCAACTGAGAGTGCGGCTTAAAGGACAAATTGATTTCTGTTTTGCATACATTCGACCAATTCAAACGAGAGTTTTTTGAAAATTTTGATGTGTTTCCTTTTTGTGCCGTTCCTGTTTTTTTTCCCTTTTCTCTGGTATGAGTCCGAGTTACATTACCATTTCCTAATAGTGGCTATAGAAAATCAGGTTCATCGTTTCCTTGTAGATCCTTTGAAAGGTGCAGAAAGAAAAGGGCCTTAAAGTTAATGAAATCTCTCAAATGTTTAAGCAGTTCATGTAGGAGCATTAGGATTCATCAGTTTCTGTGTATCATTGGGGTCTCACATAGATATTCTGCGATTGATAGGTTTGGTCTTGCAAATGGCTAAAATCTGAAATTGAATTTTCTGGTATTCTTCATCCGCAAGGAAAGGCGGAAATGGTAGTTGATGCCTAAGCTATTTGGAGAAGATGACTGTTTGCTTAAATTCATGATTTCAGACCCTCTACTTTCCTTTTGTTTGTGACTCAGCCCCAGAGTTTCGAAGCTTCATAATTCGACCCCAAAACCTTCATGATTCCTCCAATTGGGTCCCTATTTTGTTGAGATTGAATCTCTCAAGTTTCCCCTTTATTCTGATATGGCCCAATGAATTGAAAAATGGAACTCATTTCACCCTTTTATGTTTTAATCATCTTTTCATTTTTTTATGTAGTCTTTTGGGGTAGATTAATTCTTGGTGTTAGGTTATAATTGTGGCTTAATAATTTTTGTTGATTTCCATGTTGGGTTTTAGTGAAATAAGTGATTTGGGTTGAGAGGTTTTTTTGCTTGGGTTTAAGGGAGTGGGTTAGATTATTATTTTTGGCTTTGGTTTGGGCTAAAAGGTAGAAGCCCACCAGTTTTATTGGTTAATCTTGGGGTCATAAATGATTGATTGGTCCATTTCTTTTGCTCTGAATTTCCGTTGGGCTGGGGAGAGTCTCTTTAATTATTTAATTTTACTTTAATTTTGTGTGTTTATTCTAATGTAATTATTTGAAAGGAATTTAAATGCCAAAGTTGTAATAGTTAGGAATTTAATTGTTTTATTTTCATTCCTTTCCCCTTTTTAGATTGTATTTAAGGCCCCAAGTGTAATCGTTAGGGGTTTATTTGCCTTATTTTGCCTTGTGTGTGATTTGCATGCCTATGTGCTATGTGTTATCTCTTTCTTAGGGTTTTGTATCTAGATATCATGCCTATGTGTTATGTGTTTATGTGATATATGTGGTGTCGCGCCCCACTTTTTGATAAAAATAAAATGTTTTGTTTTTGTTGAATTTTATTGATTTGGAAAAAATGAATTTTGTTGATAAAAACAAAAATGGGTCTAAATGGGACTTTTAAAAATGCGACGATTTGACCCAAGAAAAATAGTTCAAAAAGGGTATTTTATATGAAAAATGGAGTCGCCACTTGGTATAGAGTTAGGGTGTACCAAGTCACCCAAAAAGTGAATTTTTTAATTAAAAAGCAAGAAACCCTTTTGAACGACTCCTTAGTCTACGTAAAACAAAGAAAAAGGTTCGGGAGTCACATTTGACGAAGGGGAAGGCAAGGACAAAAATCCAAGGCACCCCTTCGACCTAGCCAAGGCTAGTTGCGTGATTTAACCCTTATTTTCCTAATTTTTCTACCCAAAGTATGTATTGCAAATTTGGACATGACTAATGAATGAGAAATGCAATCCTAAATCTAAGAAATGTCTCTTATGAGGCTTTTGGTCCCATTCACACGAGTCGTGACGGCCAATAAAGAAAACCTCATAGAAAATCGGGAGTGATGCAAATGATGACTCAAATTAAAAGTGTAAGTGTGCGTAGTGTAGGAAAAGTGCAAGTGTGCATTTTGAAAGTGTTTGTGTGCGAATGAATGAAAATATAAGTGCTCGTGTGTAAGTGAATGAAAATAGTAAATATAAGTAAAATGAGTGCAATGTGTGAAAGGACAAAAATAAAGAAAGTGAAGAAGTGTGTGATTATGGCATGTGGATTTAAGATATATATTTAGTGAGAAAAATAAGAGAAAAATGATATGAAAATGCATGAACTTAGAGGAATGCATCAGGTCGGGTACGGGAATGACCTCTAATTTTTGTGATTTCAATTTTCCCTTTGATTAGAAGGGAAAACTAGCGTGCTAAGGCTATTTTGAAGCCACACTCGCTCGTTTCCCTTACCCAAGGGGGTTCGCAAGCAAATGGACCCTATAACTAGCATGAAATGCAAAGACCTAAAAATGAGGGAAAAAGGGATTCGAGGAGCATGCCAAATGATAACAAAAACTAAGAAAAAATGCATGAGATGAAATGAACATGCAAAATATGCACTAACGAAAGAGGGACGGCCTATTGGGTCTAGCGTTGGACTAGCCCATAACTAGGAATTCCTACTAGCGTTGGACTAGTGGAATACGAGACCAGGAACCACAACTAGCGTTGGACTAGTGTGGTGACGTGCATTCATTCAATCACATTCATTTATAATTATAGAAAGCGGATAGACATGCAAATCACTTATAAACATGTAGCACGTAACACTTAGCATGCTCAACTAGATGCAATATCCTAATAAAACAGTTAACACGTAGCAACAAAGGTAAATAACCAAACTAATGAACCTATTTACATTCACTAACTAAAACAAAAGGGGAAGGGAAAAATGGACAAAATGCCCTATCTATTACAAGCCAAGAGGTGTACACATACCCCATTAATAAATAAAAGAAATACTTAAAATGAAAGGAATTAAAGCAAATTTAAGAAAGCCAAGTAGACATGTAATTCTCAATTAGCACATTGGATCACATAGGAGAGACAAAAAAGATAAAAGAAATTATACCTTCCCCTTGCTTGTGAAGCTAATGAATGGAAAAAGTTCTAATTTGAGCTAAAACCATTAAACAAAGGATTAATGCACCAATTTAATAGTAAATGTAAAATAAGCCAATAATTACATGGAATGAATATACCATGAAATTGAAGCGCTTAAAACACCCAAAATAGATTAAACAACCTATACTCAAAAGTTTGAAGCAAACAAAACCCAATTAAAACCATTAATCCATCAATCAAAGCCCATTGAAACGTTCTTGGGAATTTCAAAGCCTATGAGTAATGGAAAGTTCAAGTAACCGCAAATAATCACATAGATGTAAAAGCATTAAAACAACTTAAACATCCATATTCACAAAGCTGATGCCTAATTGAAAGGAAAAAGGAAGTTTGAGGGGTTAAATTGATTAATTTTCTCAATTATTTGGGCCACAGTGGAATAAAGGGAGACTTAGGGGACAAAGTGTAATTATTATGATTCATTTTTTTCATGCAGACTTCATACAAGCTACAGCTTATCGGCAAACAGATTTTTGTAACTGTATTTCTGCTGCGATTATTTCCACAACTCTGGAATCTTGACAGATGCAATTTCCTTTTCATTTGATCACCACCTAAACTTTCGACCCAACCAAAACTGGAATCCTAGCATTATACACATCTGGAAGCAGGAATTTGGGATGAACACAAACATGGGTTACCAACCATATGCCAACGTGAACCACAGACTTATTTCAAACAATCCGAAAGCACCAGCAACAAAACAACAAAGGTAAGAGATGATTCCAGGCAAAGTCCTAATTATTCAATCGCACGAATGCAAGGACCTGGGACAGGGAAATAGGGGACATCCAACAAGTTTTTGGACACACAAAATGCAAAAAAAATGGCTTGGTCATCTGCTGAAACCTCGGCTCAGACTTTAGGAAAATTAATCAAACCAAACATGGATCAGAAAAATGCGCATAAAAAAATGATTTCTATCTCTGTTTTCCATCATGAAGGTTACAAGCGCAGCTTTGGACAACAAAAGGCAAGCAACAAAAGTCTCAATTAGGCTCGGACTGATCATAACTCTCCTTGCATTTGACAGGACTCGACACAAAACAAAAACAAAACCAAAACAGTTTGCTGCAATTTTTCGTGCCAAACTTCCACTACTTCACCTTGACAGATTTACAACCTCTCAAACCAAAACCCAACCTCCACTCTTCAATGAAGTCTAATGACCGAACATAGGCAAGATTAAACACAATGCAGGCGAACAAGAAATACAAACCGGCAAACAACTGTAAGCATTAACAGCGACAACACTACCAAACAACATACAAATCAGCGCAAGACACATTTCAGCCACGAAAGGTTATGGAAAGGGCTAAGAAATCAATTTCAATTGATACCTGAGGGAGTCTTTGGATCGAAATCAAAGCAAGAGAGGATGTGAGAGAGCCGCTGGGTTGTTCCGTCGCCCTTTCGTGTCCGCACCAGTGAAGTCACGCTACTGATTTGAGGACCAGATTTAAGGGCTTTCCAATTGTTTTCTGTGAACCGTTTCTGAACAAAAGTCCCTCCACTGACTTCATAGTTTATGCAGAAATCAGAACCCAATCAATTCGAGCAACCAGAAAGGAGATAACCATGCCGTAAGAGGTGCCGAAAACCAATCTATTCTGCCGAAATTTTTTTTTTTTTTTTTTTTTTACAGGAAGCCATTTCTGGTTCTGATTCCTCTTCCCCTCTCAGCCTTGCCCGACTTCCTTGTTTCTCACTCTCAGCTCCTAGCTCTCCCTGACTTTCTGGTTTTCTCCCTGATAAACTCACGGCCCATCTCCCTCTTTCTTCACAGCCTCCTTTTCTTTCTTTTGCCTCTCTTTCCTTTTTTGTCCTTCTCAGCCGTCAATCCCCCTCTCCCGTAACTTCCCTTCACTCTCTTTTCGTTCCTCTAATCACTACCCTCTTGCGGTTTCCAATCTCTCCCCAAGCCCTCGGTTTTCCAGTCGTTCTCCTTGATTCCTCCTCAGACTTCTAGCCGCTATTTGCCTCAGCCTTCAGCTTCCTTAGCCGCTGTTTTTTTTCTTCTTCTTGTTCCCCCCCGTAACTCCCCGTAGCTCTTTCTCTCCTGCCGTCTCCTTCTCGTCAAAACTCCCCCTAATCCCCGTAACTCTCCCCTTTGCGGCTCTCATTTCTTTCCCTTTATATGGGCCTTACAACCCTAAAACCCTCAGACATTCTTCTGTATTTGCAGCTCCAGGGGCCTGCCCGAAACCTGTCCTTGCAAGCTGCAAAAATGCAGCTTGCAAGTCGCGTAGCTCTCTTTTTTTCTTTTTTTTTTCTTTTTTCAATTGAACATAATAAAATTAAAAACAATTTAAATGACATTAGAAACAAACCAAATGCAAAATTCCATTTTTCATTGATTTTCTTTTTCCTTTTTTTTTCGGCATTTTTCTCTCTTTTTCCATTTTTCAATTTTTTCATTTTTTAAATAATGAAACTAAATCCAAAACAACTAAAATATATTTTTGAACGCTTTTCTTTTTTTTTTTGAGAAATTCTACACTAAAACAAACTAAAAGTAAATAAACTAATTGTGACAAATAAAAAATAGAACAAACAAAAATAAAAAATAATAAAAAAAATGAATAGTAAATAAATAAATAATAAAACACCAAAAATTTGGTGTCTACAGTTTGCCCCTCTTTGTCTGAGTTTTGAAAAAACTTGAGACAAAGAAGTAGACACCAAATACTTACCTGTGTTATTGGGCTGCAAAAGATTCCAACGAATAGGAATTATAACACGGGATTGACCCGAATATGAAAAATAAAACGGGACTGACCCGAACCAGAATTGAAAACGGGACTGACCCGAACAAGAACTGAAAACGGGACTGACCCGAACAGGAATTTAAACGGGACTGACCCGAACATAATTTAAACGGGACTGACCCGAACAGAATTTAAACGGGACTGACCCGAACAGGAATTAAACGGGACTGACCCGAACAAGAATGTAGACGGGACTGACCCGAACTGGAATTTAAACGGGACTGACCCGAACTGGAATTTAAACGGGACTGACCCGAATAAGCTTTTACATCATGGGATGCACGCTAGTGGGACTGACCCATGGCTAGCGGCTGAAAACGAGATGCACACTGGCGGGACTAACCTCTGCTCCAGTGGCTGTAAAAATGAAATGCACGCTAGTGGGACTAACCCATGTTTAGCGGCAACGGAATATGAAATGCACGTTAGTGGGACTGACCCATGTTTAATGGCAATGAGAATGAAACGCGCGCTAGTGGGACTGACCCATGTTTAGCGGCGAAGAAAACAAAATGCACACTAGTGGGACTAACCCATGTTTAGTGGCAATGGAACATAAAATGCACGTTAGTGGGACTGACCCATGTTTAACGGCAACGAGAATGAAACGCACGCTAGTGGGACTGACCCATGTTTAGCGGCGAAGAAAACAAAATGCACACTAGTGGGACTAACCCATGTTTAGTGGCAATGGAACATAAAATGCACGTTAGTGGGACTGACCCATGTTTAACGGCAACGAGAATGAAACGCACGCTAGTGGGACTGACCCATGTTTAGCGGCGAAGAAAACAAAATGCACACTAGTGGGACTAACCCATGTTTAGTGGCAATGGAACATAAAATGCACGTTAGTGGGACTGACCCATGTTTAACGGCAACGAGAATGAAACGCACGCTAGTGAGACTGACCCATGTTTAGCGGCGAAGAAAACAAAATGCACACTAGTGGGACTAACCCATGTTTAGTGGCAATGGAACATAAAATGCACGTTAGTGGGACTGACCCATGTTTAACGGCAACGAGAATGAAACGCACGCTAGTGGGACTGACCCATGTTTAGCGGCGAAGAAAACAAAATGCACACTAGTGGGACTAACCCATGTTTAGTGGCAATGGAACATAAAATGCACGTTAGTGGGACTGACCCATGTTTAACGGCAACGAGAATGAAACGCACGCTAGTGGGACTGACCCATGTTTAGCGGCGAAGAAAACAAAATGCACACTAGTGGGACTAACCCATGTTTAGTGGCAATGGAACATAAAATGCACGTTAGTGGGACTGACCCATGTTTAACGGCAACGAGAATGAAACGCACGCTAGTGGGACTGACCCATGTTTAGCGGCGAAGAAAACAAAATGCACACTAGTGGGACTAACCCATGTTTAGTGGCAATGGAACATAAAATGCACGTTAGTGGGACTGACCCATGTTTAACGGCAACGAGAATGAAACGCACGCTAGTGGGACTGACCCATGTTTAGCGGCGACGAAAACAAAATGCACACTAGTGGGACTAACCCATGTTTAGTGGCAATGGAACATAAAATGCACGTTAGTGGGACTGACCCATGTTTAACGGCAACGAGAATGAAACGCACGCTAGTGGGACTGACCCATGTTTAGCGGCGAAGAAAACAAAATGCACACTAGTGGGACTAACCCATGTTTAGTGGCAATGGAACATAAAATGCACGTTAGTGGGACTGACCCATGTTTAACGGCAACGAGAATGAAACGCACGCTAGTGGGACTGACCCATGTTTAGCGGCGAAGAAAACAAAATGCACGCTAGTGGGACTAACCCATGTTTAGTGGCAATGGAACATAAAATGCACGTTAGTGGGACTGACCCATGTTTAACGGCAACGAGAATGAAACGCACGCTAGTGGGACTGACCCATGTTTAGCGGCAACGAGAATGAAACGCACGCTAGTGGGACTGACCCATGTTTAGCGGCGAAAAAAACAAAATGCAAACTAGTGGGACTAACCCATGTTTAGTGGCAATGAAATGCTTACTGGCGGGACAAACCCAGCTCCAGTAGTAATGAAAATGAAAACCTTGACCATCGGACAGTGGGATTAAACCCAAGCCTGTCGTGATGAAACTTGATTTGTTTTTTGATTGATGATTTTTTGATATTTTGATTGATTTTTTTTCCTGAAAAATTTGCCCCAGTATGATGAATTTATCAGTGCGATCAAACCCGAGCCTATCATGAGAATTGGGTTGGTCAGTGGGATTAAACCCGAGCCTGCCGAGATCGGAGGGATAAAACCCGTGCCCAACGAAGATAAAAGCGGTCAGTGGGATAAAACCCGAGCCTGCCGAGGTCGGAGGGATAAAACCCGTGCCCAACAAAGATAAAAGCGGTCAGTGGAATAAAATCCGAGCCTGCCGAGGTCGGAGGGATAAAACCCGTGTCCAACGAAGATAAAAGCGGTCAGTGGAATAAAATCCGAGCCTGCCGAGGTCGGAGGGATAAAACCCGTGCCCAACGAAGATAAAAGCGGTCAGTGGGATAAAACCCGAGCCTGCCGAGGTCGGAGGGATAAAACCCGTGCCCAACGAAGATAAAAGCGGTCAGTGGAATAAAATCCGAGCCTGCCGTGTAAGCGATCAGCGGGATTAGACCCGGTCCTGCCGAGGTTGGCGGGATAAAACCCAGCTCCAACGTGATCTTTGTGAAAAAAGAAATTGAATTTGATTTGTCAAGAAACAAGAAATTAAACTTGATTTTTGATTTTTGACATTTCTGATTTTCTGATTTTCTGAAATTTTTTTTTCAAAGATAATTTGCTCCAGCTTCGAGCCCTTTTCACTCTTTCTTTCTGCTTCTCTTTTTGGTATTGGCCTTCCACCACAATAAATGCTTCTTCATCATTTCAAACCTGAATACCTGCACAGGGGCTTACCAAAATATGGCATGCACTTAAATTTCACGAAAAGAGTAGCGTGATTGATTCGAAAATGTATCATTTGACTTTCGGACGAAATCCTCAAATGTATTGCGGAAAGAATTTGCCCCAGTGTGGGCTTATTTTGTGAAATCTCATGAATAAAAATTTTGCCCCAGTGTGGGCTTATTTTGCAAAATCCCTCAAATGAAAACTTGCCCCAGTGTGGGGCACATTTAATTGCAAAAATTTTGTTTGGATGACGCTCCATTTATTTGAACAATGTAAGGAACTGTGTTTCCTATACAATGTGAAGAAATCTAAGCGTCTTGCTTAAACTCACACAGAAAATTTCATGATGAATTTCTCAAAATAATTTCAAATTATAAAAATTCCTCCCTCATTTTAGCATCGATGCTTAGGATAATGGGTCTCCACTTCTTGTTAGGTCGTCCTTCAGACCAATCAAGTGGGTGTTATTTCTGATTTCGAGGTGGCTAAGGAAAATGAGAAATCAAGATTTGTCTTGTTTTTGTGCCCCAATTGCATGTAATCCCTTCAATATCACATCTTAGTGAAAGCAGAGAGTTTGTCACCCTTATTTCTTAAGAGAATTTAATCAACATATAAGCTTTCTAGGCTTGTAACGCATGGGCAGAAATGATAGCTAAACATGTGAAAATTGGTCATACCCTTATGATCACAAGTGATTGATGGATTCCTTAGAAATATAATCCTCACTTTGAGTTGTCATGATGAATAAGTCAGCGATGGACTTTATGAGCTTGTAATGTGGCTTGAAAGCGATAGTTAAAGACATAAAATTTTCAAGGACATTGCACTGAAGATCGCTCTTTTCCAAAATTGCCCCTATTTTGAAGATCTGAACTTTGTTTGACTTTTGTCACCACTCAATAGGAATTTCACCATCGAATCTCTTCTCTTCTTTTTTTTTTTTCCGCATTTTCTTGCTTTTCCTCTTTCTTTTTCAAAGGTGCCCTTGCGGGTTTCCAGATGAATATTTTCAACCTCACAGCCAGTCAATTCAGAAATACATTCAAAAATTTTCTGGCATCAGTATAGAAGCATCACCTGCCAATTGGAAAATTTCTTAACAGAGATATTGTAAAGAACAGAAGCCAGGACTTTCAGCTTTTGTAATGGGGTCAGGTGGGGTGTTTAGAAAAGTTGAGGCTTGAAAACGGATTTCAAAAGCGGTTTGAATGACCTGAAATCGCATTATTTTGCCAACCCTATTTTAGGGTTAAATCAGAACTTGCCCCAGTTTATGCTCAATTGAGGCTTTTTTCCCATTTTTTTTTCGATTGATTTTTCTTTTGGCCTTTTGCCATTCCTGGGAACTTTTTCAAAGATTTGCCCCAGTTTATGCTTAACTGAGGTTCTCTTTTCTTCTTTTGTCTTTTGATTTTGTGGCTTTTCACTTTTTCACTTCTTGAAATTTTCCTTTTCAACTCAAACTTGCCCCAGTATGGGGTTTGCGATTTTCAGGGGTTGCCAAATGAAGTATTTTATTCTGAAGGCTCAAAAGGGATTGTCGCGCCCCATTTTTTGATAAAAATAAAATGTTTTGTTTTTGTTGAATTTTATTGATTTGGGAAAAATGAATTTTGTTGATAAAAATAAAAATGGGTCTAAATGGGACTTTTTTAAAAATGCGACGATTTGACCCAAGAAAAATAGTTCAAAAAGGGTTTTTTATATGAAAAATGGAGTCGCCACTTGGTATAGAGTTAGGGTGTACCAAGTCACCCAAAAAGTGAATTTTTTTTAAGTAAAAAGCGAGAAACCCTTTTGAACGACTCCTTAGTCTACGTAAAACAAAGAAAAAGGTTCGGGAGTCACATTTGACGAAGGGGAAGGCAAGGACAAAAATCCAAGGCACCCCTTCGACCTAGCCAAGGCTAGTTGCGTGATTTAACCCTTATTTTCCTAATCTTCCTACCCAAAATATGTATTGCAGATTGGATTTGACTAATGAATGAGAAATGCAATCCTAAATCTAAGAAATGTTTCTTATGAAGCTTTTGGTCCCATTCACATGAATTGTGAAGGCCAATAAGAAAGACCTCATAGAAAATCGTGAATGATGCAAATGAAGACTCAAATAAGAGTGTAAGTGTGCAAAGTGTAGAGAAGGGCATGTGTGCAATTTGAAAGTGTTTGTGTGCAAATGAATGAAAATATAAGTGCTCGTGTGCAAGTGAGCAAAAAATAGTAAATATATAAGTAAAAAGGTAGGTGCAATGTGTGAGGTGAAAAATAAAGAAGTGAATAGGTGTGTGAATATGGCATATGGATTTAAAAAATTTAATGAGGAGAATAATGAAAAAAATGAAAAATGTATGAACTTGGAGGAATGCATCAAGTCGGGTACGGGGATGACCTCTAGTTTTATGATTTTAATTTTCCCTCGAATTAGAAGGTAAAACTAGCGTGCTAAGGCTATCGAGTAGCCACACTCGCTCGTTTCCCTTATCAAGAGGGGGTTTTCACGCAAATGAACCCTAACTAACATGAGATGCAAGTCCTAAAATGAGGGGGAAGAGGTTTGAGGGACATGCCAAATGATAAACTAAGGAAAAATGCGTGATATGTGGTGATCATGCACTTAATGAAAAAGGGAAAAAGAACCTATTGGGTCTAGCATTGGACTAGCCCATTCTATGAATTCCGACTAGCGTTGGACTAGTGGAAACGATAAAAGAAGCCACAACTAGCGTTGGACTAGTGTGGTGACGTACATTCATCCATTCCATTCATTTATACTACAAAAAGCGAGTAGACATGCGAATCACTTATAAACACGTAGCACATAACACTTAGCATGCTTGACTAGATGCAAAATCCTAATAAAGCATTTAACATATAACACATAGGCATGCAATCATTACATTTGCTAACTAAAACAAAGGGGAAAGGGAAAATGGACCAAATTACTTGCTACGCCCTATCTATTACAAGCCAAGAGGTGTACACATACCCCATTAATAAAAATCAAAAGTAAATGAAATAAATGAAAGGAAATAAGGAGAGGCTAGGAAAGCAAGTAGACATGCAAATTTCAATTAGCACATTAGTCCACATAGGAGAGAAACAAAAGGGTAAAAAGAGATTATACCTCCCCGTTGGTGATACTAAGGAAGTAAACAAACTCAACTTGGCTAGAGTCACCCAAGAAAAGACTAACTTAGGCTAAAATCACCAAAAACAAAAGATTAATGCACCAATTTAGTGATAAGATATAAACTAAACAATTTGAATCCATCGAAACATCAAACTTTCCCTCAATTGCAACTCAATGAAGTCAAAACTACTTAAAGACCCAGGCAAAAGGCATGATCATCCAATCCCCAAGCATAACATCTACTAAAGACCCAAATGCAAGCACTACTCAAATCATTTGAGTCCAAATAAATCGTTTAAGCACTTCAAAGATTCCAAAAATAAAGTAAGAGCCAAACAATGATTGAAGTTGCAATGATTTTAGGACTTACTTACAAGATACTAAAACATGCTTGGGCTACTGTGGCATAAAGAGAAACTTAGAGGGATCAAATTGATTAAATGTTCCAATTACTTGGGCCATAGTGAGTCAAGGGGGAACTTGGGAGGTCAAAGTGCAATTTTTCAAAAATTATTTCATGCAAGCTCATGCAAGCTACGTAGACAAGAAAACTTCTGCAATTTACGTTCTATTCAAACTTCTATCAACCGAGAAAGAAAAGCTGCTGCACTTCTCAATTCCATTTCCAAACTTTGATCAAAACATTTCATCTAAGCATAACCATTTCATTATTTGCAAGATTAAGACAGCTACTCTTATTGCAGGATTAAAACAAGAGGTGAAGCTGGCCATCAAGGGTAAAAGACTAAGCAACAAGATAGTTATATAAAAAAAAAAAAGGTCGCATGTCTTCTGAAATATTTCCCAGCCGTGGTCTTTTACTTCATCACACAAACCAGATTTTTGGACTCAAATACCAAGCTTTGATTAAATATTTTCAACCCAACATCCCCACTTTAAACTACATAACAAGCTACTTAACTCAATCTCCAAACAAACAAGAACAATGAAAAGCGCTAATGTAGTACAGAAATCTGGACAGACATTCATGCAGCATGCTAGCAATCTGAAACCCATTTTTCAGCTCAAGCCTGGTTGTTCAGCTTTAATGAATTCCTTAGATGGACCCCAGACCAAGTAAACAGCAAAACGCAGCAAAGGACAAGTGAAACCTGCGCAAACTGCTGCAACAAACTCTGAGTTTGTTGCAACAGATTTTGTGCGCAGGTTTCTGGTGTGTGACTACAGAAATTCTAGAGCAAACAAGCAAGCAATCAACGAAGAGATGGGGAAACCACCCTGCAGCAGTGGACCTGCCGTGCTTGCTGCAATTTCAACCGACCACATGTGAGTCTATTAGCTAACCCCCACAAGAATCTCGACCCAACAAAAGCATCACATATCACTACAAAGATCAGAGATTCAACAATCCTTCTCTTTCTCACCAGATACACAAGGCAAAACAGATAACTTTTGTCAAGTTTTCATTTTTCGGTAATAACTCTACCAAATATGCAATCCAGAAACCAAATAAGAAACTAATGAAAACCCAACAACATCCAAGTCCCCTTAATTCAAAAAAATCCAATTTAATCACAAATCAACATGGGGAACATCCCAAACCACACATCGACAAACAACCCAGCAAATGACCCCAAACTCTTTGTTTGCCAAGCTTGCATCCTCGTAGGAATCGTATAAAACTAACCAGAGGAAACGCTAGAGTTACCTGAAGATGTTAGCGTGATCGAATGAGGGCGATGTGTTTCTAACAAGTCGCAGGTACCGCTGAACGAGGCTCAGAAATTTTGCTGAAACTTCAAATCTGGGTTCCTCCCCCACGAAGCTTTCTTGGTTCTCTCTCTTTTGTTCAGCCGAACGCCTCCATTTGTTCTCCTTCGTCTCTCCGTGGCCCTCTTCTTACCAAAGCTCCCTCTTTTCTCTCTTTTTTAGTTTCCTTGGTTGCGGCTGCTATGCTCACTCTAGTTTTCCAGAATTTCTTTCGGCCGTTCCTTCACTCTTGCTCCCCAAAAACTCCCTATTAGCTCTTGGTTTCTTCTTTCAGAAACTCCCGTAGCTATCTCTCTTCTTCAGACTCCTTTCCCAGCCCGTTACTTTTTGCTCTTGCTCTCAGACCTCTCTTGAAAACTCCCTCAATCTCTCGGTCCTCTTCAGATTTTCAGCCGCCCCTCTCTCTCCCTTGCTCCCCGAAAAAAAAACCCCCCTACGGCTGTGGTTTCTCCCCTCTTTTATATCCCCTTCCAAATCTCCTAAACCCTTCCTTGAATGGTCAGGATGAAAGCCAGCCTCTACCTTCATCTTGCCCTTCGATGGCACGTACGAAGCTAACCCTTTGCAAGCTGCCAAAAATGCAGCTTGCAGGCTGCGATCCCTTTTTTTTTTTTTTTTTTTTTTCAAAAATTAATTGATTAACATTGAAAACTAATTTAACAAAATACATAATAATAAAAGAAAACTAATGAAGAAAGCTAAAATAAATAAAAAAAACATGCTAACGCTAATTATTCTTGTTTTCTTTTCTTTTCTTTTCCTCTTTTTTTTCTTTCAAATTAATAGATGAAATGGTAAAATAAAGTAAAAAATAGTAATTTAATTAATCGTCAAGTAAAAATGAATAAGCTAAAAATAAAAAGCGGCAAAACTACTATTTTCTACTTTTCGCTTTCATTTTTATTTTCCACTTTCATTTTTGTTCTTTGCTTTTTTGTTCTTTTTTTTTTTTTTTTTTTTTTTTTCAAGAAAGCCTTGAATAAAACAAAATGACTAAAATGGTTTTTCTTTTCTTTCTAAAACTCTATAAACTTAAAAACTAAAAAAACTAAAAAACTAAAAAGTAAAATCTAAAACTTAAAAGTGATTAAAACCTGAAATGAAAAAAATAAAAATGAATAGACAAACTAAAAGGGCAAAATGAATAACACTATATTAAAATAACAACTAAAAATGCAAAACACTCAACAATGAACTAAATGCAAGCGATCTAAAATAAAAATCGTGAAGTAGAAGCCACATACAAATTATTCAAAATTTGGTGTCTACAGTTTGCCCCTCTTTGTCTGAGTTTTGAAAAAACTTGAGACAAAGAAGTAGACACCAAACACTTACCTGTGTTATTGGGCTGCATAAGATTCCAATGAACAAGAATTCTAATACGGGACTGACCCGAACAGAAATTAAAACGGGACTGACCCGAACAGGAATTTAAAACGGGACTGACCCGAACAGAAATTAAACGGGACTGACCCGAACAGGAATTTAAACGGGACTGACCCGAACAGAAATTTAAACGGGACTGACCCGAACAGAAATTTAAACGGGACTGACCCGAACAGGAATTTAAACGGGACTGACCCGAACAGAAATTTAAACGGGACTGACCCGAACAGAATTTAAACGGGACTGACCCGAACAGAATTTAAACGGGACTGACCCGAACAAGAATTTAAACGGGACTGACCCGAACAAGAATTTAAACGGGACTGACCCGAACAGAAATTTAAAACGGGACTGACCCGAACAGAAATTTAAACGGGACTGACCCGAACAAAATTTAAACGGGACTGACCCGAACAGAATTTAAACGGGACTGACCCGAACAGAATTTAAACGGGACTGACCCGAACAAGAATTTAAACGGGACTGACCCGAACAGAAATTTAAACGGGACTGACCCGAACAGAATTTAAACGGGACTGACCCGAACAGAAATTTAAACGGGACTGACCCGAACAGGAATTTAAACGGGACTGACCCGAACAAAAATTTAAACGGGGCTGACCCGAACAGAAATTTAAACGGGACTGACCCGAACAGGAATTTAAACGGGACTGACCCGAACAGAAATTTAAACGGGACTGACCCGAACAAGAATTTAAACGGGACTGACCCGAACAAGAATTTAAACGGGACTGACCCGAACAGAAATTTAAACGGGACTGACCCGAACAGGAATTTAAACGGGACTGACCCGAACAAAAATTTAAACGGGGCTGACCCGAACAGAAATTTAAACGGGACTGACCCGAACAGGAATTTAAACGGGACTTCACTGGGGAAGTTTGAGACAATGAATTGAATTTTTA
This sequence comes from Coffea canephora, assembly GCA_036785865.1. Taxonomy (NCBI): domain Eukaryota; kingdom Viridiplantae; phylum Streptophyta; class Magnoliopsida; order Gentianales; family Rubiaceae; genus Coffea; species Coffea canephora. The sequence continues at coordinate 29,702,836 of CM071922.1, forward strand.
CCTGGGAGTAGTTCAAATTTTTGTACCTAGAGGGGGATTGGATCTCTGTAGGTGAAGCGATGGCTGGTGTTAGTCCTTATAATCCGATTTTGCAAATAACATTGCTTTAGATTTGAAAAAGAGAATGATCGCTTTCATTTGTGACCGCAGTGTTCCTGCAAGAAAAGAATAAATAGTAATGGATTTGCCACCATTATTTGATCCGGTTTGCCTTGAGAATCGTGTAAACATGAGTCTTGTACTATTTTTGCCTCTGTTCCGCGGCATCCGTCTTGGTCGAACTTGTGACTTTGCAAATTCTAAGACTGATAAAATACGGATTGACCACGTCACCCAATCCAGGTGGTAGCTTTGTTGCATGTTACTCCCTGTATCTGATGATTGAATCCCCTATTTTGCTCAAACCTTTGGGTTTATCACTCATTTGAATTCAATGGTAAAAGAATGATGCGTGAAAACTTGTCATATAACGATCAATGTACATGCAGATTATCTCCTATGTCGGGCAAAGATGAGCATGCGAAAGAATGTAGACAATCATGAGCAGTCATACACGAATAATTGAAAACAACCAAAAGATTCATAAAGATACATTTTGCAAAAGAATATTTGTAAAGAACAATACAAGTTTAGCCAATGAATATCATATTCAAGACTTTGGATATTTTGCTTCGGAATCCAATATCGGCAGAAGTATCACAAATATGAGGAAAACCCTAAATGAACCAGGTCACCAGCTGTTCCTTCTTGAGCTCGACTGTTTGTGAAAACCTACCTTGGCGCCCTTTCGGGTTTTCACCAAGGTTGCCCCCACCCCTTTTTTATTTGATTTTTCCTTCATCATTTTCATTTCATTTTTTTTTTTTTTTTTTTTTTTTGAGGCGCCCTTTCGGGTTTTCACCTAAAGAGCAACGAAATCTCTTGACCACAGTCGACTCAGAAATATGCATTAAAGATTCTAGCATCAGTAAAATGCACTTCCCTTGAGAAATTGGGCGAAGGCATTACGGACATCACCTGCCAGTTGATTATCAAATTTTGCTAATAGAAATACGACAAATGACGGAAGCCAGGACTTTGAGTTTTGTAATGAGGTCAGGTGGGGTGTTTTTCCAGAAAGGTTAAGGTTTGAAAGCAAATTCGATGCCAGGGGTAAAATAAACTGAGATTGCCTTATTTTGAAATCATTTCCGATTTTGAACGAAACCGAGGAAAATTTGCCCCAGTTCGATCGGATTTTCACTCTTTGCATTTTCTTCATTGCATTTTCCTCACTTTTGCATTTTTCTTTGAAAACTAAATTTGCCCCAGTGTGGGGTTCTTTTCCCTTTTCTTTTGCTCATCTCTCTTTCAAAATTAAAATTTTGCCCTAGTGTGGGGTTTGCAATTCTCAGGGGTTATCAAACGAAATTTGTCAATTCTGATGGCTCAAAGGGGACAAGTAGAGATAAAATATTTTTAAGTGTAAAAGAAGATGGCCTGACTTGCATTTCGCCGTTTGCATGAATTTCTAAAGAAAATTTGCATGATCAAATGAAAAACTTTTTGCACATATCTGAGTTGATAGGTTGAGGGAATGCTCGTCCATCCATTTCTGCTAGAATAAGGGCTCCGCCAGGTAATACCTTTTGGACAATGAACGGCCCTTGCCAGTTTGGAGCGAATTTGCCCTTGGCTTCATCTTGCATTGACAAAATTCGCTTTAGTACCTTATCACCTTCTTCAAATGCCCGCCGATGGACTTTCTTGTTGTAAGCCCGGGCCACGCGCTTCTGATAGCACTGACCATGACAAATAGCGTTGAACCGCTTTTCATCGATCAAAGTCAATTGTTCATGGCGCTGCTTGATCCAATTAGCTTCTTCCAGTTTAGCTTCCATAAGGATTCGTAGCGACGGAATCTCAACCTCAGCGGGTAATACAGCTTCCATCCCATACATAAGTGAATACGGCGTTGCCCCAGTCGATGTTCGGATAGAAGTCTGGTACGCCATTAATGCATAGGGCAACTTTTCATGCCAATCGCGGTGCCTTTCTGTCATTTTGCGTATAATCTTCTTCAAATTTTTGTTCGCAGCTTCCACGGCTCCATTCATCTGAGGCCTATAAATAGCAGAATTACGGTGTCTGATTTTGAACTGCTCACATAGTCCATCTACCATGTCATTGTTCAGATTTTTGGCATTGTCTGTAATCAGCGTCTCGGGTACTCCGAAGCGACAAATGATGTGATCTCTCAAGAAATTAGCAACCACCTTCTTCGTTACATGTTTGAATGATTCTGCCTCAACCCATTTGGTAAAGTACTCGATCGCCACCAATATAAATCGATGTCCATTTGAAGCAGGAGGATCGATTGTACAATCACGTCCATACCCCACATTGAACAGGGCCATGGGGCGGTCATGCTATGCAACTCAGTGGGTGGAGCGCGTATAATGTCACCGTGCATTTGGCATTTTATACATCTCCGGACAAAGTCTATACAATCATGCTCCATAGTAAGCCAGAAGTATCCGGTTCTCATGATTTTCTTCGCTAGCAAATGGCCATTCATGTGAGGTCCACAAACACCACTGTGCACTTCTTTCATCATATATTGAGCTTCATTTTCATCAATGCACCTCAAAAGGTTCAGATCCGAGGTTCTTTTGTACAATACTTCACCATTTAAGAAAATTTTGAAGCCATTCTACGCAGAAAACTCTTGTCTTTTGTACCAGCATGCTGAGGGTAGGACCCAGTTTTGAGAAACTCCTTAAGATCATTAAACCAAGGAGTAGTATCCGAAGACTCGTCTGCAGCCCAGCAGTGGGCTGGCTTGTTTTGAAGCTGAATTTGGATTGGTTCGATCTTCAATTCATCTGGATATTGGATCATGGAAGCCAAGGTGGCCAAAGCATCAGCAAATGCGTTTCGGGCTCTCGGGAGATGTCTAAACTCCAAATTTTGAAACCGCTTGGCCAAAGTGAGCAAACTACAATGGTAGGGTAGAATTTTCGAATCTTTGGTTATCCATTGCTTCAAAGTTTGGTGCACGAGCAAATCTGAATCACTAAAAGCTATCAACTCCTTGATTTCCATCTCCAAAGCCATTTTGAGACCCAAAATGCAGGCTTCATATTCAGCCATGTTGTTTGTACAAGCAAATTGCAATTTGGCAGCGGCAGGGTAGTGTTTTCCTTCAGGTGAAACCAGAACAGCTCCAATTCCAGCTCCTAGAGAATTTGAAGCTCCATCGAAGAAAAGCCTCCATTCAGGACTTTGTTCACTTATATCATCTGCAACGCCTACAAATAGGACCCTCTCGTCAGGGAAATAAGTACGGAGTGGTTGATAATCATCATCCCTTGGATTTTCCGCCAAATGATCAGCTATAGCTTGCCCCTTGACCGCCTTTTGTGAGGTGAAAACAATATCGAACTCCGAAAGAATTATCTGCCATTTGGCCAATCTTCCAGTCAGCATCGGCTTCTCCAAAAGATACTTCAAAGGATCAGACCGGGAAATAAGATACGTGGTATGACTCAACAGATAGTGTCTCAACTTCTGGGCTGCCCAGGCCATGCACAGCAGCTTTTCTCAATGAATGAATAACTAGCCTCGTACTGCGTGAACTTTTTGCTTAGATAGTAAATGGCTTGTTCTTTCCTTCCAGAGTCATCGTGCTGACCTAGAACACACCCTACTGCTCCTTCAAGCACGGATAATACATAATCAAAGGTCGGCCCGGTTTGGGCGGCACTAAGACTGGTGGATGCAACAAATAATCTTTAATCTTGTCAAAAGCCTGTTGGCACTCCTCATTCCAATACAACGGCACGTTCTTCCTCAATAATTTGAACAACGGCTCGCACGTGGCAGTTAACTGGCCAATGAACCTCCCGATAAAATTGATCTTCCCTAAAAAGCTTTTCACGTCCTTCTGAGTTTTTGGCGCTGGCATGTCTCGAATTGCTTTGATTTTTGCTGGATCTATCTCTATGCCCTTCTTGCTAACAATGAATCCCAACAGCTTACCCGCCGGTGCTCCGAAGGCGCATTTCGCAGGATTTAGCTTTAAATTGTACTTCCGCAACCTCTCGAATAATTTCTTCAGATCAACCAAGTGGTCCTCTGCCCTTTTAGACTTGATTATAATATCATCCACGTAGACTTCCATCTCCCGGTGGATCATATCATGAAATAGGGTTGTCATGGTCCTCTGATATGTTGCTCCGGCATTCTTTAAACCGAAAGGCATCACTCGGTAACAAAAATGTACCCCAAGGGGTAATAAAAGCAGTCTTCTCCCTATCCTCCTCTGCCATCAAAATTTGGTGGTAGCCAGCAAAACAATCGCAAAAGGTTTCAATCTCATGTCCGGCAGTATTGTCTAAGAGAATGTGAATATTTGGTAGAGGGAAATCGTCTTTAGGACTGGCTTTATTAAGGTCTCTATAGTCAACACAAACTCTCACCTCTCCATTCTTCTTTGGAACAGGGACTGGATTTGAAAGCCAAATTGGGTAATGGGAAACAATGATAATATTGGTTTTGAGTTGTTTTTCGATTTGCTCTTTTATTTTGAGGCTCATATCTGGTTTGAATTTCGGGGTTTTTGTTTTACGGGTGGAAAAGAAGGGTCTGTGGGCAATCTATGCACTACCACATCAGTTGAAATGCCAGTCATATCATCATAGGACCACGCAAATACGTCCTGGAACATGGTCAAGAATTCAAGCATCTCCTTTTTCTGCCTTTCATTCAAATGAATACTGATCTGCACCTCCTTAACTTCATCCTTAGTGCAATGTTTACTGTTTCTGTCTCTTCCAGGTTCGGTTTCGGTTTTTCCTCATATTGTTCAAGATCCTTTGCAAACGAATCGGATACTTCCTCATTATCACTCTCGCTTTGGAGTTCGGATTCACAGACCTCCAAGTCGTGAGTGATATAGAGATTGCCATTATCGTATTCCAGAACTGTGATATCCAAAGGGTCAAATATTTTTATTTTTGGCCATCTGAAAGAATTAACGAATGTGGGATAATAAGCAAATAAGCATACAATTCAAACAAATGAACAGACAATATGAATATAAACAAACGAATAAACAACAACATGACAGAACAACTTGTGCATTTCATAAAACTTTTGATTGAAAGCAAAACAAAAGAAAGCAAACGGAAACAATATTTACATATGCAAATTTTAGCCAAAAGTAAAGATGCTTTTCATTAACTATTTACAGATGCAAAAGTACTTTTCCATGAATCCATATGAATGACAAACCCCTAGATTTACCGAAACTCCTTCTGAACAGGCAGGAACTCGGCAGTCCAATTAGAAATAGCCCCCTCAGGGATGTCAGGAAATTCGGCCTCGCTCGGGAAATTATCTTTCAAAATGTTGCCCCAATGAACAATTGGGACAAACTATCCTCGATTTCTTCAGTTGAATTACCCTCTGCTGTGATTATCTCAGTTGGCCGTGGAAAGGTATACCGTAACGGTGGAATGTCAAAAACCCTTTGTCGGCCCTCTTTTTCTGCTCTTTTACGCTCCTTCATCTCTTTGATGTCCTTGGTGGTTGGCCGGGAAACCCAAACCAAACGTATCCTTTTTTCCATAATCTCCACTGGCTTCAGGATCCCTTGCAGTTCACGTCCAACCCCTTGTCGAATTTGTATCCTCCACGAATCATTTCTCTGGCCATCATTACACTGGCCTTTGAGAGAGTTTGTTCCTCCGTTGTGATCCAACTTACGGAGACTATATCGGATGTGCTATGAGGGGACATGGTAACACTTTGACTACCCTCCTCTTTAACTCCAGAATCGGTGATACCAGGCAGTCCTCTTCAGCAAAGATAGTGATTAGTTTGTCATTTACCACGAACTTGAGTAACTGATGCAACGAAGACGGCACGGCCCCCGACTTGTGAATCCATGGCCTTCCAAGTAAGATATTGTAAATGCTCGGGAAGTTCATGACTTGGCAAGTTATTTGAAATTGGGCCGGCCCCATCTCAATTACTAAATCTGCTTCTCCTATTGGCTCCCTCTGCGCTCCATCGAACCCTCTAACGATAGTCCTGAAGGCCTCAGCTTGATGTCTTGCAATCCTAGCTTCTCCAAGGTACTCCAAGGACAGATATTAAGTGCAGACCCGTTGTCAATTAGCACCTTCGGCAGCATTTTTCCGTTGCACCTCACTGTTATGTACAACGCTTATTATGTCCAATGCCCCCGTCGGCAATTCATCATCAGAAAAAGCAATTTGCTTGTTGATAATACGCTCCCAACCACGTTTGAAAATTATCAACAGAAATGTCCCTCGGAATTTGGGCTCTTGTTAATACGTCGATCAATGCATCCTATGCATGTCCGAAGAGAAAAGTAGGTCCAACATGGTTATCTGGGCAGGTGATTTGCTTAACTTTTCCACTATGTTGTATTCACTTTCTCCGGAGTCGTTTAAGGAAATCCACGGCTTCTTTCTCGGTGATTGTTGGTTTGATGGGTGGCTCAGAACTATTGGCTTGAATTGGAGTAGTAGTCTCAAATGGATTTGCAGTCTTCCCCGATCTGGTAACTACTGACATCCTTCTTTGCGGTTGAATTCTCCCCGATCTGTTATGCTAGGCTCATCGTAATTCCACGGCACTTGTTGCAGGCTTAATACGGGCTCTTGCTTCGGGAATTCGATGACTACCGGTTTCAAAACTTCATTCTCCGCTGGCGTGAGATCTAAGACAAAGGCTTGTTATCTTCTTCGAATGGCAACTCTATGACACACGGTTGGTCCGTGACCCCAAACACTTCAGCTTCTACTGCCAATTTCTTGATTTGTTCCTCGTACTCCGCATCGTCCATAATAACCCAACATGCTCCGGTAAGGGGTTTTGATTTACGTTTTGGCCCTTGTGGCTCCCTTTTTCTGATCACGATTTCTCCAGACTCGACCATATCTGAACTTTATGCTTTAGCGCCTTGCAATCCAAGTTGCATGCCCAGGGGCCCCTGAATGATATGCGCAAACAGCTTGCGGGTTATTACCAGGCGGGCATGCCATACGGATAGGTAGGAGGGGGGTACTGTGCCAATTTTTCCGGAGGCCCTTAACTGGTCATATAATTGGTCTAAAGGCCTGCCTAAATTGGTAAAAGTACGGCTTGGAGGTCGGTTGTAGGGTTCAGGGGGTTGAGGTAGTTGTAAGCAGGTCTATTTGGAGGAGGAAATCTTGGGTTAAACGGAGGTCGAGGTCGGTTTTGGGGTGGATTTGGTTGAGAAATTTGAAAAGGGGCTGAAGGTGGGTTAGTATAGTTTGGGCGAGGTGAGGTGGTGGATGTTGGTAGTATATACAGGGTTTGGGCTTGAATAGTAGTAAGGGTAAGGTTGCTGGTAGGCTGGGTTGTGTTGGTATCGGGGTCTGGGTGAGGGGTTGTGGTTCCAAACAAAGGTTGTATCTCCTTCTTTCTTTTTGAATTGTGGTTTCTTTTCACTGCTTCCTCGCCCTTGCAAAGCTTCCACTTGCGATTTCAGGGCGGATACATTAACAATTTTTCCGGCTCGTACAAAGTCGTCAAATTCTTCAAGTTTATTTACAATTGCCGCGAATGAACATCCAGTCATACGGAAAATTTCTTCAAAATATGGAGGATCATGGGCCTTGATGAAAGTACGGATGATTTCTTCCTCGGTCATCGGAGGCTCCACCTTGGCAGCTATTTTCCTCCACCTCTTGGCATAAGTCTTGTGATCTTCGGAGGGTTTTCTTTTGGTTCCTTCCAAGGTGGTTCTAGTCGGTGCCAACTCACAATTATACTCATATTGCCTTACGAAAGCCTTGGACAAGTCAATCCAGGTTCTTACGTCTTCAGGTTTTCAGATTTGAATACCAGTCAAGTGCGTCCCCTTCCAGACTTTCGGGGAACAACCTTAGAGGCAAGTTTTCATCGTCCACAGGCTTTCCCAATTTGTTTGCAAATAACCGGAGGTGCGTCTTGGGTTACCCGTCCCATCGTACTTGTTAAACTTAGGAGTTTTGAACCCCTCAGGCAGTTGCACATTCGGAAAGAGACACAGCTCATCGTAATCCAAGACTCCTTGCTTGTTCAGCACCTGACTCTTCCTCATGAATTCATCGAAACGGTCCAGGCGCTTTAATAACTTCACATCAACGGGAGCAGAGGATCCTCCCACCTCTGGTTTGGTTTGAATAAAATGGTCCGGCAGATAAGGCTCAGTGGTGGGGTAATAAAAAGCTTGTGTCTCAGGTGGTATATTTGCAGTGACTTGAGGTTGTGGGCCTTGCATATGAGTAGGGAAAAATGAAGGATTAGGAGGGTAAGTGTATGGCAGATGAATGGTGGGGTAGGTGAAAGTCCCTTCGGGTGGACCTTGCATGGGATCAGTAGTTTGAACTGTAGGAATAACAAAGGGTTCAGATTGCAGTTGTATTACGCGCGGAAGCTCCGGCTGTACCCCGCTACTGACAAGCTCATCTATTAATTTCTTTTGGGTGGCCATTTCAGAGGCCATTTCCCCAAACTTAGCAAGTAACTCGGCCAACTGGACTCCAGGACTCGTGACTTCCGGCTGTGTAGTCGCTGTAGTCTTGTCGGATGATTCTGGTTGAATATTCATGTTTACACGATTCCTTTGAGCTTTACTTCGGGATCGCGTAATAATGGGCTTTTCCGGAAAGCTATTTTTGGAAATTTTACCTGAGAGTGCAAAAGACTGCTTTAGATAAACCAATCGTTATTGAATTTCTGCAATTCATTCAAAAGAAAAAGAAAAAGAAAAAGACATGAGTTAGTAACTATTTGAACAATTCGGATGCATGTCCTATTTGGGGGGCCCTTTTGTGCCAAGGGTAGGCCTAGCATGATGCAACCTTCGGGGTAAAATCCCATTTCCAAACCTGTAAGTGAATATAGAAGCGGAATTTCTCATTAAAATATGGACAAACTCAGTCCTTCTTTACAACTTCATTGATGGTTCGACCAACCATTCTTACAAAGTCCTCATGTCTAGCTAATTAGTATGTTGGGATTCCCTAGAACTCCCGATACTGAGTTTCCGAATTTCATCTTGGATTTTACCAAATGCACTCAATGCCTTGTCCAATTTCTCGGTCTTTTTGGCCTCTTTCTTCAATTGTAAGCGGGCGTCTTCCAATGCTTGATCGGCTACCATGATCTGCAACTGATGATTCTCCAACTCTTTCCTCAACTTTTCATTCTGCCTCCTCAAGACTAAGGGGACCA